>CM023359.1:34025786-34069372 GCA_013282895.1 Eriosoma lanigerum
ATAAGTTATATTAATATTATAAATACTTGTTTATAATATCGAGTTAATCATTTTCGCAATATTAAAAAATATTATCATTTTTATTATTTTTATCATTGATCTTTAATTATCTGTCCTTTTTGTTATGAGAGAAAAATATTTCAGCCAGGAGCCTAAATATTTTAATTATATATATATAAACTATACTTATAAGTAGGTATTATCTGGGCCAATTGAAATACGGTTATACTGTATATCAAGTCATATTTAAGTATAACGATACTCATTGAGAAAATATAGATAATATTATCATAGTGTTCATCTCTGATCATATTATAGTATCTGTTATAGGTTAAAATTTCATAAATCCAAATTTAGTTTGAAAATTATGATAAAACATCTATACACAAGTGTAGATATTTTGAATGTTTACATCTTAATATTTATTTATAATCGCCTTCTTTTTATCTATTGTGCTCCAGAAACCGTTGGATAAGTACACGCAACACGTCTGTTTTTTTCGTCACAATTTTATTCGTTATTTAACTTAATACGTAAGGTCTAGAAAAATAATAGTTATTCCGATTATGGTCTGGATAATTCGCGTAAACGAAGTGATCGGCGGCGGTAAAAATCTATCTTCCAATCACGTATATAAATGTATTATATCCGATTGGATAGATCTGTCGGAGTTGACGTCTTATTATCGGTAAACTTATACAAATAACGGAAAACGTGCGTTTTGACAAAAATAATAATATTATTATTATAAAATTTTAACGGGTGACGTGTTTTTTTATTTTTCGTTCCTAAACGATAATCGTAAAAACACCACCGTGTATCACCCGACGTACGTACGTCGCGTAATCGGTCCGCTGGCTGATCGCAGTGACGGCGGCGCACCCGGCATCACGACGCGGCGATGAGTAGTGGTCCCTCTCCGGCCCGCGATAACGATAGAGTTGTATAATTTATTTGATATTTTTTTTTCACGTAAATATCTGTTTTTTTTTTTTTGTTGTTTTTTTTATCATATTAATATTTTACATTTTTTCGTATCGAGACTGGTTTTCCGAGATAAAGTAACGCGACACCAGTCTCGGCCGGAAACGACGGCGAGAAGAAGCCGAGTTCGATTTCGACGAAACGTTTACCGATATCTTTCGTGCTCAAATGTTATACTATCGTGTTCATTACCGAAAACTAATCCGATTCAGAGATTTAAATAAAAAGTAATAAAATATAATAACCTATGGCCACCGAATGCTTCTATGAGTGTTGTAATAATAATATAATATTATGATATACCTATAGCACATATCTATTTTATGTTTTGCGCCGTACGCGTTAACCTTTCCTATGCTGTTAGACGATTTGTAAATATTACAATGACAACGGTAATAAAAATTATAATGTTTATCTTGCATTGTATATTAAATTGTGAGTAAAACTGGTAATGTATTTTTTTTACAATGATTTTTTTTTTTCTGAAAGCACGATTTTGGATAGAAATAATGGTCCGACGAGTTACCACGAATAGGATATGCTTTCGCTAGCAAATTTAATCTATAGTTGGTACTTTATTTAGTTCATTTTTCGAATTTATCAAAAGTTTTGCACTGTGAAAAGAAAAAATACAAAAAAAATGATGGAAATACGGTAAAATTCATGGAAATCGTAATTTTGACGAAATTGATTTTAGATATTTCATGATAACTAATGCAATTGAACGTAGGGACTTTTTTGAGTGTTCACATAATCATTTTTCATATATTTTATCAACTATATAATCTAAATATACTACGGTTGTCCTTTTTATGGTATAAACATAAATAAATTATGTCAATATTAATTGTTTGAAATTGGCGCTAAAAAACTGGGTTAATCAAAACAACGGTGTTCACAACTCTAACAAAAGAAATAACGCATCCTCCGTGGCTCTGTGGCCTGTGATTTCCTCAATGCGACAGCCGATGCCATCGTCACCAGTCGTCGTCATTCAGTGTTCATTTTGCATTACGCTCAGCCAGATCTGCAATATACTATTTCGCTTGTGCGTACTATTTTTGTGGTATTGAATATGAACTTGAACAATTATCGTCGTGTTTAAAATGTATAAACTGTACGGCAAAAAACTAATTAAAGTTTTTGCATGAAACACTTATACGACGTATCCAAATATAGATCGGGGTAGTATATTACTACCTTATAAAACCGACTTATTTGGAATTCAGTAGACTGATGCGTATTTTGGTCCGATACCATATCGTCAGATATAAGATGTCTAATATCGTCAGTTATACAAATACGCCACCGGTCGTATTCATTATTGAGTTCGCTGCTCAGTTTTTTGCAATATATTTGCGTGTGCGTGTACATTATTTGTCAGTTTAGCATATTTTGGCATTTATTGGTTATATTTTGTACCGATGTGACTGACATTGATGTTAAATATTAATTGGTTTATATGAAATTCAGCAGACTGAGGCTTATTTAATATTTTGTCCAATGAACTATGTTAAAAAATAACATGCACAATAATATTCGTGTTTAAAATTTTAAGTTGTACGACAAATTTAATAGCTAATGTTTGTACAAAAAAAGTTTGTTGAATGATTTATACGACGTTATTAAGATACAGATACTTTATACGACGTATCCAAATAGATCAAAGTAGTGGTATTCGGACCATTATTTCTACCAAAAAAAGGTTTTTATTCATCAGAAAAATAAAATAAAATAAAAATAGAAAGCCTTTAAAAAAAATTGTCAGTCACGATGTTAAAAATATTTTGTAAAATGATTAAGTAGTATATTATTAAGTTTCTGTAAAATTTTCAAATCGATAAACCCAAAATTGTAGGTAATATTAATTTTTTTTGTCAAAAAGTTCATAGTTCTATATTTTACCAAATAATCAACTAATCTGTTCCAAAATTTTACCACACTTGTATATTACCAATATTAGTATTCAAAAAAATTTTCAAGTTCTTACGATCAAAACTCAGTTAGTTATCGCGAAATAAAAAAATGACGAAAATCGTAATTTTTCCAATTTGTTGGTAGTTTTTCATCTCCTAGGGAAAAACTTTGGAGAAATTCGAAAAATAAGCTGTATAAAGTACCTAGAGGATACAATTTGCTATCGAAAGCATACCTCACTTGTGATAATCGGACAATTTTTTCTATCCGAAAACATGTTTTCATACATATAAAAACATCTTTGTAGAAACAATACATTTTTCGCTCCGCTCAGAATGTAAAAATAATGGTTTTTTGATTGCCAAAACAATTCCTAAACATATTAAGACATATATACTATATATTCTTTAATCAATTCATTTTAATAATGTATACTAAAATTTAACCTAAATTTATATTTAAAATTATAGTAGCTTTAATGTTATATTAACTACAAAAAGTATTTAATTTAAAATACAATAACTATGAAAAAAAAAAATTGTTAGTTAAAAAAATACTAATTCTAATATACCTACTTTTTTAATTCAAATATCATTCGTCTATATGAGACTGAATCAGAATGATTTTCACTATAGGTCGATAAAAGTATAATCGCAAAGTTGACATTGAGTGACTACTGTAAAACTCACCAACCTCAAACTCGAACCATGTTTTTTACAGGAGACAACGAAATTTAAAAAAAATGACCATAATTTATATTAAAATATTTATAAATATTACCGACATAAGCAGCGCCGTAGCAAGGGGTAATAGCGTTTCTGGCAATCTAATGTAAAAAATTATGAATTATAAATAAAATTCATTAATTTTATGGCTATATGCTATAATATTATTAAAACCATGCTTTTGTGTCTTAAACTTTCTATGTACCTACCTTAATAAAGTAATGAAATTTTTTTCTTTTATTTATAAATAGGTACTATTAAATTTGTGCCTTTTGTAATACTGTGCCCCTGACAAAAGCCCTCTTGTTAGTGACTGGGTACGGTTCTAGACATAAGGTCTCATATTACGACTCTTGTGTGTTTTTTTTAAGAAATCTTTAGACGAATTAATTGGTATCTTAGCATATCCTATCATTTTGTGACAATGTTTATTCGTTTTATAATCCTTCTTAATTAAGTCTGCAAATATCAAACGTTGTATATCAGATTTAAATATTGAGTTTTTGGATCTTTAATTAAAAACCTTATATTTTCTATGTATTGTCCATTATAAATATTATTGTATGCGGATGTATATAATATATAATAATACAATATAATACATAATATATACTGGAAATAATACAATTATGTTCTATTAAAAATTACAATACTAAGTCAGATAAACAATATAATTATATTTATAATAAGTATTTTTGATTTGTCTATAGCAACGCGTTGAAGTAAAGTAATTTTTGTTGAGCTGGCTGTTATCGGAATAGAATAAATAAAAACGAAAAATATTATTTCTTTTATCACTAGAAGAAATAGAATTAAGTTTGTGTGTGCAACAATATTAAATAAATTGGGATCAAGTTTAAAATGGAGAGTATATTAAAATATAATATACTATACGAGTATACATAATAATTACTTTCGACTATTCGACTATTTATTTTTTAACGAATTACCTAAAATTACATGAATATTATCTACCTATATAACAAAAATGAAACTAAATTAGTTTTATTAACATTATAACAAAAAAATATAAATAATTATACAAATATTTATATAATTATAAATTTAAAAGGTAAGAATTGATATGGTTGTTGGCGTAGGTGCAACAATCATACAAATATGTGTGTTTCATAGTTTCAAAGTTTTTTCGTCAAAATATAAAATAAGTTAATTTAATTCAATGTCTATAATAGTATTTATCATAATTGATTAATAATTAAACATATACATTTTTATATCTTAACATTAATTTATTTTATTAATAATAAAACGTTATTTATTTTCGAGCACTTTTAAAAAGTGTATTTATCAGGTTGTTGATTCAATCCTTTTAATTAGTTTCAAAGAATTTCACAACATAATAAAAATAATGCAAAATTCTCGTAATTTGCATTACTAAGTCAGGTTTTTGTCAGGATTTGTAAAAGCTATAATGTTTTAATCTAACATTATATAATTATATAATTTAATTGTATGTCTGTTATCAAAACAACATATTCCTAATGCATTTAAAAATCAAATTTATCTTTACATTAAAAAATTGAATTAATAATATAGCTTTTTTCTAGAAATTATACGAAACCAATACTATTCTATACCATATTCTAAAAAAAATACGTATTATATACAATTGCGCTTCTGGTGCTATACTATTATGAGTATTATAGTAGATGAAATAGTATTTATGGTTGTTTAAAGGAAATATATAAAACCTATTATAGTTAGTTATTTAACAAAAGAATTACATATTTAAATTAAATAGTCAAATACAAATTTAATCTTACAAAAAAAATTGTATTTGACTATAAAAAAGAGAAAAATTGCTCTAAAATGTTTTTATCTCCTAAAAATCAAAATAATGCACTAATAAATAGTATTTTTAATAATTTTGTACCTACACAGTAATAATAAAATAGCCTTTGTTATTATCCATAGTCGTAATAAGATTTTTGTAAACAAGTTTTTCATTTTGATGTGGTATTTTTTGAATTTCATATTTAATTCACGAACTATATTAATAGAAGCAAATACATTCATTCTGTAAGTTCCTATTTGAACAATAGATATAATCAAGGAACTAACATTTGTTTTAATGTGTTTATAAATAAATAAAGGAATAATAATTTTTTAAATTATTAAGCATTGTATTAGGTACTATAAAATGCATTGAAATCCCAGTCCCACTTATTATGAGTTTTCCAAATGAAATTTCACCACCTATTCATTTATCGTCATTGTATTTTCTACTCCAAACTCTTGTGAATTGAGAAAATGTGCTCAGTATACTCGCGTATACAAAAATAATAGTAATAATATGTTCATGTCACGTGTATAGTACATATTCTCTGTTCAAAGTGACACGCAATAATGGACTTAAGCGCAAGGGTACGTCGCGAAATTGATTTTTTTTTTAAAAATAACAATAACCATAAATAAAAAGCCCCCTTAACATATTTACTTACGCATTTTTGTTCAAACACTCTTTAGTAGGTACCTAGATGTAATGAAAGGAAAATATTTACAGAATTTTCCTAAAACGTTGCACATAATATATATATATATATGTAATATCTACGATACGACCATATTTTATTCTGTTTAAAAATACCGTTTATTCAAAACAACAACCTAATGTTTTTTTTAAACAAATTTTACCTTTATAACAACGTTCATTACTACTTGTAATACAATTTAAAATATATTTTGATAATTGATATAATAATAATATCATTATAATTTTAGGAACGTTCTTAAAAACGATTTAAAACGAACGTTATGGGTATAAAGTAGTTTTGTTTAAAATAATAAAAATGCGTATTATTATATGCTGTATAAATAATGTATATGTTTATTAAATCATATTATATTTTGTACTCGAAAGATGAAAAATAATAATGGTAATAAGAAATACTACACCTTTGTAATCGCATTATATTTATCATTATATTGTTATGTACTGGTAATCGTTGTCAATGTTGTATGAGCATATATATTTTATCTTTCATTGACTAAAATATTTCGTCCGAAATGCGGTCGGTAGTGGTTTTTCGCACAGTTGGTGGCAAAAATTCGACAAGCGCAATGGACACTACAAATCATCCGGATCGGATCCGCTACTGTTCCATGCGAATATAACAATATAATATTATAACACATGTAGGATACCAAAATCCGGGTTTAGGTTCATTCTGTTTACCTAAATTGTATATTTAAAAAAAAAAAATGTCACCATAATTATTACACTAATACATATTATAAAATTACCTCATACACATGTAACGTCTCCAAGAAGACCACGCATGAACACGGGTGGTTCGCTTAGAGGAGGAAAAAAAGATCATTTTTATTCTTATAACATTCACATAATAATATGATAAACTCTTTAAATGATTTTTTACTAACGTGGACCCGTATAAACCAGATAAAAAATATATATCAATAAATAAAACTTCTCTAAACGTATATTCTCTGTCTGAATTATATCAATTCGATACCCCTCATACACACCCTTCGGAGTTATTTTGGATGAAAAAAATTAACTAAACCATTATAAAGGTTTTTGGACCTAACTGCCCACCCACGTCCTCACACCCAGTGATTATATATATTACTATTGTGTACAATATGGAACGTAATTTCTGAACAAAATAAAAAAAATCTATAAAAAAAATACGACTTCCGAGAAATCGCTTTTTAGTAAAAAAAAAAAATTACTACCTAAAATGTAAAAACGAACGAGAATATGTACAGTTCAAACTTTCAATGCTATCGGAGATTGGGAAACCGTAAACAAATTACTGGACATTTATAACCGGGACACGATTAAATAATTTAACCAAATAAGGTTTTTTTTTATAATTTACAATACAATTTCAATTTGAATCGAAAAAACATTAATATATAATAATTCTTACTTGTCTTCTTAGAAAACAAAACAAAATTATATTTAAAAATATGTCAGTATACCCATAATACTGGTTCGGATAAATACTGTAATGAGAAAACTTGGATGGCAAATACTCAAATCTATATTATTATATTATCGGAAATGTCAACATTGTCAACACATCTCACTGTAAATAATTCTAGTAAAACGTTTCAAAGTTTATTAATATTATTAATGATTATTATTGATTATTATTATAGCTTGAATTATTAAAAATGAAAAACAAACACAATTAATTCTCATCTCAAACGCCAAAATAAATATTTATCCGAACATTGGTATACCGTTGTGAGCATTTTTTAAATTAATTTATAATAATAATTTAAATGGAAGCCAAAAACTTAAATTATATTATTACAAAATTAAATTTTTGCTTTCTATCAAATAACATTATAATATGGTTGCGTATTTTATCATTTAACTGAAAGATATTATAATACACGTATCTCTATGTAATATAAAATTATAGATTTTATTAAAAAATACTCGTATTTATTCGTATTGTCATTTTTTTAAATTCATTCACATTCTATTTTGAGTATACAATAATATTATTATTAATGGTATATTTTGAAATCACTAAACTCTAAAGATATTGTGTTTACTATTGTTATCGTTAAAAAAATATATTATTACTTAATGTTGCAACATGCCAATATCCATATCGTTAAAAATATATTGACTAGAAAACAATCAAAACAATAATTATATCTTTCTCTTTTCTCTGTGAAACGTTGAAATGGCAAATGTGTCAATTATAAATTATAATAATACACTCGATATGCTATAATATTATATTTGTCGATCAATCCCGTTCCCTTTCACGCCTGATGAATGAAATGAACTTCACGAACTGTCAGCGCGTATACATTATTGTTAACTTGAATTATTATCATGTCGTTTTTGCTATACATTCAAACATACCTAACAATGTATAGATACCTACTACCAAATGTATAATTTGATTATTAAACGGAAAGTACACTTTAGAGCATAATAAATTATCGAAAGTTAAATATCGCAATATTTCATATTTGGTAAATTTTTATTAAAAACTGTTGCAAAATAAATAATTATATAATTATTGAATTAATAAATATAAATTATATATAAAAACATGTTAAAAATATATATATATATATAAAATTATGTTGTTCTTACTACCTGAAACACTTTTTTGATGATTCAAAATTACAGAAACATATAATTTGAAAACTCATCAGTATTTCAACAATTTATATTTCTTTCAATTACCTTTTCCAAAAGTTATGGATATTTAACAGTTATTATTGTACATATATATTATTAAATAATGTTAACCATTTAATATAATACTTTAGTATTTCGTGAAAACTTCAAAAGTATATTGAGAAAAACTATTAAACATCATTCAAATATAAAACTACAAAAATTATTATATCGGATATCGGAAAAGATCAGATATTTAAAAAAAACATAATAATTCATATTATATTCGAATGAAAGGGAGTGCTTGTAATTATTTATTACATTATTTTTGGTAATAATGCAATAGTTATTCATGGACATATTTTAATAGCTTTTATAAACAGTTACAAATTGTCATATTTTATTTTATACTTGGGTACTTAAACATTTTACAGGCCACCTGTATGTCCTAAACAAACAATAGCATACTTATAAGTTTGAGTTAAAAGGTTCATGACCTAAAAAAAAAAACTTTAAACATTTAAGAAAAAAAAAATTAAATAGGTAATGCTATAAAAAATATAATTTAATTTGTTTGCATTATATATAGTATAAACCGTAAAAACTGTGTTGAAATAAAATATATTTTGATTTTTACTCTGTACAAATTAAAATTAAACACTTATTTATTACCTATATTTAATATTTAAATTTTTTATATAATAAAATGTAGAGAAAAATAACAAATAATAATATATGGGGTACATTATTAAAGCTTTTACTGTGAGTAGCGATTATTTTTAATTGTGAGATAAATAAATAAAATTGTTTAAGAAATATATAAATATAATAAAAAATGGTGCTGTTTAAAAAATCCAAACGATCATCAGTATTATTAGTAATTTATATTATTTGAACACTTTTAATTAATAATAATAAATACATAATAATATAATAGAATAAGAAAAAAATTATTATATAAATAGCAAATTTGTGAATTTACACTATAAGATTTTTCATTTACGAGGATATGTATATTCCATCTTTAAAAATGTGCAAATTGAAACACACGGTAAAACATGTAAAATATATTTTTTACAGAAATTGTGGAATTGAACACATTTTCAAATATAACACCTTTCGAATATTAGTTTATATTCGTATAGAAATGAAGTATACGATATTATATTACATTGTACCTCTGGCGATTGTATATGGTCACCGATATCAAGTGCTCGTATTTTATTAGAATTCCACGTCGACGGATATAAATTCGTACGTATAAGTTCGGGTGTGGTTTTTCAACTCGTTATATTATTATTATTATCATCACTATTATTGTTGGTATTATCAGAACACCATTAATGTATACAGAGTGATCGGAATATTGTGATCATTACAAAATTTCATTATTTTAATACATTAAAATATATATGTGAAATAGAGAGTGGAAAAAAAAATATTTTACACGTAGAAATAACAATTTAAATGTTTAATAAATTTTTAAACGCCAATTTTCGGTGTTTAGTACTTAAAAATCATATAAGCTTCTCCACGGCATTATTTTGTTCATCACCCTGTAGGTATATACTAAATTGTAACCTTCTTCCGATGACACTCATCCTTGTGTATTTTTACGAGACACCAGACCCGTGTTTGCCAAAAATATACACACAGAAAAACCGCATATATTATAATCGTAGACTAAACTGTGTACCGAAAAATCAAATGAAATAAAAAAAAAAAGATATCGAAAGGAGTTATTTATATCTTTCACGATCCCGTTCAATGTGACGACGAAATAATATTGTAGATATTAATGATTTTATTGTGCAACTATGATACGATCTGATTTTTAGTCAATTGTGTTGGACGATTTAAGAGTGGTGTGAAATTATAAATCGTAAGTATTGTTCGTTTAAGAGTCAAATAGTGTTCTTTTTTTTAACATAAGATAAAATTACTAATTATATAAATTATATTATGTGTGTCACTTACAATTTGTTTAGTTAAATATTATATCGATTTGCAGATGAGTATACGCGAAATTTAATGAAATATAATAAATGCGACAATATTTTGTAATTCTAATTATTATTATATTTGTTATATCGTAGAAATTTCATCATGTTAAAAGTAATTCGAATGTAAATTTAACAATATTGTATTATTTTTACTCGGCTTGTTTTACCGTCGTTACACTACGCATCGTCTCATCATATATAGAATCCTCCATATGTTTCGAATCGTTTTCGTTATTTGCACCGAAGACACAAAATATAATAAATTTAATATAATATAGTGAGTAGGTACATATTTTTATTTTGTTTGACGTTGCGAAAATATGTTTATTTCCATTCAAACGGACAACATGTTAGGTATTGAAAAAATTACGTTGTCGACGTTTAATTTAAAAAAAAAAATTTTCGTAGTAGTTTTTTTTCGTCACGACTCACGGTACCATAAGTCTCCAAATAAAAATCATGTTCACATTCTAAGTTCACTACTACATCGTAAAAAAAATATTAATTTATTCATACTAATTATATATATATATATATATATTAAATACCAATTTATATTATATACTAACTGGTAGATAATAGGTATAGTACTTTTGGATGTATTATATTTTTGTCGCGGTGTCGTAGGTACTTAAAGGTAATTACGTCGATAACAGAAAACACCTTCGCGTGATGTGTTACCTAATGCGGATCGAAAACCTTTCAGAAAGTAAATTATTTAAATTACGACATACGTGTCACGCGTACGAAGATAGTAGTCATATCATCAGTTTTTTAACAATATCAAAGCTGTATCATATTTATGTAGGTACTTAATATTATTATGATAATAGAGTGGTTAATTTTTGTAATCGAATTTTGTAGTTATTTTCTTTTTACATTTTCAAATTATTTATATATGTGTGTTTTTTGCGCTCGAAATAGGGAATGTTTTTTTAATTAGACTCAAAAATCATTCCGGTTCGCCTTTTACGCAGTTCCACGAGAGTTCATTATTATGTATCTGTCACGGCAGATAACCTCATGTTCCGCGTAAAGAATATTTTAATAATATTATATTATATTTTGACCACAAACTTTTTAAAATTCCATTTTGTCACATTTACTTTTTTTTCTTTGCAAGAGTAGTTTTTGTTCCGCTGTGACGTTCTCCTTTTTTCGTTTCACCGCTCTATCACAGACTACGACACTTGCTCACACTCTTTCTACTTGTTCGGGGATATATATATATATATATATTTTTTTTTTTTTTCATTTTGTCACCAAGGGAATTGTACATTTTTTCCCCCGTGTATATAATAATATATTTATTTTATTTATTATTCCGAACACATTTTTTACAAGTTTCTCCACAACCGGCTTTGTAATGTAAATATCGTTTTACACACTTATCCGGTATACTCTTTTAGCGATATCCCTTGTCAACGCCCCGTGAACAACCTCGACTATTTTTATTTTATTTTTACGCGCAAACTCTGCTTATTTACATTTTAAACAGCTTTGAGTGGATTTTTTTTTTATAATTTCGGCAATTTTAACTGACTTCAATAGAGTGCCGGCTAGCTCCCTAATGATGCGGCGAATAATATTTAAAAAAACCACATAATACGTATACGCTCGTTCACATTAATGAAGTTAGCCCCACCATATTGTCCAATTCACTCCTAATATGTGCCAATATTTTGCAAATTAATTGCAAATAATTGAAAATTAATTTTAAGAATTTGCAAATTTAAAATAAAGCCAAAAAGTCAATATTAACAATGGTGGGGCTAAATACATGTAGCCCCACCACTTTGTCCGAATTAATCTGGACAAACGCGATTATTTAGTTCGTTCGATATCGAAATAATATATAATGCGTAAACTTACTATATGAATGTTTAAAAAGAAAGAAAAATACAACTTATTATTATTTATTACATGTTTCGATTATTCGTATAATAATAGTAATAAAAAATATGTTAATTGAAATATATTATTCATTTTTCACAGTATTAAATACATTATAACGAATTCTAATTTAATAAAATTAGTTAAAAAATTGTAAACATTTTTTGTTGAGTCATAAAGAAAATGAGTCAAAAAATTAATAGAATATTAATAACAAGTTTAGTTTGAGTTCTTTGATAGGAATTTCACATTCATTGTGAAAAATTATTATAAATGACTAATTGTTTTATATATTTTGACAAAAAGTTTAGATAACCGCATATATATATTGAGGATTTAGCTTTTTATACAATTATTTCATTAAGTTTAAGATAGTAATAGATATATTTCCATAAAAATAATGTTCTTATATTTTTTAAATTAATTTTATAATTATTATTTTTCTTACGGTTCTAGTTTTTTTAAAAAAAATTTTGAATGCGAAAAATTAAAACATATAGTATATTTCATTCGCTATTTAATGCCAGCAATAGCTGTAGATGATATTTTGTGCAATATGTCAATATTGTCCGGTTTATTAATTTAATTATATTTGCGATATTATAAAATATACTTTGAATCCTTAATAGGAATAGCAATAATTAAAATACTCAAACATTGCAAATTGCAGACAGTAAATAGGTGGCAAAACTTCAACAACATTTTACCTACTAACTGTTTTCTAATCTATTTTAATCAAATTTTATTTAAAATTGTAAACAAAATTAATTGTTGTTTTATTTGTGCTTATAGAATTATTTAGAACTTTCTGTACAATGTAACCCTATAGAAAATGATTTTTGTTTTTTTTGTTTTATTTCGAGCGATCGACGACTTGCTTAGTAAAATATTCAATATACCGCGCCAAGAACTTGCGATGGAATGTTTTCGGAAGACAGCGGGCGCGTGTAATTATATTTACGGGTTGAATGTGGAGGCCACGTCAAATTGGTCCGGGACAATAAAAATACGCGCGATATGCCGATTTGTAACGAAGTGAACAAAAAAGAGAGAGAGAGAGAGAGAGAATAAAGAGAAATAATGGGTAACCGAGTGAACGAAAGAATTTCGACTCGTATAGCGCTTGTCGCAACAGATTTGGGCGTGAAACTTTTGCGCGGAAAAACTTTATTGACAATTCAGCGCTTTGTAATAATTGAGTTAACTGCTATATACGGACCGAAATAGAAAACATTATATCGGCCGCGGACGCAATATGTGACGACTAACGGGGGAGAAAAAATAACTCTGCCTCCGAGAGAAGGGTCGTCGTCCATTGTCGTTGAAGGGAAATTCAATCGACGTCGTCGTGTCAGACATTGTAATTATTGCGCGCTGCATTGTTCCGGGCCGTGTGGTTTCGGAAAATTGGATGTCGGTTGAGTTCGCTCGAAGGGTTGTCGGAAAGGATGTTCGTATATATTCGCGTTCGACGGTATTTTCGTATAAAGTTGCTACGTCTGGTACAATACAGTATGGATAATAAATCAATGGATACGAAATTCCTAATATCCTAATTGCGTGTATGAAATTGTGGCGATATATAACCAATGTGGTTACAGCGTTTAACCATTTATTTTCCGTATATAATTATAAAATATCTGCTGTATGTCATGGTAGAAAAATCACAAATTATGTCTGATGTCGATATCACCTATATACTTATATTATGTCTCGAACGATACCGAGACGGACGCGACTACAATTCGTGGCGTACCAAAAACCTAAGACAAAAAACAATTTTTGATTATGGTTAATATTTGTGAATGTCATCTGATACGTCATGACGTATAAAAATTCGCGATTCCATATATTGATTTCAATGATTATATTCGTTAAAAGTTTATTGTGAAATACAATAAGGATATCGTAACTTTTATGTCAATAATATTGAAGTTCTCTCACGATTTAATTGATCTATATATAAACAATATAATATACGCATTTTACGTTATTCAAAATACAATTTTACCAAAGCAAGTAATGCGCTTATAACAAAAGTTTCAATTATTAAAATAATACTTTATTTATATTTTAAAGGTTCCGTGTTTCGTTTTACTACCCTAAATACGACGTAGATAATATAAAATATAATTTAAGGGGAACACAAAACAAAACAAAATAACGACAAAAAATAATTCTGTCAATCATTATTGTTCCGTCGTTCGTGACAACAAAAAGAAAAAGATAACCAAAAAAATAAGCTCATGATCGGTCTGTGTATTATAATACTTTTATTTCATGTCTCTTGTGAACGAGTTCCAGATGGCTTGGAATTCTATTAAACTTGACTTATTCTCTTTCTTTTAATTTTGAACGAAATAAAACACTGAACATGAATTAGAATTTAATATCCGCGGTGAAATAAATAAAAATATAAATCGCGTCAAAAAAAAGAGACCATCTCAGAAAGGATTTCGCTCGACACGAGCGAGTGTTGTTGTAAATCGGATAGACGCCTTAAAAAAAATTCTCAACAGGGACCAGACGTGGATATGGTATAGTGGACGTTTTTAAAACAATATTATAATAATAATACGCCAACGCGCCAACGGAACCATAATAATAACACCATTATAAAAACATTAAAAAACATATCTAATTGACTTACGCGTCCCGCGGGGGCGTTGCTGTTTTTTACATACAGTATTACATATATATTATAAATAAAATATTAATATTGCGTTGTATAAATGGACCTCATACGTCATGAGTTATCAAAATAATAATGATTTAAAAACCTACCTCGCGTAGCATGGGAACGAAAAATTGAATTAATTTATTACCGCGCGCCACGATCGTATAATAATAATAATGCGCTTAGGTATCTTTTGTGACGATCTGTTTTTTCGAAATATAGGGGAACCCCGTCGCGTATCTCGATCCATATATTTTACGATTGTCATTATGGTAATATACTTAAAAAATACACAAACACACACACACGATTTCGGCGCTTATAACATCGTATAAAATAATTTTATTTATTACGATATATTTATTTGCATATTGATATGCAACCGTACGATTGAATAATATTATTTATAGAGTACATAACGCTGCGTTATAGGTTAGATTAGATTAGGTTTTCACGCAATACCGTGGTTAGGTTATGTGTTGGGTTATAGGTTTTTATTAACTATAATGATTAGGTAAAATGTTTTTTAAAATGCTTCAAAATTGTAATTCAAAGTATATAATTTAATATTTAGTATAAAAATATAATTAAATTTTATATTTTTACAATTTGTTTGATAATTAAAATAATATTCGATAATAATAAATAAACATTGCTGTTAGTTAGGTATATGATATCGATTTAAACCAAATTTATAATTTTTAACATGGTTAAACTAAACCTAATCATTATTGGTATAATTATACATGCATATTTCATATTTCATGTTTTTTTTTTTTTATTGTTCATGTTTAGAGATAATTGGATTTGATATCTCCTATAATATTTTTGGTAAAAAATAAAATAATGTTCTTAATTGTATTAAAAATAATTAATATACCTTTGATATAAAATTTAAAAATATTTTGTACTTTTTTGGATTATCATACAAGTCTCTTCGGAAAAATAACAAATGTAAATCTATATATCATTATCGTGGTGACTGATGGTGATCATGAAAAATATACCAAAGCGCGCTTTGGCACGGTCAAGCAATAAATTACATTGATATAATAATATCGTCTATCAATCGTCGGACGCAGCGGTGTGTCGTCATCGGGTTGCGGGTCGGCTCGTTGGTGCGATAATAGACCATAAATTTTAATAAACACCGCGTGCCGAATGAGTGGCGTTGAACGAAACGATAATAATTATATTATATACTACTACGGGATCGTTGTCATCCACTGCAGGTCATTGTGTGTATGTGTGTGTGTTAATTGACGAAAAACAAAAACAAAAAAAAAAAAACAAAAAATCCAACGGCTGTGACGATTAATAATATTATTATCAGGAAAAAAACAGCGTTATTTTGACGACAGGACCGGCAACAGCGTGTAGGTAGGTAGAAAAAAAAATACTAATATACAAAAATAGAATGATTGATAGGGTTGTAGTTAGCGTTTTTCTTCCCTTCGTGGGGTGCGGTGTCGAAAGCGTTTTTTAAATTGTTGTTGAGTGAAAAGTGAATAGTGAAATAAAAAATAATAATAAAAAAAAAAAAAAAAAACGGAATAATAAAAACCCAGGTATAAGTATTATAATAATAACGACTTAACGCACACGTCCTGTCTGCCGCCGCCCACTTGCGTGCCAAAAACCGCCACCCGTACGCACGACAAACCGTCACGACGACACCCTCGCGGATCGTATAAACAGTTTTCCACGTCGGTCATATTATTATATAATAGTACTCGCAGAAAGGTCATATAGTGTTTTTTGAAGTTTTCCTAAACGGTTTCCTAAAAACGAAATCTGTAAGATATTTTAACAATAATATGAAATATCTATAAAACGTCCAGTAACGACGATGACGAGGTGAGTTAGAGCTAGCGCACACTACAGACTTTTAATCGGCCGACTATTTGATCGGTTTTGTTAATGGGCACCCGAATTTATGGGAGAGCACACACACACCGATAACAAGTTGACCGACTAAACAATCGCATTGTCAACTCGATTCCCATTTGATGAAAAAGTCCGCAAACTATCGGTCGACTGCGTAAAGATCATTACGCTTTATACAAGTGTGCACACAATGAACTAAACAGTAGACCGATGGTGTATACACACATTTTATATTATTAATATTCATTAGGGATCTCATATTTATTTTTAAAAAATATGTACGTATATACAGAGTGATCAGAATATGTGTGTTGAAAAATAAATGGTTATAATAGTTGTCCGCATGAAATATCAGACGTGAATTTCCGATCATATAATATTATACTTACACGCGTTACCCTATATATTATACAATCATATTATTTATAAAAGGCATATTAAAACTATATAATAAGCCTATAACTTCACCAAATATCGAAATATCTACTAATAAGAGACCTTTTCTGAGAAATCGAAATATTAATATATTATATGTCTAATACATAAATAGCACAAAAACACATTTTTTGGACGAAAAAATAAATAAATTGAGGACTTAAAGAGATAAGATGTTATTATTCTTATTTTTTATAAATACAACATCGTAAAATAAATTTGAAAAAAAAATTCATGAACATAAATAATTGAGCATTGAAGGATAAATCAAATCGCACATGTTCATTCATTTTTTTTCACATATTATTGCCCTTTCATTTTGCATGACATTTTATTAACAAAAAATACAATTTATACCTTCATGTATATTTCGTTAAATATTTCTATAAACCTAGCTTATGATAACATCAATTTGCCCTGATCAATATTTGAGCAACACGAAACTCTGATTTTTAAAATTTACTATTCGCTATTCAAAGAAAAAAATGATATATAAATCGTAAAAACTAACTACTTATGCTGAATTTGTTCACAAGGCTTTATATAAATGTCTTCAATATTTTATCTGCACTTATTTTCCAACACAGTTATAAAAATGTAATCTATACAATATATGAATATATATATATATATTTATATACCTACAGATAAATTCGTAATTTATGAATCGACTTAAAGAAGGGTTTCGCTAATACTGTGCATAATTAATTTTTGTTCAGTAAATGTGTTTCATTAAAACAAAACTACCTACTACTTAGATATAAGCTAAATAATGTTAGTTTATAAATCTCTGTTTAAACATTTAACAGACGTGCGTGTAACTGTTATATATATAGGTAGTAGTAAATTATTCGTTTCGTTTTACTTTTTTAAATTATACATAGAATGATAATGGAAAAAATGTTTTTAACAAATTATTATTTTAACACAATTTTTGCTGTTGTCACTCAACGAGTTGCTACTAGAATACATTTTTAAAAAAAATTAAAAAAATAGAGCGGTGTAATAAAAAAATACATTACACCGCGACCTGAATTTTAAAATAAAAAAATTCTATGAAGTTTTTAATATTATCTCAATTATTTTTCTAATACAATATTCTGAACACCATCTATATACAGAATGTCCCTGCAGATCTATTTACTAATTGAAATATCATCGCGAAAAATTTAAATTTTTTAAAATGCATTTTTTTTAAAATTATTATTTAGGCAATGGACTATAATATTCCATTTAAACCTTCATTGTTATAGCGTAGTTATGTTATACTATGATAGTGTGTTACTATCATAATATTATAATTATATTTTTGCAGCTATAAAATTCATAGATACCTAATAAAAATATAATTATCTACGATAACATTTTGTAAGCTGAGAGCATTCATGATAATATTGGTAGGTAAAACAAATTTTACGTGCCATGATATTTAAATATTTAGTTATTAAAAATAGTGACGTCAAAAATATCATTTCTCGAATAATTAAAAAAAAAAAAAATCCTAAAAGATGAAATTTTGATTAAATTAAAAGATCGACACGTCAAAATTATCATATAAACATTGATTAATTACACAATATTTATAATTAATCGATGACATAAATAAACTCTTTAAAATGGCTATCTTTAAATTTTACACAACTTAAAAACTAAAGAATTAATTTTTTCATGAGATGAATTTCTTTAAACAAGTATAGCCCGTTGCTTAAATAATAATTTTAAAAAAAACTGCATTTAAAAATTTTAATTTTTCGCGGAGATATTACAATTAGTAAATAGATCTGAGTCACACTGTATATGGGTTTATACCTGTATAAACGCAAACACAATTGAAAGTTTATGAAAATTTAAATGGTATATATTTGATTAAACATTAAATTATTATTACTGTGCGACGCTAATGAAATAATAATTTTCGAGCTGTTTGAGGCCAATTACTCGTGGCGAGTAAGAGGTCAAAAATAGTAGCGGCTACTTGTTATCCGACCCTCGTCTATAAATAATATTATTGCGTTCGAGTTTTGATTTTAGTTAAATGATAACCGTGTAATTACAATTACTTACTATTATTTAAAAATGTATAAATGACCTTGTTCACTATAATCACAGTAAGTGTTTTATTTTATTTGTATTTTATTTCTCTAACCATATAAAAAAGTAGTTCTATACAACGTGCAGCAGCGTTATTTTATTATTCCACTGGAGATTAAAACGAGAATCGGACATAATGTTGAATAATACACTTTGCTACAATGCGCCACAGACTAAACGTAAAAATTCCATTTTTTCAGTTTTTTTTCTATTTACATAATCCGCGAAAAGTGTTCTACGAACGTACGTTTTTTGGTTCCATTTATATTTGTCGTTATTTTATTTTTTACAATTTAAATGAATAAATGTCACGAAATTTGACACGAATCGTATAAAATAAACTAACATGCACTTCTTGTAGAAACTAAAAAAACCTATATTGTACAATTTTATATTACGTCGTAGGTACTCGTATATGGTATAAGATACTCTTTTTTCCCTTTTGCCCACGTGTCGTCTCCGACAACAACTGTGGCAGGGATGCCTGTCACGATTTCTCGAATCGTTTCGCATGAAATTGTATCACAGTTTGCGTCTCGTAATCCCCGTTTCTTTTGGCCTCCATTATCGTATGCGATTTATAAGTCCACGGGACATCAAAATGTAATAAATAAAAAATTATTGCATGGAACATAATAATATGTTGTGTGACAAAACGAGAGAGCATGGAAATGAAATGAAATTAAACAAATATCGATTAGTAATATGATAAATGTTTAGTAAAAATATAATATAAAAACTATTATATTTTTGTATATAGTACGAGATATTTTATTATTTAGGGAAATCAATTTGTATTATAAACTGTTTGATAATCAAAATTTAATAACTCTGCGAGAAATAACGTAATTTATTGTTATAGGTATAGGCGTAGGCATTACTAGCCAAATAATTTGGTTCCCTTTTAATGTTTTAATTATTTTAATATTAATATTACTATTTATAATAAAATGTGATGTGCATATTTTCATAAATATAATAATTATAAGATATTTTCAATTATTACAATACAACTTATCAACATTTTTGTAATAACCTGGAGATGTTATATTATTATAGTGATTTTAATTATAGTAGTATTTTCTATTAATAAATATTGAACAATATGTATACTGTAAAAAAAGAAAAAGCAATAATATTTCAATTACTTAAGTATGTATCATTAAAAAGCCCTCGAGACCATCTAGAAGAAAAATTAAAAAAACTTGTACTATCGGTACACGTAATGATTCTTTTATCATAGGTAGTATACTAGTATAATAAATAATAATATTCTTACTTGGTCAATTCAATCATTTTCAGAAATTATTTTAATAATTGTGTAATATAATATGCATTATAACTGAAAATCATGGAAACTAAATTTAAATATTTTAATGACATTACTTGACCAACTAAGAATTTATACTACTGTAGTAAGGAATAATAATTATATATACCACAAACTTTTTAATGGTGGATTTAATATTACAGACAAATTACATTATTTTATGTATAGAGTACACGTATATTTCATACATGTTTCTTGGTATTAATTCAATAATTATAAATAAGGCATTTTTTTTTTTTTCGTTAAAAATATTAATTATTTGTTAGCTCTAGCTAATGGCTCGGATTACAAAACGATTTACATTCAATTTCAATAATAATAAATAATAATAAAATGCAACTACTATAATAAAAGTATTTTAATTATCTACACTGATATAATTTAAACTAACTAAACAAGTTATTTAATAATATAAAAACTACAAATATTATACTCTAATAAGTGATAAGTAATGTTATAATTATGCAACCATTAATTATACGATATTTAGTTGACTAACTCTATAACTAGATTCTATTAATTTTAGTCATAGTATCCTATAACCTACAATTAGGAGTTTATATACATGTTAATACTGTTAATACTGTTAATAATATATCGTTAAAGTTACATTCAAATATATTACAAGTTCGATAACGATATTATCCTTCAAAGCGCACTATGTCATCCTGTTGTATTAATAAATTATTTGATAAATCCCGTGTACTTGTTTAAATTTAAATTATATTAAGTATAATTCTAAAAAAGTATTTTAAAGCATAACTGAAATTAATTCATTGTCTAGTATATTTTAATTACCAATCAACATTATAATCACGCGATTTTTGATGATTATTTGTTATAAATAATATTAATAAACGAAATATTATTAATATACTATAACCTAATAATATATAATAATTCTAAAGTAATCCAATATCGTTAAAACCAGTGGCGTTGCGAACTACTTTAAAACATGGAATAGATATTTATTTTTACCCACCCACTACAACTTTTAATCATCAGTACATACATAATTCACTCGCAACAAAAGTTTATAATATAAGTACATAATAATATATGGTATATGTTTATAAACAATGTATTAGACTTAGGTACAACTTTGTTAATAAAACGTTTTTGTATGGATTATATTAATACTATTTATTTTATCTAATCTATATTTCATTCATACCACCTAAAGTACTCAGTAATCATCAACAATTTTGAAAGAGTAAATGCTCCTTAAAAACCTTTAACTACACTACTGGTTAAAACAATAAAACTAAAATCTAACTTCATGTATCAGAGATTAATTTTATACAACTATTTTTTAATAGTAAGAAAACGAATAAAAAAAAAAAGTCTGGTAAATTATCAATTTGATATGAAATTTATTAAAATATTATATTTAATCTATTTTTGTTAAAATGATTTAGGTATTTGTACCTATTTAATTTTAATATAATTGCTAGATAATAATTATTTTACTTTTAAATTTATAGTAAAGTATAATTTATAGATATACAAACAATCTTATCCTTAGAATTTATAATTAATAATTATATTTAAAGTAAAAAAAATATGCTTATAATGATTGCGACCAACTCTTTGGAACGATTGACCAAAGGATTGAGGTAGCTTAGAGTCGTGTTTATATACGATATTAAAAAACAATTTATTTATTATTTAATATTAAAGTTTATATTTCGTTATTCGAGTGGCAACGTCGTGTACATTACAATATCGCGTTCGTACACTACTAAAACTATTATAAAAGCTAAACCGTCAGTCGGCTGCAAATTATCTGTATCGCAGACTTTGATAATAATTAATTGATTTATGGTGACAGATTGAAAACCGACCGATAACCGAGCCTCTATTTCATAATTTTGACTATTTTCTTATTTCTATACATATTATAATATCTCGTGTACGTAACAATGATTATATTTGCTTTATGATTATTAAAATAATATTATATGGTAAAAACTACTATAAAAATATTTTGAAAAATGAAGAGGAGTATTTTTTAATAACAATAAAATATTAATGGAAATATTATTGAAGCATGTGTAATTTCATTTATTTTTTTTATTTTTTTTGTAATTTGATTAAAAGATTGCTCCGAATATATAATTTATCGGAGCGTTTTTGGGTGGTTCGAACGATAACCTCGTTTTAGCTTTAAATAAAACATTGTGTGCGACCCATGACAGAAGATCGATTTATTACGTTTGCATTCGAATACTTTCTTAGCCACATTAACAAAATGTCTTAAACGCCGTTGTCATCTTATCCGCCTCACATGTGCGTCGGACTGGTGATAAAATTACGAAACGATGTTTTCTTTATTTCTGACATAATTTATATGACCTGTGGGGAACGAGGATATAGTTTTAGTGTGAGAAAAGCAAAACCATGATATTTCCAGCCTCAATAAATTTTGACATCAGAATCAGACACGTTTTCGAAACGAAAAAAGTTTTGTTGCGATGTACTCAATGACGTTATGTAAAATAAAATATCGCCTTCGTACGCAACGTATTATACACATTTTATACTAGACATTTTCATCAAGAAATATTTACACTCTCTTCACAAAAAATTTAATTTATGTTTCGGAAAATGGTTTATGAAAGTTTAAAATTTAAACAACATCAAAAATAATTTTAAATGTTATATTTAACCTAAGAAAACTCTAACTATTAAGTTTAAATATTTCAGTAGAAAGTAGAAAAACGAATTGGAAAATAAAAAATAGTATTCAGATATCTAAGTGAATGGAAAAAACTTATTTTCATTAAATCTCAATGATGATATTTTTGTACTTTATAATATTATACTGTTTACATTTTAAATATAATTATAATATTTTTTACAATTTGTTGATAAAAAGTAATTATTGATACTTGGAACTAAAAATAATATATAATATTTTTTTTTTATTGCGCAATGTATAACTAGATTATGATGGTTACTTTTCAAGAAAACAATTTTACTATTAAACACATTTTCAAAATATGCATATTATATATACCTTAACTATTTATTATACATTCGTATTTAATATAAGACTTAAATCATATATACTATATACATTTGATAATTTAAAAAGTGGAATAAAATGTAATACAATACATTGAACTTAACCTAACCTATATTTGTTGTCACAATAAATACATATTATAATGTATATTATTGTCTTCAGGTATTTTATTTATAATATTATATACAATTATATTATAATATAATATATTATTATATACAATTATTTATTTTTCGAAATAATTATAGTGTTTATATAATTATAATTATTACTTAAAATCGTTATACTTATATCAATTATACTAAATTATGTCTGTCATGACACTTAATTATAACATATTAAAACTAATTTTATATTATAACTTAATTAAATCATAATACGAAAAATGTTTATATGCTGGGAACTATATTTTAGTATGATATAAAATAAATTTTAAAAAACCCACATGATGCTCAATTGGATTTTTTTGTTGCAATAATCAATTTTACATTGAACTGAAATAATATATCTATAGTAAAAAAAAAAAAAAAAATGAATATATTATTATATTAAGCACATTGTTAAACTAAGTACACAGTTTCCTAGTTTTATTTGTATATTCTTATATTTTATATTGTTTTCTTTGGGTTCAACGATGTAATAATTATACATTTGAAAATATTTTACAACAATAAAAGTCTAAATTGTAGTGCAGTCATACTTATTGATAACAAACTGTATTACTTAGTTTTTCAACTATATAACAATATTATCTTATTTATTTAATGTGTGGATAAAATGTAGGTAGGTATTTATTATTAGAAAATATATGAAAATGTATTTAGAGTAATAATAATTTCGATAGAAGTTATTTAAAAACATAAAGTATTCCAATTACAAAATAATAGTTTCGTTTTTAATATGTAGTAATGTTTTAAATTAGAATACAAAGTTTAAATATAATGTTACTTATTTATATAATATGATATAATATATAATATAGCTATGAACAATACATACAATATATTATAATTCTATAAATTATATTTATAGAATTTCCCTTAATACACGTCGAGAATCTCTTTCAATTAAATTTTGTGAAACCACATTGAAAATATACGACGTTATAGTCTAGTGTGTTTTAGAAATGTTCCTATAACCGAACTTTATTCAAATAGAGATAGGATAAATACGGTTTTCGTTAAACGAACCATTCACTATAATATAGTAGCGTACTTAGATAATTAAAGTCTAAAATAAGATTCTCTATAGAAAATGTTCGTCCGATTAGACAATGTCTGCATGCGTCGACTTTATTTCCTCTGTCAGCTATCATCGCAAAGTTTACATTTTAGTTGTACAGGAACTATGTTCTGTAAGTGAATGCTAGAAACAATTGCTTATCTAAATTGTCAAATTTAATTAATTTGAGCGCATTATAATTGAAATTTTTCTAGGATTTCATTTCAAACGCATCAGTGAACAGATGGAATATAATATAAATGGTGGCCAGCATTAATGGAACAAATAGATTTAAAAAAATAATGAATATGACATCAAGCAGTTTGTTCAATAATTTTAAAAACAATAAGTTATATTTTTAATATATTTATGCAACGTTTTGTTTAAAAAAAAAGTAATAGAGAGCATAAATTATAGTCTGTTTCTACTTAATAATTATAAAAAAAAAAAAAAAAAAAAAAAAAAAAAATTGAAAAATTTTAATTTTCGCCACTAGTAAATAGTTGTAGTACACTCCGCGTGTGACCAAAACATATTTTCAACGGTTATATTTTCATTTCTCTCGTAACTAACTCTCGTTATACTACTATATTATGAATACATATATTATGTATAATGGTATCATTTGTTTTCGGTCACTCGGCAAACGAGACCGTCGATTTCCGACCCGGACACGTAATATTAACTGCCATACGCACATGGACAAATATATAGTAGATAAATGTGCCTAAATGCGTATGATGTGTATATACGTAGACAAACACAGCGATAGCGGTACCTATTATATTACGTATAATCAACTGTTTCCCGAAGTGTGAAATCGTTGTGTCTCGAAACAGATTTTGCGGTCGACTGTAATATAATTTATCATTATAATATTATTACGATCATAACGCACAGGTAGATATTTTTTTTATTTTCATATTATTTTGTACGGGGAAATCAACAAGTAACACGTCGACGGAGGCGGTTTGCGGTCCGATCCAGAGCAGTCATCTAGTCAGTGTACGTAGGATAAATATTATTTTATTACACTGTAGCGGGTGACCGGAACCCCGGTATAATATTATTATACGTACGTGATTCACTTACCGGCGTGGCAGACGTGATTGTGACGAGGTTACCACTTCTGTCGAACGATGACGGCGCGGTGATCTATTTAGATATTTATTATACATCATAATGTACAAGTTGGAAGTGATAGGAAGAAAAATAAAATTACCCCGTGATTTTTTTCCATAAACACGCGTTAGATAATATATTATATTCTAACAACGATACCCTGTTACAGCTGTCTCATGCATTTTGGAATCCGCCCACGCAGACGGAAAATCATGATAAAAAAAAAATGGCTCCAAGACCGATCTTCGATCACGTTTCTTCTATACTACTAAAAGCAATGCAGTGCATTAACGAGTTGAAAATTTTCATTAATTTTAATTAAATTACATAAATATTAACAAAAGCTAATATTTATTTTTAAACAATAAAGTTATTTTCCTATTAATTATCTTTATATAAAATGAAACAATATACTTTAATGAAAAATAAAATGTTTTTTATACTTAATTTAACTTATAACAGCAATATTATTTATATTTTAATCATTTAAAATTTGTCAATATATTATTATACTTATTTAATAATATACTATTATTATCTTAAAATTTGATAAAAATAGATGATAAAATGAAAATATAAGTATTTTTAAATTAAAATAAATTATATAATATATTAATTTTAAATTGTGTTAATTTATATATATATATATATATATTTTTTTTTTAATGTTTCACCAAGTTATGTTACTTTTATTTTATTTTCATTTAACTATTAACTTTTATTTTAATTTTAATATTTTTAAAATAACTCAGTTAAACGAGCTAAAAACATAGTTAACTTGATCAGCTTTAGCTAAATCAATGCTCGTATATTAATAGGAATATGTAAACTATATTGTTAACCTGTACACATTAGACTACTGGTCTTTAATAGACTGGTCGGGACTTATTGTTGGAAAGTGATTTACTTTGAATACCTATTATAAATTGAAAATAAAAAGTATTGTAATTATATTGTTAAAATTATATGTATTTCATTTTCTGTTGTTTAAAAATATAATGACTAAATATATCAATAGTATAATAACAAATAATTATGGTTAATATTTACATTTTATACAATATATGGAGATAAGAACTAATCTTAATATTTAATTCTATTCTGCATGGTATATAAATATAATAATTACTTTAGGTTGTAAACAAATCAGCTCAAAATTTACATTTTATTCTCTCTAGATAAAGGTGTTGGTCACAAGTACAAAAAGGTTAAAGACCTTTATACACTTTATACACTGTAATAGAACATAATATCATTTTACGTATAACTATAACGATATTCATATTTGGATAGCACACTCTGAATGAATCTTTTCCTGATTGTATAGAAACTGCAGTTATAATCCATGATTGATCATATTTGACTAGGTATCTATGTTATAATTTATATTTTAATATCCTAATAATATAGTTATACCATTGCTATATTATAAAATTGATTAGACGAAGAGTCTTAATGCTGTTATTTTTTGTTTTTTTGTATTACAAGTGACACGATATTATCATAACAATAATAATATTCTAAGAAAATATGAACTATATTATTTATGTCACGTATTCGTGAAGAATATGACGTGTGTAAATTTGAACAGCGAAAGGTACAAATATTAGTAGTTATATAAATTTAATTTCCATCCACAGCCATAATAATTGACATCATTCGAGTTTTATTAATAATATTATAACTATAATATATTATAATATTACGTACAAAGTATAATTAAGTAATGCAAATTAAATATTTTTATTAGATTTATAACTATGTATAAAAAATATTATGCTATTCTTTGTTGCAGAACTTTTAATCTAGAAATAAATGTTCATAAATTATGATAAATAAATTTTATTTTTAAAATATTTTTACACATACTTATTTATAATAAATTAGACACAATATTTCTCATATTTTTTTTTTACACAATATTTATATGTTTAAAAAAACAGAAAACAACAAGTGTACCTGAATCCTTCTTTTGAGAAAATTATGGTTCTTGAAAAGAAAAAAAATTGCTAACTAATATATTACTATTAGTTATTAGTTATTCCAATCAAAACTCCTATAAAATTATCAGTAAAATAACAAAGCAATATTATTATTATTATTATGTTGTTTAAAGCGAACTAGGAACTCTGTAGAGATAATAATTCATGTACGAAAAGTTCAATTTCATTGAAATATACAAAACTTGAGAAATGTGCAAACAGATTGTTTATCTATACGTATTATGTACTATTGTATTATATACATATTGTTAGTAAAATATGAGTGTTTATTCACTCCAAATCTCTTAAGACTGTCAAAATAATCATTAATATTATAATCAATGTTGAAAACGTGTGAACTTGCGATAATTTATAATATCATATCGCAATTCGACGACGCACATCTATATTTTGTTATAATGTTATATATTATGAACCTAATAATAACTATCGTATATAGGTACACGTTTCTACATCAAAATATATTATTATTTCGTTTTTGTTTCCGACTATGCGTTTAGAAACGTAATGAAACTTAATAACATTAATTTTAAAAAATATATTCATATTATAATTTTATCTATTTGTTGTTTTTAAGACTTATACTGTAAGTGTCCCGGATGTTTCTATTCTGAATTCAGAAATATAGTTAGATAGTGCTTTTTATTTGTCAGAACAATAAAATTGACGTGTTGGCTTTTATGCAACAACGTAGGATGTAGGAATATATTAAAACCAAATAATAAGACTACAACGGTACTAAACGTTGTTGGTGATTACGTGTCAGCCTTTGAAGCAAGAGTATTGGATTTATAAATCCATCACAATTCACAATAGGTATATTTTTATATTGTTTTCGATACATTTCTTTCGTATGTATTATATATTAATATATAATATTTGTAGATTTACGAAATATTAATTTCAACAATCAATCAATTTCATTTCCAAAAATATACTTTAAATAATCTAAAAATAATTATTAAGTATATGTGTATTACTTGCATGGGCGTATCCAGTCCAAGGTAACGGGATGAATTACTATTTTTTGTGTAGTACGTATTATATAGGTACACATTCAGCAAAGTCCAATTATGTTAAATTCAATTTTTCTAATTCTGATCCCCCCCCCCAGTATCGCACAACCACAGACTGCAGGCCTGTAGGTATTTAGGCGTAATAATACAATATTATTTATATATATAAATTGTTTACGTTGTCGGTACAATGTAGAATTTCTGCAAAATTGATCAAACGCATTTCGGTTTTAAGTTTACTTTATTTTTATTTTGTTTTCATTTAAAACAATTATGTATTTTCTACGCATGAAAACGTTGTATAAATGTTTATTTTTTCTGTATAGAAGCACAGTTAAAATGGACCAAAATAATGTACGTGTTTTAATTTGATATTTTATTTCATATAATACGAACTCCACTTGGAATAATACGATTCTCTAGAAAAACATCTATTATTTATCGTGTTTTCGTAAACATAATTTGGAAGTGGTCCAGGACAGCAGCCGCTAACCCTAATCTACGGAACCACAATATTATAACTTGACATATTTAAACAGTAGGTACCTACGCTAACGTCGTTAGCGCTCGTTTTATGATTACGTATTTAAATCGAATCCGTGTTGATATCGCATACTATTTCCTTTTTCCGTGTAGTTTAACGCGTGAATATTAATTTTTATTTATTTCGTTATTGTTTATTTTAGAGAATATCCATTCGATTTATGAAAATAAAAAAGTAAAAATGAATGTATAATGGCTTTGGCAACGGGATAGGGAAGTAAAGCTTCGATGTGGTCGACACCGCGGGTATATAGGTACTCTACCTGCGGTTTCATTGCCATAGCCGTTTACGCGAAACTAACAACTCTCGTCTTTGTCGTCTGCGTATAATGGCATATTCTGTTCCAATCGTCGACTCTTTAGGGGGTCCCTCGTTAACGTCCGACCACCGTCGGGTGAAAACGGCCATTATTTGCCGATTTATAGGCAATTTGAAAAGACGGCCATCCGGTTTATTTATATATTATTTATAGGTAAATATATATTTGTTGGTTGTTTATCTCCACTACAACGTGGACGATTATAAATGCGGACTATACAGCGTATAAAATAAACGTCACCTAGTTCGTTACATCAAAATCAAAGACGCGGATGCCGCGGTGACGACGACAGCAACACGATACGATCTCGGACGATCGTCCGTTCCATTATAATAAACCTATATCCGTACAAAGAATGCCATGATTATACGATAATATTATAAATATTTTAATTGTTCACGATTAAAATAAATACGTCTAAGGTAGTAGATGTAAGGTACTCGCGCGAACAAAACGCCACGCGAAAACTATTAGTGTAATATAATATTATGATCTTTCTAAACTATACTAGTAAACGGTTTTATAATGTATAGTTTTATTTTTAATAATTCGGTGATGTGTGATAATTACAAAAAGTTAAATGTTAATTAGAAGCGAGTTTAAAAATGGAATTTGAATTATTGATATTTAAATTCACAAAATAGTATCCATGATGTTTGGTTGTACTAGGTATTACTAGATATTAAACATAATATTTTCTGTTTACCTGGGTTTTGTTATTATAATTGTTTGTAGACAACAAAAGCACAAAATACAGATCCCACAAGGCCACAACTAATGTGGAGGTTTTCAACTTCATGTGTTATCAGTGATAAGATTATAAGGTTCAGTAATCTAGTTTATTTTATACATGTTTAAATATTCTGTATAGGCACTTTTATGTTCTATTTGGGGACAAGTTCAACATAATATAGATAAGACAAAATACTATAATCGATTCTTGTATTTTCAAGTTTATTGTACAGAGGTTATAAAATATTTTTCCTCCAGGAAATATCGCAGATTATCCGTCTATCCTTATCGTTAGTATTTAAAACCGCTTTTATTCCTGTGTCTAAGAATAACCGTACTTATGTGTACTTATTATATTGTAAACAATGGAATCTTCACCGATATTTTCCGAGTAAATTGTAAGTCTGTTTTTGTACATAGTATACATTTTTATCGCAAATAATAATTAAAACAAAATCGTCGAAAGGATGTTTTAAGCTATCGTAAAACATCAAAATACGTGGAAAAAACTCAAAAGATCCCTCTTAGTTCTCAAGTAGGTCGTTTTTTGCATTAAATATAGAAGAAGTTTTTGCGTAAATCTTTACGATACATAATACTACCATATTATTTTATTGTATCAATAAAAAATATATAACCAGTCCGTTCATGTGTTTATCTTTATCGCGACAGCAATGATATAAATTATCCAATTATGAGTTGTTTCAGGGTTCAGTTCTCCTTGAAAATTCTTTAACATATTATATTATATATTTTCGAAAAAGGGAGTTCGGTATGCTTTTAACGTAACATCCCCTCCAAAAGTCAATGCTGCATACAGTCATGTACAGTTGTCTAATTAATAGTTATTTATCTACTTATATAATATAGGCACAGATTGTCACAGTGGGCTTTGGGTACTTGTAGTTGTACCCATTAATCATTGTAAACACAAAAGTTATAATTGTAATATATCTCCTTCCTACCTCGTAATTTTAATTCTATTTACATTTATCAACCTAACCTCAAAATGGATACGTAAGATAACATCTATATAAAAGGTAGAATAACGGGCAAATTTTTATATTTCCTACTAGCAGAACAGCTTCCTTTTTGTATAAATAGTAAATCACAATAGGTATAATAGAAATATATTACATTATGTTGTATTTCGAACGCGGTACCTACTGATGAGTGCCTGTAAACCGTGGTATAAAATGGTATCATGAAGAGAAATTGAATCGTCTCTGTGTATCGTTCACATTATATATTATTTTTTTTATCTAGCGCAAGTGAGTACATTATGTATCTTTAAGATAGAAATCGATACAAGTAAAACCCTGGTGATGATTATGTGCCATATTGTTGGTACAAATATTTCAACATATTACAGCATGGGAATTCAAAGTTAGAATTACTTTTTAATTTCGCTATTTTTTTTTCTTTACCATGACTACCACTCAGCGAAATTAAACCATCCTGATGAGTTACCTATTTCATATTTGGGTTCAAAATACATCGATGTTTTTTCTATAAAAATAAAAATATTTTTCCTCAATTGATGTCACATTTCATATCTCGCCGTTTCTAGTAGATGATGGTGTACGCACTTTTATTCGTTTATAAATTTATAATAATACGTTCGTAATATTTAACCGTTACATTATTTTGTGTTACATTGTCGTCGTTCGTATTATTATGAGTTGTTGAAACATTACTATTTGTTTTTCGCATTGTATATAATGAGGACCAGAATATATAAACACATTATTTAATATAATGTATATAATGATATTTTATGAGTAATATAGTTATGAACGGAAACGTGGTTATGACTTTTGGCCATTCGTATACCGCGGTTATGCCTGTCAACCTAGAATAAATAATACGTAACCGAGTAATACGACATTACGAGTGGCGGACATTGTTTGTCGACAAGATTGACGTTAAGACGGATCACTCACGCGCAAAATTAGCATAAAGACCAATTCAATATTATGATGGCGATGGGTAACGCCCGCTCCGCCTGCCACGTGAATTTCCCCGGGGACAGAATTTCCTTTGAGCGCGTGAGTGACTTACGGATGTCGAGTGCGATTTCCCGGGAAAACGCGTAGGTAGTAGGAAATAGTAGTAGGTGGCAGAACGTCTCGAAAGGACTGGATAATAATATAATATATTAATATAACATATACACAAACATTGTTACCATGTCCTTTCTATTCTTGTCAATTCGTCAACAGTACGTATTACGTCGACTTATCATCATTTTATATATTTAGTCCATCGTCAATAATATTAGTGTTCCAGACTTTACTGATTTTCGTGACGAAGGTCCGCGTCTAAAGATCAAGAAAAAACATTCATAAAATCCAAAATATTTCCCACGATTAAAAAATATTGTTAAAATATCTTTAATATCGATTATAGAGAGATCGCAAGAAATGTATGAGAAATGAAAATTATTATAGGTAAGAAGAAGATACGTAATAATTACGATTATATACCTACAAATCAACGTCATCGACTTTGGTTTTTTGTGAACACACACACGCATACACGTCATGACGGCTATAACAAAAGTTTTGATTGTCATTAACTATTCTAATCGTACCTATATTGAAATATCATAAACTCGTCAAGTTTTACTTCGACAAAGTTTTATGCGTAACTTACTGTCACTACAGGCAAACAGCTGCTTTATCGTAATAATAATAAATAAATTATCTGTTTATGTATAAGTAGGTACATAATATACACATTTTCGAAAAATAAAGACACGTTAATTCGTAAGTTAGAAATTGAATTGTAATTTTATGATACTGGAAAGAATATATTATTATACACGTTATACGAGTTAAACGAGTATAATATGCAATAATAATGTTTTACGACTTCATAATATATTATAGAAATACCTAGCCTACCACGTTATTTATTATAATCATTTGGTTGTTTGATTTAATTTATTGATTTATTGTTTTTTTCTTTATTATATTGACTTATGGTAATTAATGCGGTACCAATTTCGTTTGTAGGTATGTTCTAAATATATGTTTATTAAACAATATTTACTGTAAACCATTATAGTAGTTTTTATTCAGAGATATTTTGCCAAATTTTTTCTAAGGTATACGTCACTCCTTAGGCAACAAGGGGTAAACCATGAACACCTCTAAAATTATTAGTGGGGGGAGGGGTACAACTATACTTTTTTGTGTAAAACAATCATTTTCATAGATACGGAGGTATACACACGCATATCTGGGTATTTTTATTTTTTTTTTAGGGTAACTCTAAATAATCAAATTGTTGAAGGGTATACGAAGGTATACGGCGTATATTCCAAAACATCATTGTTTATATTTATATAAAACAAATCAATATAATAATAATGTAGTTTAATGTAATAAGTATTTTATAATAGTATATTTTAAGTAAACTAAAATATTAGTTTAGTAGTTTTAGACGATTGAAATTAATGATAACATATTTTTGTTTATTATCATAAAATATAAGTAAAACATAACAGAAATTAATTTCAAAAAACGATATACATATTACGTCTATAAAATTTTGGATAATATTATATTTATTATCAAAATATTACTTAAATTAGTAGTTTTTACCTATATTATAATAAATGTATTTAAATTCATGTTTTACTTCGATGCTGTTACTTAAATTATATTATTTTATTTATGAAATTATGTTTATCAATAAAGATAACTGCATTCTTGTATGTCTTAACATTTTAAATTGTATGTGCTATTTTAATTTGAAAATTCCTTCATATTATATGTTTATTATTGTTGAAAGTATGTTTATAATATATTTAAGAAAACAATATACCTAATCGATATTTTTAAAAATTTGTTTCGAACATTAAATTATATTCTGTTAGCTTTCAATATTGGTAAAATTAAAATTGTATACTATAAATTAATTTTTATATTGTTAAGTTGGTTTTTAGTTGTTTTTTTTATATATATATATTATCATTAATAAGAGTTATGTAACATAGAAAAAACAAACACATACAACGGTTACATATTGGCCATACAATTATAATATACCTATGAATGAATTGAACGTTAGTATTAAAAAAGTTGTTGATTTTTAAAGTTAAATAAGCTATAATAATACTGCATATCGGGGCTTATATTATTATACACACTAACAAACTATATATTATAAATTCCTAAATTATTTCATTGGTACAGAAATTTAAAATATCTTCAGTGTCAACTTTTGCGAACTTAGTGTTTCTTATAGAATAAGTAATACGCAGTTACGTTTTCGTTTAATAATAGTACACAAAAACAATGTCATTATGTTTGTAATAATTTGTGAAATTTTCGTAGTGTCATTGCATCGTTTTCGTGTTCGGATTATTACTTGAAACGTCGGAAATAATTAACATTTTCTTTGTATCAGTTTGCCAACAATTTAGGGAAATAATAATTATATAACCAATACAAAAATATATACTTAGGCAGGATGAAAATGATTTTATGTTAAAGTAATTTTCTCGTTTTATAAATGCAATAAAGGGAAATAAATATATTAAAAATTCCACTTGAATGATTAAAGTTTTGATTGTGTTAAATTGAATTGCTGAAACACGATATTAAGATCACATTATTGTCTATACTATTTTATGCCAAAAGCTCTGGAGAACATAACTTATTTTTAAGCATCTACATACTATTTGTTTCTATTGTAAAAATATTGTATTTTCATATCAAAAATTTATTGAAATAATATTTGGACGTAACATTAAATTAAAAAAAACCGCTCCATGTTCTCATGAGAGAACGGGTTTTTTTGTTTCTCCAAAAAGATGGCGACTCTGAAGCAGAAACGATATAATATGCTTGTCCCGTCTATTCATTTTTTTATATCTTTGATTATAATTATACTCGTATTTCATCGATCCGTTTTGTAAAAAACTTAATAATTAAAGAACTCCTATAATTATTATTACTTATTGTGGCAAGAATATTAACCATAATCGACCAGTTGAAGCGTTGGCGACTTCGCCTTATACCTCGAGCTGCGTGGTAACCGATTACCGTATTGTGTGCTCGGAGAACACGCGACGACAGTTGTTTTCTGCAGTTTGCCTAACGTACGACCAACGCGCCTAGTTTGTTGTCGTGTTTACAATTTCGGTAAGACAAAACACGAAAATCGGATAACCATAGCGGTAAATATTATATCATATATTAAATATCCTCTGAGCGGTCGTTGTCGTACGTGGGCGCACGACACGAGGCGATACCAGGCGCCAATATTATATTTACGAACCGCAGACGGATAACATAACCTAAATGGAAACACAATATTATTATTACTTATAAAATTGTTATGAAAATTGAAACTATAAAATATAACAAATAATAATATATACCTACTTAGAATTCGGTAATCGGTATATCCGCATGAACTATCATCGTATACCATAATGTAACTGAACGTCCACGGTAACGTAAACGCACAAATATATTTTTTTCTTTTTTTTCTTTATTCAATGGGTGGGCTTAAATAAACATTCAATAAAAAAGAAATATAGCACATAAATAAAAAATAGAACTAATAAAGTAATTATTACATGGTATATTACAAATAGAACCACAAATTTGGAATTCATAACTTAATTTTCAGTCCTTTCGTAGCACCCGCATAAAGGAAAAATCAATTTTCACAGATTAATATTAAAGAGTTCCAAATTTGTGGTTACGATTTGGTAATGAATTAGTTACTAACTACTGGAAAAATATTGAAGGGATGTTGACATGTATGTGACTGTCTTAGAATTATAAATATTTTCCATAAGTTTCACATATTACCTATATTATTTTATTTTTAAATACGTTAACAAATATATATTTAATCTAAGTCAAATATTGGTACATATAATTTATTATAAGACGTAGCTCCGTATACACGCGAACGATCGATTTATCGATATTATTGTTATTATAATTTGGACGAATGTTCAAATGTTCCTTTTCTCGATTCAACTGAGACGTGCACATACTATTAATTATTTTGGCATATATTATTTGCTTTTCCGTCCTGACATCGTATAATACAGTACAAGTCATGTACTTTGATCGGACGAGAGTCGGCCCGAGATAGTCGCGTGGGCATAGTCGGACATTTTATCCCCAATATGATAATATATATTATGTAGGTACATCGATTTTAACGATAAACATCGCAAAACAATTGCGGGGTCCATGTTCTCGCAGTCGCCGATGGACAAAAAAAAAAAAAAACCATTCGAAAAAATCAAAAAACAAACGTGGGCACTTGGTGGTTTTTTTGCAAACTTTTTTTGAAACATTTTAAAGCGATCGATCGAACAATAATAATAATTTTTACACCGTGAATGTGTGTTCGAATAATCGAATCTAACATCGATAATACAATTTTGTTATTCGTACGAAAAACTTGGATGATAACAATTATTTTATCGTGGGTTATGCGGAAACCGATCATTCACGATGATCACGTGGGCATCGAAGAACGAGGACGCTATAATAATATCATAGGTATATGAAATCCTTACAAAATATTCGCCACCCACTCATCGTCACTTATAGTTAACAAAATTATATTATTGTTTTCATTAACGGGAACGATATTATTTTTATACTCGTATAGAATTTGTATTTTATTATTATTTTAACATCATTTTAGGATTGGTTTTTTTCTCGTAGTGATACGACTATGAACATCAAAAAGAAAAAAAAAACGTTTGAATGTCGCTGTATAATACGATTTATACAATACGAGAAAGAAAAATTAAATTAAAAGAGATATATTTTTCGGTTTATCCGAATCGTAAAAACGGAGAAATTAGACAGTCCGAAAACGTAAAAGATCCTATTTAATGTTAATGCTCATTTTAATATTATAATTCAATTTTTCCACTTATTTTTACCTTCGTCAAAGTTTAACAGTTTTTACGACTTATATTTATGTACATTTTTCATATTAATTCTATAATGGTATAATAATATAATATGAAAAGAACACTTTCGAAATATTTAAAATCATTACTCTGTTTTGTTCAAAAGTTATTATCCAAATAAAACGGAAAACGTATTTTAAATTCCTATACAATTACAAATTAGAATAATAAGAAAAAATAATCGATTTTATGTTTAAATATTATTATTATATAACGTTAAAATTTATTATTATTATTATTATTATTCATTCCATGAATTCGGATTGGAATTAATTCGTATAAATCAAATTGTTATTGTAAAAGGTAAACTAAAGTAAGAGCACTAAAAATAAAAAAATAAAAACATTATTTTCATGATATGTAAAGTCAATGAAAAGCTTACATTACGTGATTAATTTATATTAAATTATTTGTAATTATAAAATTTGCATACAAATATTTATATGTAAATTTTGATCATATTAATACGTGGTTAGTTTACAATTTTAAAATGATTTAATAATATTACGTTGTTATTTTTTTACGAACGCTTAATTAATATTATAATTTATAATATAATAGCAGGTGTACTATGTTTAATGGTTAAAAGTTAATGAATTATTATTATTATTATTACATAATATTAAAACTGTAATTCATTCAAAATAAACTAATTTACCTACAAAATGCAAGTTATTGTTGAAAAAGCGTATATATTATATTGATATTAATTACTTTAATTAAAGAAAGTTAACTTATCTAAGATTTTATTAAAATATTTATAATATTATATTGTTAATACATAACAGTATATACTAACTTTATTATATGTTTTATAATTCATGTATAATTAATTTTACGAATTGAAAACTTTCCAGATTTACTGTACATAAATGTTATAATAAAATTATAAATATACTTATTACCTACATATTTATATAATTTTTAAATTGTAAGAAAACAGATTAAAGTAAATAAAAAAATTATATATTATTATAATTTTTTTTTTTTACATAATAATATACATTTTATAACTATAAAATTATAGTAGATAAATTGTATTTTTTTTTTGTCGATTGTTATTACATACAGTAAAATAGTATTTTACATAGTTATTTTTTATTGTTTTTGATAATTAATATTTTTAATTTTTTGATCTGTGCATACTCCGATGGTTCATCCCACCTCTCTCACCCAAATGATGATTTCACGATTCCCAGGAAATGACGAGGAGCATAATACTATACAGACGACAATACAATATATGTATATATGAATGAAAAACCAGTCGTCCGCCTGAACGGTTCGTGTTTGATAGGATAAGAACAATAGTAAAAAAAAAATAAATAAATATTGGAAATAAAAAAATTTTCTCCATTGTTCTATCACAGTGGTTGGTACTCGTCCACACGAATAGGATTGCACCGCGAACGGTTGTCCCTTGGCATGGAACACAAACAATTTACACGGTTCAATGGTTAGTTCCTCTCTTGACACACACAAACTCAATAAAACATATTATTATAATAATATAACCTAACCCAATATACAATCTCCCTCGATTAGTCTGGTGAATATGGCGTTTGGTTCATGTCGGTTTTTTTATAATTTTTTTTTTAAAAAAAAAATGTAAATTGTTATTTACATACTAACCTTCCTCGGATGCCACCCCTTCCTTGCCCTCAAAGAGACATTATTCCGCCCATCAGCGTTACGCTACACGCTTCAAAAATATTTATAATTCACGACAAAAAACGCACTGTACCTAATATATTATATTATTATTTTTTAATAAAAATATTTATTGGAAATAATATATTATTATATTCTGTTGTATATAGTAGATTTTTTTCCCGAATCATCTTTTCGTATTTCAATGTACCTATATAGCAATATATTATTAAAAATATTACGTAATCCTATTATAATATGGTTTAAAGGTATATTATAACTATATTAAAATAAATATACCTGCGTGAGATAATATTATGCATAGTTATATTCTCGTATGTGTTATTTAAAAATATACCTATATACTCTAAATTTAATTATTTTCTTATACAAACTATATCATTGATACTAATTTTGTGATATTCTTATAATATTGTAGCCTGTAATAATTATGTATTTAATAAAATACTTTAGAAATTATTTTATTATGATTAATTTTTAATATAAAACTTGAATATATGTATAATATTTTATTACAGATTATTATGTGCACTGTTGAAATTTGACAATATTATATTATTATTACTGATGACATAATAAGTGTCAAGTTGTGTTCTAATATTAAAAACAAAAAATTGTAATCATCTACGAATGATTTATGTCGTGTGGAATTTATGAATCAAACATACAATAATATTATAGAGTAAAAAAATAAATAAAAATGTTTCATCTTATTAATTTGTTTTAAAACCAATCACTGTAAAGAATAACACGCCGTCCAAGAATGTTAATAGTAATATTTTGTACTACCGATATTATTATAACATTTACATATTATTAACTCTCGTGAACCGGTTAAATGACTGTTTAGTCAAATCAATTATATTTAATTTAAACTATTGGAAAAACAAATTTATAAATCAACTTTTTTTGAAACAATGATGAACTATAATAATGTTTTTTTTTTAAATATTTCATTCATTATTATATATTACATTATTTTTTGTATTGAGGTCGTAAATAGTCGAGCAATTTATTTACCTATTAATTTATCATAGATATTTATTATGTTTTTTTTTTTTTATTATTATTATGCTCTAAAAGAAAAAATTACAATCTCAAATATTTATACCGGATAAGAGCAATAAAATTAAAAAATATCCACACTCGCGTTTTATTATATTATTATAGCAATATAGGTGGTATAATATAGTTTACATAATTTTTCACCACTGAATCTTGCAGTAATCTGGTGACGTTTTTAACCACAAATTAAAATATTCAGCAATATATTATAATTTTTATATGCAGTTACCCGGTACCTACATAAAAAAAAGTCTATAGAAAAAACATTCCTGTATGATGGTGTAATAAGTATTTTTATTACAAAAGAATATACCTTATACCCTACATAAAGTTAATATGAGCTATACATTACTGGCCACCTATCATAGTATCATATTATAGTATTATCATTTTCTACTTAGAACACAATAATAAAAAAACTAATAATTAGATACTTTTATTGAATCGTTAAATCAAATTATATTTACGAACATGTGCTTTATAATTACGCTATATAACAATATATTATATAGTAAATACGGATTCTCCAGAGGAATGTTAAAAAATATAAATTAATCAGCGTTTACATATTTTATAGCTCTTTTCTCTCTCTTTTTTTTTATTTTCCGCGTATACATACTACATAATGGATTTACGACTTATCGTGCGCGTATACATAATATACAACAATGTGTCCCGAATTATATTTGCATAATAATCTACATTATAATAGGTCGATAAATTGTTTAAAATACGGCAAGATCGCTTATGTAGCCAATAAATACGAGCCGGCTAAAACAATATGCAAATACGCGCGGATTTACCAGATAGAGAGGTACATATATATATACGATAATAATAATATGTAAAGTAATTTCTTTCTTTTTAAACAAACAGCGCACACAATTAAGTTTCAGCCATTTTTCTCCGTTCTTTTAATATACATGTTTCGTTTTCCCGTTGTCTCTCGTTCATCGTGTTTTGCAGTTTTATTCTTTTTTTTTTTTAGATATTTCTATAATATAAACTACCGTGTAACGATAATTTGTTGTACCGGACCAGGTTGGCTTACGGAAAAATAACGAATGAACAAAGTTTATAAAAACGTGATATACTGCGATCACTCTGTATGCGCACTCCAGCGCGATTATCATTATTTTAATATTATAATAAATAGTTTCCTTGTACGCAAATATCATAATATTATAACTATTCGAGATAAGCTGCACCATAATACGGTTTGAATTATATTTAAACAAATATTTATTTTACGCCATTTAGTCGCGTTTCTTTATAATGTTGTTTTATTTCGTTTCGTTCTCGCTTACGGAACTTCTTTATGTACTATTTTACCGTCTTGGCGAGTTAATTCGACTCCAATAGCTATCGCGCAAATCTCGTATTATTATGAATGTACATCAGTTATAATCATCGTTGGGTGTCATATATATTTTATGTTTTAAGAATATTTACAGCAACGATAAAATGGTCGAAAACATATTAAAATAATATCATATTTTATACGAACATGTACAATATTAACGATTATTTAAATATTTTACATTATATTATTGTTTGTTTTGCGCCGGAGGAAATGATACCACTGCAAAATGTTATAAAATAATATACTTTTGTACAATGTTTTTTTTTCAGAGTTATCTTATTAGTTATTTTTTTTTAAAGCCTTCTATTGCATCTGGAATGAAGAAGGATTACATAAAGACGACACAGCATCTGTTTAAATATTTCAGTCTCCTCGAAATACATGTATATTATATAAGATCCTTTTTTCAGTTTTCTAGAAGTTTGCCCGAAGTAGTAAATAATATTCTGTAAAACGCACGGTCTTTGAGAAAATGCGTAATAATTAAAATAAATAAATAATAAAAAAAAGAGAGAGAATAATCAGAAAAAAATATTAAAAACTTTTTTATACGGTCGACTTGGTATCACAGGGAAAATATACGTATAACATCGTATAACTCGCAAAAAAAAAAATATTGATTCGAAGTTGAGTAATTTTTGTTTGTTTCTGACAAATTTCTGCGTTCTTTTCAAAGATTAAAAATTAAATAAACGTTCAGAAAAGTCTGCTTACAAAACATAATATACACACCTGCCCCGCACCACCCGTCAAATTCGCGTAGATAATGATGATGAGTTTTTTTTTTTTTTAACAAGATTCGGATCGTATTAAGAAAATATTGACAATTAAACGTTGCACCTGTTTTACGTGTAAACGTCGAAAAATGATTGGCGAAATGTTTGCGGACGATGATTAACGACAGAGTAAATAGCGCGAAGAGACCGGATATCATGTAAATGGTAAAAGTAGGTATGTAGACAATTAAAAAAAAAAAAAAACTACCACAAACAAACCACTCAGGAATTAAATAAAATCCGTACGTTATACGAATGTTATTATTATCGATTTGAATATTAATATATGCGCCAAACCCTCAACAAAAAGTTAGGTACGTTTGTTGCATGTACGTAAAAATGTTAATAAATTTCAACGCGAATCAGTCAAAGTAAATATGCTATAATAGACTGTTTAATAGGAGGTCATAAATAATACTATACATAATATATTATATATCAAAACCTTTTATTGTGTAGTGTTTTTCATTTTTTATTTATACCTATATACCTATAAGTTGGCTGTAGGAGTGGTGACCACTACGACCGGTTAGCCAATTGATTGGTTTCCGATTTCGCATTACATTCTTGTCTGCATGTGTGTATCTGCGGTCATACGTTCCCACACACATACACACACACACACACACACACACACACACGCACACACACACACACACACACACACACACACACACACACACACACAC
>CM023359.1:34089274-34153286 GCA_013282895.1 Eriosoma lanigerum
TTCCGCCACCCGGGTGGCGGTTTTTGAACATACCTTTACATTCTACTCACTATTTATATTATAAATTAATCGTTTGAAATTGGCGCTAAAATATAGGATCAATAAAAATAATGTCGTTCACAACTTTAATTGGAAAAGAAATAACGCATCCTCCGTGGTCCTGTAGCCTGTGATTTCCTCGATGTGACAGCCGATGCCATCGTCACCGGTCGTCGTCATTCAGTATTCATTTTGCTTTGCGCTGCTCCAGATCTACAATATATTATTTCGTTTGTGCATACTTTTTTGTGGTATTGAATATGAACTTGAACAATGATCGTCGTGTTTAAAATTATAAATTGTACGACAATAAACTTCTTAAAGTTTTTGCATAAAACGCTTATACGACGTATCCAAATATAGATCGGGGTAGTATATACTACCTTATAAAACCGATTTCTTTGGAATTCAGTAGACCGATACGTATTCTGGTCCGATACCGTCGTCAGTTTTCAGTATTTATTTTGCTCGCTTTGCGCTCCGCCGCTTTTGCAATATATTTGCGTGTGCGTACATTTTTCGTCGGTTTTGTATATTTTGGCGTTTATTGGTTACATTTTGTACCATTGTGCTTGAAATTGTTTTTAAATATAAATCGATTAATTTAAAATTCAGTGATGAGTATTTTTGTGAAAGAACCATCTTTACAAATAACTTGCACAATGATCGCGGATTCAAAATTATAATTTGTACGACAAAAAACTAGTAAAAGTTTTCACTAATTATTGTAACTATACTTAATATATAATTTTAAATATATGTACACTAAAAGTACGTGCAAAGACGAATACAAATTTGTTACATTGTATAACAATAACTCACTACTGATATACCTATAATTTAAAGTGAAATTGTTTTTTTATATTATAAATATGTAGTAATACACATAATTCCACCGTGTTTTGTAAAAACAGCGTAACCACAAAAATCGATAACATGATTTTGCTATTAAAATTTTAGATAATTGTGCATGTAAAATATTTAAAATTATTTTATGGAATAATTTTATTTCGTCTGTGGAGATTAGTGGCATCGCTAAGGGCGGGCTACGATGGGCTACAGCCCAATTTGACATTTTTTGAGTATGATGTTAATTTTACATTATTGTATATTTATGATATGTAGCTGATTTCTAATTGTTGAAAATTGAAATAAATTATATAGTTATCGCTTTTAAATTTAAAACGTACATATTATTTGTTACAACCAGGCTAAATAATATCCAAATATGCCCTAAAAGTGTATAAATATGCACTAAAAATTACCAAAACTAACAATGTCTAAATTATTATTTTTCTTTCAATGGAAAAAGTTGTACTTATTGACTATAATTTTAGAACAATATTGTCAATTTACGCAAACTTTACAATATGATATAATGGAATATACAAGGGTAGTATAGAACATTTGGAAGTAACGGTAAGTAATGGCAGTAACTTATTTTTTTTTTATAAAATAGTTAAATAGAAGCATTAAAAAGCAAAATAATGCTTAAATATGCTCAAATAACCAAAACTTTAAAAATATCCAAAATAAAATTTCATCTATAGTTTTCCTATAACTTTGAATGAGATTTTAGTTTAACTTAGCTAGTTACATAACTATCCAAAAATAATATGCAAATACTAAAAGTTCCTAAGCCTAGGTATAACTAAGGCTCAGATTTTAATAAATTAAAAATTCAAGAAATGTTTAATCGAAAAATACATTTGACCTAAAATCTCCAAAAATTAATATAAATATGCTTTAAAATATTTTATTTTTTTTTTTTATTACAATATCCATTAAAAATACAAAAAGTAATAATTTTGAAAATGAAAACATATGATAGGTACCTACCTACTTATCTATATATTAATTTAGTTAAAATATTATAGAAAAAGCTGATAATCGATATAGTAATCTCTATATAAGCAAAACAATGTAATTTTATAATAAGGAAATATCCAGATATAATTGAGGTCCATTTCCCTGACACCTCCCACGAATTTTTGAAACAAAAGCAATGGCATTCATGTGTTTTTGTGCTTTTTAATAAAAATGTCTAATCTCTATTGTATATTACTATATTTAACTTTAAGCTTTTTTTCTTGGTATATTATAATTTTAATGGACGTTAAAGTTGGATTCATATTAGGTTTTAGCAAAACTAAGTTTAAAGCTATTATAAATACTAAATTATCTAATGTTTTATTTTAAGCAAAATCAACAACTACTTATGATTTAATATGATGTATAGGTATTATTTTTTTTTTAATATATAAATAATAGTAATATTTTAATTAATATAACGCTTACATTAATTTTTATAAACTAAAAATATTGTAGTTTTCAAGGATAACTTTAAAAACAATATGTTTTCAATATTTAATCAACTTGTACAGTGTCAATAAAAGTTTTTCGACTTTGTGTTCATTTTATTCATAATTCAATATCATAATCATTTAATGCAATCGTATTTTAACAACCTTCGGTTTTACATAAATTATCAAAACTAATAATAGCTCATAAAGAAGTTTTCAATTCAAAATACCTCCCGAACCCGGTAACATTTATTTGTAGAATTTTAAATGTAACTGTCTGGCTCGCCCATCTAATATATTACATAACCACGTTTAAAAATGTTATATTTATATTGTATATAATATATATTATTAATTATTATTTAAATTCTAAATAATAATATGTTTTTATTTTTGTTTAAAAACTGTTTTGTTCTGACCGATAAAATGTTTTTTAATATTCTGAAATGTATCGAGTATACTATGTATTTTTTTTAATATATAATACATATTATAAGCGAATTAAAAAATTCTCAATAATAAGAATCTTGAGAGGTATTAAATATTATTTAATTAAAGAACTCTATTTAAATAACCATAAATAAGTATAAATATTTTTTATATTATTCCGCACATAAGACTGATACAGATAGGTACTTTTTATAAATAAATCATATAAAATCATAATGTTGGCAAAACGAGTTTCCATAAATAAAACGTATAAATCACCAAATCGTTTTTATGCCCACAGTGAAGACTAATCACTAACGATATATTTTCTTGTTTGGGACACCTGACCCATGAAGGTGGAACTTCAAGTCCTTACTCATGCCAAAAATGATATATTATTTTATCACAGCCACCAAGTCCAATGAATGGCAATGTGATAAGAACTCAGAAGTTGATTTATGCATCATAGGTGAGAGAGGTGAAAATGAATATCATCCATGCAACCTTGTTTTCGATTTGATAAATAGCCGTTCGCGCCCCTTTCAAGCAGCTCTTTGGATTTACCAAACAGCTGACAAGATTCTATTTAAAATCAGATCTAAATCCTAATAAGAAAAATAACTATTGATATATTATATCTTAAAATATTTAGGGTCCTTCTGTGAGTTTTGTAATTCTTAAATATTCTATACAATCGAAAAAAATAATATATTAAATATTTGAAAATGATTTATCTATTATTTATTTTTTAGGTGGTAGTAGGTATAATAAACTTTGATTGGTGATCAAAATATTCTTAAGTTATTTGAAATCAAATTTAAAAATGTATAAAGACATACATTTTGTTTCAAGTCAATGTGTTTTATTAAACTATTATTTAGAAGTAAATAAATTTTTGATTCATTAATTCACTAGCTGAAACAGTATAAAATCATCATATAATTATTTATGTTTTGTATTTTTTGACATGCATTATTTGCTTAATAAATAATATGTAAATTATAGATTCTGAGCGAAGCGAGGAATATATTAGTTTTAGAAAAAAGTTTTTTTTTTTATTTTTGTTCATAAAAATATTTTTCGGGTAGAAATACAAATAGGGAACTCTATCCATATCAGATTGCATCTAATTAGTAGGTACTTTATTTGGCTCAATTTTCAAATTTCTCAAATGTTTTTCCCTGAGAAAAGAAAAACTACCAAAAAATAGCGAAAATTGGGCAAAATTACGGTTTCTCTTATTAATAATTTTTATATTTCGTTATAATTAATTAAATTTTAATCGTAATAACTTGAAATATTTTAAAATATTCTCATATGTAGTTTAGACACGCGGTAAATTTTTGGAACAGCTTATCTGTATAATATATTATACTATATTGAGTTTCGCTAGAATAGTATTTTCTAATGGTCCGATTACCAAAAATAGGGTATGATTTCCGTAGCAAATTGCATCTAGTTGATACTTTATTTTGCTCATTTTTCGAATTTCTCAAAAGTTTTTCTTCGATAGAAGAAAAACTGCCAAAAAAATGACGGAAAAACGTCAACATTTATGGAAACTGTAATTTTGATGATATTAATTTTAGGTTTTTCATAATAACTAATGCAATTTTGAATTTAAGTACTTTAAATTTTTTTCGAGTTTTCTCATAGGTAGTTTATACACATAGTAGACTTATGGAACGACCAATCATCACTATATCACCTATATCACTTATCATTATAATATATTTTATTACATTGAGTTTCGCTCAGAATCATATTTTCTAATGCAATATCATTGCATTGAAATCTGAATTAAAATAAATCACTAATTTCTCCATGATCGAAGAGACGAAGGAGAAACATCTAAAATCGACCTTTCCACTTTTTTATATATTATTTGTATTTTTTCCGGTTTATATGTTATTTAAATTTAATACTGATCCCTTGAATTGCATCCTATACGAGTTTTACTGTAATTTATAATAATATAATATTTGTAGTAACCATTTTAATAATATATGTTTTAGAGTTGAAGTTACACCGAAAGTTCATTATGTTAATATAAACGTACACACATCTGCGTTAACATATTGTTGTCATTCCTAATAATTACATTTTGCGAACGAAATTATATACATCATGCTGCTGAATCCAGTGGCGTGTAAAATACGCGACACGAGGATATTATTATAGTTCTAAGCATATATTGGAATATGTTTTTTGTTGTATTTTTTTACATTTTTAAAAAAAAAGAAAAAAAAAACGGTTTTTTTATGCCTCTAAATGTAGGGCGGAATATTTGAGCACCAGCTAAATTACAACACGGAGACGTTTACATTTCTTTCTTTCGATACGTGCATGCGGTACCTATCCATATATGGCTCACACACAAATGCATAATATAAATGAAAAGTAAATAAATTACACGAGAACTCGAAGGGTAATAGAACGTTACGTCGGTATTATATGACATCGCGTGTATGCAAATTGATTATAATGGGATACGAGACGTATAGGTTAGAACGGTATTAGGTGTACCTAACTAGTAACCACTGGTGGATCGATTCCACACCGCCGTGTCGTAATCATTATTTAATAAGTTCTGTGGTAGCACATAAGTCGAATTTTAATTTTTTATTCTTACTATGCTACAAGTATAATAATATAATATAGGCATTGAAATATTGTTATCCTTTAAATATTTGTTAAATTAAAAATAAGTTAAAGAGTATTACATATTTTTTTTTTTTTTAATTCACTTTAACTTCTTTGTCAGATGATATTTTACAAAAAGGATATGACATTATCTCCAAAATATACTTCTCTTTAAATTTAGTTATGGGTATTTATAAACTTCAAGTTCATCACAATATAATTTCTGTATTACGCATTACTGCAATACATGAATACATAATGTCTTCACAATGAATACATATTTACATTATAACACGATAATAAATAATAATATTTTAATATATTATAATGTTACTCTGTTAATCTAAATGACTTTTTTTAGGCAGAATAATTTAATAAAAAATTCATTTTGTTAAGATAAACGCCTTTTTTTAATACGTTTTAACACAAAATATTAGGTGTAGTATAACCTATATAGTATTTTAATGAAAAATTATTTTAATTTTAATTTATTTTTAAATACGCGCAAATAACAAAAGTAATGAGTGGACGAATTAAAAAATTCAATCTATGTTTTTTCAAAGAAATAATTTGATTATACATTATTATTTTTACAATGCAAAAAAAAACAGAAATGCCCAATGTAATTCAAAAATCTATATGACGTATTATTATCATGCCTATATAATAAATACATTTTGAATAAACTTCGCATAATTCACTGAACGACTATATAAATGAAAAACAATATTTATATAAAACAAATTAATGGAATCATTCATTTTAATTTCATTTATATAGCATAGTAAAACATTTAGAAATTTAAAAAAATTAAATTAAGAAAAAAAATGTTTCCATGGTATTAAATAATTTCATTAAAACATAATTTAAATTATGTGTGGCGGTTGGGTTGAAAAGTAAAAGACACGACTAAACGGGCGTGGGGAGATGAACACATTTGCTGATGGAATATTCTCGTTTTTGATGTAATAAAAATCCCATTAGACCAAGCTAAGGAGCTTGGTCTTATTTCAAAAACTCCGACATATTTTATGCTAACGCACAAATACTTTGGACTTGGTTTTTGTTTTATTCTTTTTGATCGTTTATGATAGCCATTAATAATTCCAAGAGCCATTCGTAAGTTGTAACTATATATTTCATTAATAGCTGACTTTTACGGCTATATAAATATAAAAAGGTTAGGTGAGGTTAAGTTATAAATATTTGTACACATCATTATAAGTATAAAATTGTATTACATCACAGAGAACCTGTAGAAATATAATTTCATTAAAAATATATATATATATTACAGTAAGTATCGAATTATTATCGAATGGTTTCATAAAATTATAATATACTTAAAACTGAAAAGAACGCAATTGATTTTAATTTATAAAATAATAATTTTTTATAACATATATAGTTATAGGGAAAATTGTTTCTTTGGCCTTTCATTTTTAGCATCGATATCAATTCAATATAATAATTGTTCTTTTTTGTTTAATTTCAAGACTTTTTTTAAGCGTATGGGCGAGTATAATATTATTTACAAATATACATTTCATGTCAGGAATACATAACATTATTATTTTGCGTGTTAAATAATTAGGTATTCGTGTAAAATAAATTAATTATATTGAACTTTTAAAACAAGTGTCTGTTATTTTGTAAAATGTTCAAAAGTAAATTTATGGGGTTATTCAAACCAGTTGCCATGACTCTAATAAAAATATTTTCTGTACATTTGTTTAATTTGTTTAATATATTGAGGTTATACCTATTAAAAATATTTTTTTAAAAATACTAAAGTAATAAATATTTAAATGTGACAATTGTATATTGTGAGTATTATTTATCTGATGATTATTCCGTACAACATTTTATACTAAATAGTGTATTCGGGTGTGAGCTTAATGTGTTCACTAGATAATATGAGAGGTGATCAGTGATTAATAATAACCATGTATAAATCGTTATAATAATATTGTGGTTGTTCACTAGCGAACAAATCAAAATTATATTTGTACAAAAAATTGTCATCGCATATAAATCATCTCAAAGATGGACCGACAAAAACATTATACAGATAAAATGTTTAAATGAGTTTTGTAGTATTAAAATATTTTAGAATATTTACATTATAATGTACGTCATTATTTTATGAAGACATTAATTTTGCAGCGCAAAATAATATACACATTAGAAAATGAATTTATATTATTTTGAAATGTGTTACTTTTTATTATATGATATAAAAGAAACTTTTTGTACACAATAGTAATTGACCGAACGATACAAAATATATAAATGATACAAATATGATACCGATACGAAAAACAAATTATAACTGCACTACATTTATATAATTTCTAATAATGATGATATTAAAATAGACAGCAAAGAATTAATACGTGAAGTTGTTTTTAAAAATTATGAACTCGTTTGCATTTCATTAAAATTAATATAAATAGATTATGATTATACATTATTTTATAAGCGCGCACGGATTCACGAAGTTAGATTCAAACCACTATACGCTTAATGTTCGTTTTGAGAAAAAATAAAGACATTTTTTGCGAAATGTAATAGATAATTTCAGTGAAAAATATTCTCAAATTATTGATTATTAGTTATTATTATAAATTAGAGATTTCATACTCATTATACTCTAAAAAAAAATAATATTTAATAAAAAAAGATGACATTAAAATAATATCATATTGTGATCTCAAACAATATCAAGCAACTCATTCTGCTAACCGGTCGAACAGGTTATGGAACAATATTTTAATATATCTACTATAAAATAACGTACCTATTTAAGTCTATTTAAGACGTACGACATATTATATTGTGGTGTATTTTAATTTAATTGTTAATACGTTTCTAATCTAATACTACTGATAAACATTAATATGCATGTTAATATGACTGAACGTCAATTTCTTTAGCTACCTAACCAAATGTAATATATTTTTAATTCCATAATTTACTTTTATTATAATCTTTTTGTAAAGGTTTTTGAAAATTAAATGTTTTATTTCTAATGGTTTAATTTTAAAAATATTACAATTTCAAAGGGAGAGCTGAAGAAATGATCATATTCATTAAATATAATTTAATTTAAAATTATATAATTATTAATTTTATAATATTGACCAAATTACATTAGGTATTAAAATTTAGTACAATAGATAAATGATAGTTTCCTAATTCGAGCATTATAATATATGTATAGCTTATAGAACAGATTATTTTAATAAATTCTAATTAATAAATATATGTGACTGGTTTATTATTTCAGAAATAATAATAGTTTTTATTTCCAAAATTTTCAATTTTAGCTTTTAATAAATTTGGAACATTGTGAATAGTATATAGGTACATAGGAAATACAATTTTCAAATTATCAAATTAAAATTGGGAAAATACTAAATGTAATATGATATCTACAGGTTCTATGTAATTTATATACACATCATAATATTATGTGTTAAAGAGTTGAAACTATATTATATTACATATTAAATCACTAAATTAATAATATGGGTAATAATAATAATAATAATAATGTAGGAGTATTTAGGCCATTTGCTTAATTAATATCCATCCCTTAAAAATAAATCTGCGTTTATAAAAGAAAACATCTTATGAATATTTTTTTTTTTTTTTTATGTTCAAGTATTTATAATTTACCATTTATTTTATTGGAAAGTTTACACATGATTTACAAAATACTTAGCCTACTGGTCATACGATGGATTTGACTGAGTGTTTGCTTTTGTTTATACAGTCAAATAGTTAATACTATTATATTATAACGTTGACATTGGCTTATTATAATGAATTTCATGTTGAAAAAGACATGTTATCGAACAATTCGTTTCGTTAAAATATGTTGCATATAATTTGCATACTTTATTTTCCCGCGAGATTGATTATGATAACTTTTTCACCACCCACGCATTCTACTATTTACGTCCGCATATATGTTATATAATAATATATATTCTAGTGTTTATTATAATATGTCCACGAACTGTTTCCTGTCCTTCTCGTTCGCTTACTCTGTCGTTCTCGCTTTCAATAGGCGTCGTGCCAATTATAGAAGGAAAAAAAATGATAAAAAATATTTGCACATCTACCTAATAATAATAATAATGACGAGGTAAAAAATAACCTCTCGCAATGAGCATTGGGCGCAGTGTCTGTGCATAATATAATATTGTCGTATATCGCGTGCAGACCGCGACGCGACATCGAAGATAAAATGTTTTGTATAATATTATATATCGTTGTACGGAACGGGACAGGTGAAAATCGTGAAACAAACGAGTGGTTGAGAGAAAAAAAAAAAAAAAAAAAAAACTTTATTTTACTTTACTTTACTTTAGAATAATATACCTTACGACAAGACGAAAAAATGACAAATACGATATAGGAGAAGGAAAAAAGAAGGAGAAGAAAGAAATTAGACCGGTCGTACGAGAAAATAAATCGTCGTCGGACGATAAATCCGAAAGGGTAAAACTGTCGACGAGACGTCGTGTGTCATAATAATAATAATATAGCATGTCCGTAAACAGATGCCACAGAAATCGGCGTGCACGCGCTTCGGTACTTCGTTCGAGTGTTTGACCTTCCGTCAAAACCCCCAGTGTATGCATTTAAAAGGTATAAAAGCGTTCCGTCGGAGACGCACGTATTTTTCATTTTATTATTATTAATATTGCATTTATTTGCGAGATATATATAATACGATAATATGACGTAGTGTATAGTGTATGTGTGTGTGTGTGTGTAATATAGGAAACTCGCGCACGAAATATTATACACTTCGACGGAGAGTCAACTATTTCTTAACACATAATACATTACAAGTATTCTGGTTAATATTCTCGTGTCGGTTACCCGGTAGTATCGCGTGGTATAATATTATTATTTGTTGTCGTTACTTAAAAAGTCGCAGATTTCTCTATAATAATATGCGCGTACTTGGCTATCTATATAGTTAGATGACATAGAAAATTATAAAACCCGAATTCACGTGGTCAAACGTGTCCTTGAAGATAGCTACAACATATTGGATTGGACTTACAAAACACGATACGAGGGGGCGTTGTGGAGACCACCGGGGTTGGAATATCCACCTGCCGATATGGCGACGAAATGACATAAGACAGATCAGGATCGACAAAATCGATGATACGTACTATAATTTTATTATCGAGACAAACTTAACATTATGTCCGACAGTAATTATATTATATATATTGTCGTAAAACAATTTTAAAACATTCCACAAACGTCATTCATATTAATGATAATAAAGTACCGCGGCTGATTTTACCGATTTTTTCGTTTTGTTGCTCAGGACAATGCAAAAGTTCTAAATTAATAATTTTATTTAATCGAATTTTCATATTATATAATAAATTAAGTACAATTTTAAAATAATTTTTAAGTCAGACACGAATTTTTTATAGTTATAAATTATAAAAATGTAGAATTTCTAAATTTGCTAAATTTGGACTTAATGAATGCAAAAAGTGTTTTACAATTTATTTTCTGAGTAGTGTCAAAATATCGATGTTATATATTAACGTCGTGCGCTATCTTTTACATGTAATTATTACTCTTGGTTATAAAATGTTTCTTTTTTATCGTTATCAGTAGTTATTGAATTGTGAATACCTAAACTAATTATGCAAACCATTAAAACTACGTACCCAGTAATTGAGTTTTAAATAAATATAATGATGATACAAATTCCAAAAAAATTCTAAATATTATATACAATGGCGATATTATTAATTGTTTCCTGTTCTCGGTCATAAATCATCCCTCTTCCTTTCCGGACCTTCCGTACCTATCATATTAAAAACTCTGAAGAGTAAGCTATATTTTCCAAGTCAATGACATCATTTTTTCTCGTTTTTCCCAATCCCTCCGTAAAAATACTTCCTATCGCTTCTCTTTTTGATAATTATTTTTAAATAATATTATAGAACTTTGATCAAATTTACAACTCATCAACCCTCATACTACCCTTATTATATTTACCGTAATCAAGTTAATAAAAAAGAACAATTTTATTCAAGTATTTTTTTGATACTTTGTATTAAATTTGTGATCCTTTTTTCAATATCCCTATTAGTTATTACGGTGGTATATAATATTATAATATCATGATTATTAAATAAAATCCTAAGCAATTTATACCATATTATAATATTATACAGTACAATAAAATCTCATAATCAAATAGTCTAAAGTAAAATTGTGAAACTGTGTTTAAATAAGAACTTGTGAGAAATAATATATGTTAATTACAGTAATGTAGAATTACCACATTCGTTATTTAGTTTTTCGAAGAACATGATGTAGAAAACCGTCTAACTCCATTTGCATTTCAATTCACGTTGTAGTTCTTTTGAGCCGTAAACGCAAAGATGCGTATTTCTTTCTCCGGGTTTTACATTCGACATGAAAGACCGTCGCCATTACGCATTAAGTTAGATAAGGGAAAATCTGTTGAAATGGAAACAACAACAAGAAATAAAAAATATATAAATAAATAAATAAAATTGGATCTCTTTGCTCGGGAATGTAGAACGAAAATTCACGGACATCGGTTCTTTTGGGCGACCAGGGAAATAAATAAGATTATAATGCAAAAGGGTACATTAATGTTAGTTTCTGTATTTTTTTTCTACTGAGAAAACCTTGATAACTTTGTGATACAACAGTTGCATATGGACTCCCATCAGTAGAACTTAGTAGTTGGAAATATACAGTAATAGTATACAGTATTATTTTAACAAAATTAAACTTTTAAAACCACAAGGCATATTATTATAGGTACAAGTATACAACCAACAGATCATGTGTTCTAAAAATAAAAATATATATTTTTTTTTAGATTTAGCAGATTATATAATAATCTAACAAAACATTTTTGTTTTTATGGTAGTTGTACGGTTAAAGCCATGGGATATGTTTTCGAGGATTTGTTAAAGTGCTTTGTGTCCGTTTATTTTCTCATCGTCCTACTTTCTAGGGCAGATAAAGTCAAATCGATAAGACGCCAAGATAATAATTTCGAGATATTCAACATTGATAATATTTTGTCATCGTGCCTTCGTAAAGTATCAAACATTGGTGTATTATTATTATCATTATTATTACTATGATTATAATTATGGCCGTTCTTGTGACAGGTCAGACATTTTCGAATTATCTCTGATTTTGCTGTTCGTCGTTATATTAATTAAAAGTTTAAACACGAATATTAATTATTGAATTTTGCTATACCTTTTTCAGTTGTAGCGTTCATGGTCGATATGAATTCCATAAAGTCATATTATATTATTGACAAATAAATTTAATATTTTCACAATATTATATCAAATTCTATACACGTATAGGTAAAATAACTTTTAATCATTTAAATATATTTTTCAGTTGTAGTTACGTCGGTACGATTTGAGTCTTGAAAATGTGTTCGCTATAATGATATACTCGTAGTTATCATATAATTCATTAAAATGATTAAAAATTTAATAATTACTCTATATGTACCTAACATTATTATGCATATTGTACAAAGAATATTATAAAAAGTTGCAGGCATTGGGACAATTGGTTTCAGAAATTAATAATTATTTATGTATTCGTGCACATTGTAGGTAACTAACTCGTGCAAAAATGTTCATGTTACACATACATAATTCAATTCTTTATTCAAAATGGTAAGGATTGTAGGTACTTTATATAACTATACAATGTTATAAAATGTACCTATATATAGTGGACATTCATGTAAATTAAAAATAATATAATAAGAATATTTATTATTTACAGAGCTATAGATTTAAATAAAATGCGTTATGCGTACACTAAATGAATGATTAAAATCTTTTATCGCGAAGAATAAAAGTAATTTTTAAATACAATAACCATTAAAAACATAAACGTGCGTAAAATTTTATAAAAAAACAATAAGCGTTTTTTTAAACATTTATTACCTACAATTAAATGCATTTTTGAAGTAATAAATAAAAATAAAAATATATCATTTTTTATAATAAAATTCGCATACAAGTAATTTACTGTGTTTCAATACAAATCGAAAGAATATAATTCATTATATATTATTATTAATCAAATAAAATAAAACACCATGTACACCGTTTTCGCAGTAAGTTATACTATATTAATATATTATTAATAGTATGCTCATATATATTTTACATATTATATATATGTTTTATATTACCTAGTTAATACGAAATAGAATTATACAAAAACTTGGTTAATCATTAATCTAACTTTATTATTATATCAATACTAAATGCCTATTAATTATTTATATTTCTGATGATTTTATTAAACCGTATGTAAATACCTACAAAACAATTTAATTGAGTTATAACATAGTTATCTACATTTTCTTTTCTTTATATACATAATAAACTTTTATCAGTAATTGTACATAATTTAATAAAACGTAATGATATAGTTATAAAAAAATAAAAAGCCTTAGCTTTATCATTATAAATAAAATCTAAACCCATTAACGAATCGCGTTAAATTGGTATAATATTTTTAAAAACTCTGAATCTCTGTTGTTTTAACTCTTTGTATAATAAGGAATATTAATTATTATTCAATTGATTATTGTGTTAATAAAATACATACTTTTCATTGAGTTTTTAAGACAAGTGTATTGAATACAATAAATTATTTTTAATTTTATCGGAAAAGTTAAACTAATTAATATTTTGATAAAGTTTACACATCATAAGTTTTATAAACAAAAATTTCCTAGTACCTAACTCTAGTCAATATTTAAAACATTGAAATATAATTATACTGCCTTTATAAAATGCTATTTAATAAAAAATGTCATTGAACAACTATTGAATAAAATTATTATACTCGTTAATTAGTGCTATAAATAAGTTCACGGAATAACGTATTATAATAAAACAAAACATTAAATAAAAGCTCCTTATTAAATTATTTATATCCTTTTTGTGGTTTTTAAAATGCAATAAGTAGATGGTACTTTTCAATTCAAATAGGTAGTTAAGTATAACTACATAAAAAAATCTAAAACTTTTCATGCTAATTTCTAATAATAATAACGATTTTTTAATAAAATTGTATAATATGATAAATACATATTTATTTAAATCAACAGAATAACTACACAATTGTTCCCCAGATTACTAGGGTTCAGAACTCAGAAACTTCTATAGGTACCCCTACTTTTTTACACTGCTATTTTTAATTTTCTCTTATTTATAATAAAATAATGTTTATATTTGTTTGAGCTTTGTTTATTTTAAATTACTTTTATTCGCACACCTTTAAAAATATATACATATATAATTATGGTTAATCGATTTATTTTTGTCGTTTATTTTATTAAAATGATACAATATTATTTTAACTTAAAATTGCAAAAGTTTAATTATTGAATGAAGTATTACTGAAATAGGTATAGACATTATGTATAATCATAAGCAAACAGTTTTTAAAGCTTCGATTCCTAATCTTGTAAAATATATTTTTTTATGTTTTTTAATTTTTAATCAGCTTGGCGATAAATTTTAAATAATATTTCCTATAAGAATATTTAATTTACACCTACACATTTTACATGTAATAAAAATACATTAATTTTATTAATTTTAGTAATTGATGGGTTAAATAATAATAATTTAATATTTTAATTTTAGAGAACAATAGAAATAATATAAATTAATATAAATAACAATTTTAAATGGATTTAATTAAATTTGCATACCAGATTTCTATATATATTATAAGGGAATGAAAATTTAGTACATTAAAAATTAAAGATTTAAATGTTTTCGTGAAATCGATGAAAAACTACAAAATTACATGGTATAATGTTTGAAATGAACAAACTACATACGTATAAATATATCTATTATCAATATTTTATTCTTTATAAATGAGAAATAATAAGTAATAAGTTATAATTAGTTTTAGTACCTACATAATGTTGTTAAGTTGAAATAACATAATATAATGTATTGAAATAAAAAGTATACTTTATCAATTTTCTAATAATTATTATTATTCATCGAAATTAAAAGTAAAAAAAAATAAATACTTTCATTAATGTTAAATATAAAAAAAATATAGGGACAATTGTGTAATATGATTATAAAGGTAGTTTAGAGAAAACTTTAAATTATATTACAAAATACTGGCAGCAGTTATTAAGTTCAACTCTTAAAAATGTTATTAATATATTACCTACAAATCTGAAATTAATGATATATATTTAAAAAGGGAAATACTACTTGCACGTAAAATACATACTAAAATACACTAAAACAAGACTCATAATAATAATTGAGTGAGTCACGAAAAAGTTCTGTAGTATGATAATATTATACGCCCACAGTGTTTACCTGATTTTAAAAACCGATTTAAAGTTTTGAAATTATACAACGTAGTGTTATGAAAATATTTATTATTTTTATTTTTTTCGAATAACAAAACGATTTTTTTTTTAGTAAAAATCAAATAGAGTCATTTGCAAATTGGGCAATGGTTTTTTTTTTTTTAATATGATTTTAAACTTACAAAAGTAATCGTTTTTCTGAATGAATAACAGATTAAACTATAATAATATGATCATTATGAATGTAAAAATCCATAAGACAATACTGTATATTGTAAAGCGTCGTATTTTTACAGATCTTATCGAAAAAAGTTAGGATTTTATGTTTTATTCGGCCGTATAATGGACTGACTCGGCAAACGGTGTAACGGGTTCATAATGTCGATAACATTTTCAGTTTCTCTCGGTCGATACAACGCGGATGGTCGGAATCATGTACCGGTTAATAACGAGGGTTCAAGTCAGTAGATATATACACAGGTTGATCAGAATTTCAAAGTTAGAAATTTAACGAAATTAGCATCGTATGCGATTCCCTTCGACATTTTAACACGAAATTCTAATCACTCATATAATATATGCGATCACTTGTGCAGGCTTTTAGAGTCACAGGCGAGGAACAAATAAAGATTTTTGCATAATCCGTTAAAACGCGTTTTAACCTAACCTAACCTGCACACGTGCGTTTACGACAACACACACCGACGACGGCTTATCGTACTTCCGGGCGTCTGATAAAAGCCGTCTGCCTAAAATTGTCGTAGTCAGCGGTAAAACGTGAAATGGCCGACGATGACGACGGTAAAACGCGATAACTTTGGTAAACACATACCGCGACCGCTGTTACCGGTATCGGCGACGGTAAAACCCGCGTTTATCGTTTGTCGTTGCGAGCTTTCGTCGCGGACCTAACCCTCTTATGTATAATATACATTATTATACGACCGCGGTAATAACATTATACACGACTAATATGAATATATTATACCTACGAGTACATAATTACGTATGACGACGACTTTGCGAACTTCCGGTGGCACTTTCTTCGGTATAAAAATAGGTGTGAAAACACAAAACGAGGCGTAAATAATATAATAACAATAATAATATATTGTCGAGATAAGACGTATATGGCGCTGGAAAACTATATTATACGATCCCTTAATGAAAACACAAGCTTTTAATCGTCACCACTCCCCTATTTCCCTTTCTTTCTAAACGTATATGTATATAAACGAACCGTTGTTAACGCCGTATAATATACACATATGGCTCGTCAAATTTTTGAGAGACATCAACGTGGTGTACGGTATATATATATATATAGTCACCGTCTCTTTCACCCTATCTGTTTGCCTTTGTATGTGTACGTATAAGAGTGCATTTCGGGTCAAATAAAAATCTACGGTTAATATCATTCGCGTATGTGTACAGTACACGACCGTATGCCGTGCCGGTAAAAGGGACGCGTATATAGTGTACGCAGACCGCAACGACTATTTGGGGAGTGCACTAATGGAAAGACGCTGTCCCTTTGTTGTATTGTTCTTTTCTCTATTATCTCGAAAACGGCCTGCGAAACCCTCTCCGCCGTCCCTTCCATCAAATAAGGATATATGCGTGTGTTGACGGGAATAACAAATTGCATTTCACGCCAAGCTTTTGTATTGAATCGGACACTACCACCATCGCATCACAGCCGCCATATAGTATAGTTGTTATATATTATTTAATAGCGCTTTGTGTATAGTGCATCATAGTATATTATATTATATATATTATATTAAAAAATACTAATCTAATAATGTCTACCGCAAAATTGACAAACACATCAGAAAACAATTGTAAAAAAAAATATTAAAATTCAGTATAATTATTACTGTACCAACACTAATCAAACTTGATCACTACATAATATTAATTGAACATTACATAATTTAACTTTTTTAATAACATAATAATTTATTGTGACCTAATTTTCGCTTTTATTAAACTTGTAACCTGGATTATATTAAAGATTTAATAATTAATAACAATATTTCATTATTTCATTATTTTCATATTTTTGGGTGCCCAAAATACTTATTAATAAAGTAATAACTAATAAGTACAAATATTACATTGCATAAGTACGTGAAGTTTGGTTTTTATACTTACCTATAAATAATTTAGATTAATATTATAAATTTTAATATTGTGCTAAAAATTTACCGTTTGAAAATTTTATTCAAAATTAATTGCGGCTACTACCTACTTGTTTCTATACTGTTTCAAGAAAATTGTTTTCAATAATATCTACTGCAGATAAACCGTTAGCATTATATGAATATGAGATAATTGATTTTCACTCGATATTATTTTCGTAATATTAACATTTTATATTCCGTTACTTTTCTGTTATTTTATTATTGCACTTTGCAAAATAAATAATATTATTTTCAGCATAGAATACTTCAAACTAAGATAAATCAAATGTCTTCTTTAAAATAATACGATATCTACTAATAGTAAACCTATAGTACTATTCAACTATACTAAATTAATAATATTTGAACTAAAAAAGTAAAAACTAATATTATTGTTACCTACAAGAAATCCACAATTCCAAAGAAACAATTATTATTACACGCGATTAAGTAAAAATAGTAAGTACTTATATAATATAATATTTTATTCCATGTCGGTATTATAAAGTTTCCGGTCTCTGATATATCTTGATGATATTTTGTCGAATTTTCTATGGAATTTAACGTCGGGGTACCTACCAAATTAATTTTTTATAAAAACACACAAACCATATATTATTTACCATTTCCAGGTAAGTCAGCTGAAATTATTATATCATGAAAATAAATATTTGTATGTTCACCGTACCCAATTTTTTTTCTATTTTTACACATTTTTGTTAGAAATATATTAATGAAAATCTGGTAAAAAATAAACATTTTAATTATACAAATATTTTTATGACATGGTAGATTAATTTTAAAACAATAGAAAGCCATAATAATTTCGTTTTACTTTTAATAAAATAAATACATTTTACTAAATTTATATCCTAAATAATTATATTATGTTCTAATACTATATTCGTGGAATTTCGAGAATTCAGAACGAACCTATCAAGAAACACAATACGTTAAAATCCCATTTAATTTTGATTCCCCATGGTTTACAGATTATACAATTTAAGAACGTAAAACATTTTTGTAATATCATTTCATTTAGTAATTAAAAATGATTTTCAAGTATGTATTATTATTATTATTATTATACTTGGATTGTTTTCGATCTGCAACAAAGAAGTATCCTTCGAAGTTTTGTTAAAAACCATGACAGTTTATAATTATAATCAGGTTAAGTTAATTGTTGAGATTACTAAGTAGAACCTGACCTTCATAGTTTTATGAACGGAGAATTTTCGATATTCTCAACCCATCATAATTCTGTCTCTTTCTACGTGCAGCCAATTTTTTCCATAGTTATATAATTATATTATATAATTTAGACCCTAACAAATCATCCCAATTCAATACTAATATTTCATCGGTTATCATTCGTTGAACATGTTTAAAATGTAACTTTAAGAGCGCGTTAACGCGAAACACTTTGCGTCCGACAGCCAAGATAATATATGATCTTCAATGGTACGTTTAGACGAAATACGTTGTGTCTTCAAATTTAAGTTCATACATTATCAGTGGAAGAGACATTATTGTGGCCGGGCACAATGTGTTTCGTGTAAAAGCGATCTAAAGGAAATGATTTAAGAATTCTCAGATATTTGTTTAAACCCGAAACCAAATAACACATTAAAAAACCTTTTAATATCTTTACACAATCAGTTGGATTAATAATATTGTTATAGTATTATATGATAACCTAACCTACTATGAAACATTCGTAGTTTAATACGTCTTCCCGTAACAAATGTTTTATCACATTGTATGATATTCAGATAATAACACACGTGTGTTATATACAGGGTGCAGATACGTTTCAAACATTATCTTCATTTTTTTTTGAGTCACACTCTGTAGACTGTATCATCCTGTACATAAAACTATTATATTATGACTATATTATGTGCCTCGAATGTAACAATGAAATCATTATACACGGGGACGTAATATCTATTATATAGGGAGGCCACAAATGTAAACTCGCGGGAAAACGGTCCGCAAAAGGTGTTAATTTGCGTTTAGGACGTATATTGTGTATGAGTTATATATATATATATATATATATATAATATTATATTATAGAATGAAACGTCCCCCTAATTTTTGTTACAGTTGCCAGCAGTATAGAAGCTATATTCTGCCGCTAATCCCGATCACATAAATTACTAGTTGAACGAGAACTGTAATCCCGTCTGACATGTATTTATAATAGTATATTTTATTATGATTATTATTATTTTGCACGTGTGTACGACTACAACTTGATATATAGTCCGAGACTTGGGAATTATTCAGTTCGGATTTGTCACCATGATCCAAGTCTGGGCATTAGAGAGTTAAAAATTAAAGTTTAATTAATTTTAATAAAATAATATAATAAAATACGAATTAATTTTTCTTAATGATTAATTTTTAATACATTTTTTAATAATTATTTCAGTTTTAAGTGAAATTAAATTATAATAATAATATACTTTTGTAGAAAATATGTTTTTATATTAAATTTTACTTGCAAGAACTATATTTTATTATTTTGTAATAATTTAAAAATTTTCAGCATATTTTACGAGTACATACATAGGTAACGACTTCAAATAATATGATACAAATTGAAGATATAATGCAAATATATATTTTTTAATTATATTAATTACCTAATACATTATGTCCTAAATAATATTTGTATACTATTTTAAAAATTGATACTTTTTAATTTTTCAAGATGACTGAAATTTAAATGAATTTTTAACTTTTAATTTAAAAAACTGGAATAAGTTAATGCAAGTTAAAAAAATTATTTAACTTATCTGACTTTATCATGATCTACATAATATATAGTATTCAGAATTGTAGACATATTATCGAAACAACCGCGACCCTGCAAAGGTCTCAAACTCGTGCAACACGAATAAGGCAACTTAAGTATTTAAATTTTGTATTTTATTTCAAATAAAGCTGTAAACGGGTACATATTATATTATTATATTTATAATATATTGTTTTTATGCTCGTCGACGACACGATAATGTGTGCCACACGCGATTATAGGTTCCATCCATTTGACCCCTTTGGTCTGCGCTATTATAGTGTATATACTATTATATACTGCCAGTGGCGGATCGAGGTAAATTTTATAACTGTGCAAAGTATACTTAAAGATGCCATTTTCTAAAATTTTTAGTAAAAGTCCTAACATATAACCTTTAGAGCGCGAGGACATGGTGCAGTATTCCACACTACCTACGCCTAACACCGCCACTGTATACTAATATTAATCTAAAGCAATCGATATGAGAATAAATTGGAAACCTTCTAAATTAATATTTTTTAAAAAAATGTAGTTCAACATTAAATTAATATGAATTACAAATTTATAACTTATAGTCGTGTAAAAATAATTAATATTAATTTTTTTTTTTTAACGATTTCAAAGAGTCAGTTTATTATAGATTATATAATTTACAAGTATATATTTATTCATTTAACTTCTTATTTAATTGTAAACGTATTTTTTTTAATATTCTTAAATATTATTCAATAAGACATTACTACAAGCGAATTAAAAGAAATATATATTTTACCCTAGTACTCGGTTTATCGTGTATGTATTAAATCTCAATAAGGTACTTATAAAAAATATAATAATGTAATAAAATTAATATCTTTTCCGATAAAATCGAATTATAAAATGTAAACTAAAATTTTCATTGTTTTAATAAGTAGAGATTTGCTTGATTATGCTAAGCATTGTTAAAATTGAACTAAATAATTGTATAAATGAATCCAAAAAATAAGAACTAACAAAATTTACAAATTATTACAGTATGTAAATTGTGTGTATACAATCAAAGTTAAAGTAAATAATTAACTATAATTTGCTTTAAATTATATAATATTAGCAATAGAAATAAAATAATTATAAATAATAATAATAATAATAATAATATATAATTGAATATAATAGCAACGATATATTTGTGTAACAAGCTTAAAATATTATTTTTTGTAACTTATATATTTATTTATTTGATATCATTATAATGCGACAACACATAAAATCATAAAATAAATGCATCATAAAAAATAAGTAAACAAATCTATAAAATTATCCACAAATACTTCTGATCTAGCTTTACTTCACAATTAACCATATGAAATAAAAAACTATATGTATTCCTGTAGTGCATGATATACGTCATTTTATACTTAGAATATAAGGTATCTATACCGAAAAAGCATCAATAAAATGTTAATAGTTCAAGTTAATGACCAGCTACATCGAACTACGTTGGGAATATTATGTTATGTATTAAATTATTGTAGCCTATAGCCACGATAACCATGTTTTGTCCGACATTCGTATTTTCGTTTTGTTTAGAATGATTTATATAAATGATTTTAACAGTTATAAATACTGATCAGAAATAAAATATTTAAAAACAAAATACACTATTAAGTGCCAAATGTTTTTATTTTAATAGATAATAAGTCAATTTAATATGATGTCACTACTCAATATATATATAATAACGTTCTCACGATCAAATGAAATATATTATTTACACTCGTATATGAATTATGTTCGATTAAGAATAGGTATAAGCGTATTACAATCTGTAGGTATAATGCAGTGCGTAGTACGATCGGAGGTGTTTAATATTATGTTATTGAGTTCGGATTGCAAATTCAGATGGGCAGTCACATAAATTATAAGTTATAACGTGTTATAATCAACTTTAAGAATATAATTATTCGTTTAAAATGTGTTTTTAATATATATATATACATATATACCTATTATATTATAGCAGATGTTTTTTTCTCTCGTTGGTCCAGCGTTACGTCTATGTTCAACCATTATTTGCCGCCGCGAATGAAGAGATTTTACAACGAAAACACCGGAAACGGCGAAAACGTTCTCTGTACGAGTGTGTCTCCACATCGGAAATAGAATCCGATGTCCGGTTTTCGTTTGTACTTACCCCCACGTACCATGTATAATACAACCCTCCCCGGGATACGGTATTGAACTCAGAGAAGCCTAGGTTGATGCACGTGGATACACGGTCGGGTTGTCGCCGCGCTTGGCTTGTTCTCAAGGGAAATCGAATATCACGAAGTTATTCTGCGGTGGACGTAGGAAATGATTTCTGGTCATAATTTTATGTGGAAATCTGAGAGATAATATAAAGTTTACCTAAACTCGCGACTCCCGATAGCATATAAGTACATGCATATTGTATGTAGATATGTGGAACAGCAATGTAAAATAGATATAAATAATATCTAACATAACACAAAAAGAAGGGTTTAACGTCCGAATTTTCCTAAAATATTGTACAAGAAATATTAATAACCACCAAAAATTATCTTAATAATATTTTTTTCACGTTTAACGTTTGTTTTGAAATGTATTTGTCACCTGCTGCGGCAATATTAAAATAACATTTAGATGACATAAATGTTATCTGGTATTATTATATACAAACGAGTGTAAACGGGAGTGAGATTTTCAATACAAATTACGTCGGTGCTATCGTTTTAAATATAACATCATATAACTGAAAAAATATTTATCAAAGCATTCGAAATATATAACAATTATTAAACCATAATATCGCGTTATCGAGAACGCTCGACAAAAGCGAATTCCTAAGCCGTCGTAAAAGGTCATTCCATTTTTCGACGAGAATTGAGGTCGGATTACATCGACCGACAATAGGTTTTTTTTTTAAAATTTTAATTAAAAAAAAAAAAAATTAAAAAAGAAAGGAAAATAATGTGCGTGCGACATGACCCTCTTCACGGTCCAGATGATCGTCAACCAGTATGGAGGAATACGTTCGACACTTTTGAACATCGTCACCGTGAGGTCTCCCTCGTTCTTCCGCGTGAATTGCACTTTGACCCTGTCGCTCTATTCATGTCAAATAATATATTATATCGTCCTTATGATATAGCAAAGATCATACGCAACGATGTCGCATCGTCCGCAGACCGTAATAATACCGGATAATCTGTACCGATCGTGCAATCGTAATATTATATTTATATTCGATCGACAAAAGAGTACGCGGCGAGTAAAATAATTTGTATGGAAAAATATATCTCCGATTGTTAAGGTTTATCGTACCGTTAAGACAAAAAAAAAATAATAATAATAAAAGCGAAATGTCGCATCGTGTCGAACGCAGGACACAAAAGTTAGTTATACCTAACTAAGTATGTTGCGGTCTCTTTTCTCTCTCCCTGCATCAAATCGATCGGCAAAACTTTTCACGCGTGCATCCATTATATTATATAGAGACGTAGAAATAAAATAATGCGTTTATAATTTTTAATTTTCTTTTCTCTACATTTTGAACGAAGCGAGAAACTTATAACGTGTGTTTTTTTTATGAATGTCGACCCTTTTTTGGGTAGAAATAATAGTCCAATCAGGTGGAGTAAATTTTCGATTATATATTTAGCTTTTTTTTCAAGTTTACGTTAGTGTAATGAAAAACTACCCAAAAATTGCAAAAAAAAAAAAAAAAAAAAAAAAACGTTAAAAATTGGGGATACTAATTTTTGGCAAAATGTATTTTATTTCGTAAAATAATAGAAATAATGATTATAAATACTTGAAATTTATATTGATAACCTATTAAAATATATATTCAACATATTTGATAACAATTTATGTGATAACATTTCCAATTATTTTCAGTCTGAATATGAAATTTTAAAATGTATTGTAATTTTGCGTTTGAAGATCTGCAAATTTAATACGATCTCAACCAAACATATCAAATATAGTTTAAATATTCTGAACATTAAATTTCCCAATAATTATAGTAAGTCATAATTTATTTATTTTTCAATAAAATAATTTTAAGTTGGATCATAGTTTAAAACAGAAAAAGTGGTAAATTTTTATAATTTATTATTAATTTATTACGTGAAAACATATTATTTTAAAAACGCTAAGCTCAAAATTTGTTATAAGTATTTTGACATGTCCTTTCATATAATATATATATAAAATAATACATTGAAAAGTGATAGGTGAAATTATTTTTTAAGTCTTATAAGTTTGAACTTATGCATGTTCGTGTATAATGAATTATAATTAGTATAATATAAGACTGAAATTCAATCAAAATCTTTTTTTTTCTATTGCAAATATTCATCATTGCTTTCAAATCTTCATTATTGGACATCACAATATTATCCTTCCATCAAAAACTACTCCATCCGTAGACCAAAGGGATAAATGAAGAACGTCTAAAACCAGTGACCGTCTGGTTTTAAACATTTTTTTTTTTTACGATATTTTCAGACGCTCATTGTTCACGGTGTTTTGCGGTGAGACCACACTATGGGGTTTCTCAAATACGAATTTTAAAGCCGTTACTCTTTTTATTTCACATAAATAGCGGACCGCACACACGCAAGAGACGTACATCCCAGCTAGTGTTGGCAAAACGCAGCAAAACGTGTCAATATTTGTACACGCGACCCCGGCGTAATATTATTATTATAAAGTATGAAAATATAATATTATTGTAAAAACGCTCGTGATTTATCGATCGCGTGGAACAATGAATGGACCCGTACGGAGTCACTGTGCGGTGTCTGGACGGCAGATGTCGACGGATGCTGCGAGGACCACCGATATAGCTGTCGTCCGTTCTTGTTATTGCGATAACAATAAAACGATCATATTTTATCGCGATAATGAAATTACTTATTATTATTATTATGGTGTCACCCGCGCTTGCGTCGATAAAATAAAAATTATTTTACATATTAAAATAATATTACTGTGATATGCGAAAACGTATAATAATAGTTTGCGTTTTTGCGGCGCATAATTAAATTATTATGTTATAATAATCTATATAGGGGTTTCATATGCACTGCTGATTTTCGAGGACGTGTTTTTTTTTCTTTGTAGTTTTTCCGACTACAGCTCGTTCAAAAATTTTACGATCTATATATATATATATATATATATGTTCGTAGAACACAAACGTTGCAATTGGACCTGAAGTCAATTAAAAAAATAACAAAAAAATTTAAACCCAGTACTTATACTAATATTGTACTCGTATGATGAATAGAATTAAAATAATTGCGACTACCGCCTAATATATAAGTAAATCACTTAAATTATGCAAATAATGTTATTATATAGTCTATTTTACTGTTGAAGAACCAACTTTTTACAGTGTGTAAAAAGTGTGTAAATTTAATACACTTAATGTCTTTGAGTAGAACAATAGTAGGGTTGTAACATATTTATGATTTGGTTAAGACAAAATTTTTTTTAAACATTTACATTAATTTTAAAATAATATTTCAGAATTCTTATTAAATTGAAAAATTATGAGACGGGGATAAATCATTAAATATTTATTTTGAATCACCCATAAAGATCCAAACAATTTTGCGAGAGGGGTTGTACGTAATAACGTATTTATGAAATAGGTGATGTGAATGAAAATATTTTTTTGAAAGTTTTCATTAATTTTCAACTAGTTTTATTATTAAATGGAAAAATAAATATTACAATACAATATTACCGTATATGTACCGTATAGTGATACATAAAAAAAATCACATGAATCGTTTTATTATCGAGAAATCCCAATTCTTATTTCTGAAACACATATTAGCTACAGTGGCTTGCGCTTAGTGATGTATTCAAAATATAATTCGATATAATCAATAGAATAATAAATTGAAAAATATACACTGTATATACAATGCTAATTATATATAATGTAATATAAAATGCTTAAACATTTTTCCTCACTTAAATAAAAACTTTTGAGAAATTTAAAAGATAAGCTAAATAAAGTGGCAAATAGATGTAATTTTCATACCCTATTCATAGTAATCCGATCATTATTTATACGCGAAAAAAATTTTTCAGACTACTAAAAAAATAAAAACACATAAACTATCATAAAGATTTTAACTTTGAAAGCTTTTAAAAAATTGTTATTTACGATTTTCATAATATTTTGTCAATAAATTAAGTAGTATGTGACTAGGCTTCTATACAATTTTCAAACCGTTAAACCTAAAATTGCAGATAATATTAAACATTTTAATACACAATATTTAATTTAAAATATTAAATTAAAATTTCACTTTTATAAATACCTATTCATTTTGTATGCTAAGACAGTGAAATACTATTATTATTAAGTACCTATTTCATTAAGTAAAACATAAATACAAATTATCAAGATTTTGGTCGTTCAATGCAATTATTAAATGTATCTACAATTAAAATGTCGAATGTGCATATATTTGATTAAAAACGTTTATATGTGTTATTAAAGTATACTGTGGTATAATATAATGTATCTCATTATTGAATATTCATAGGAACACTATAAATAATGCGATCTCTTAGTTCCTTTCACTTTTTACCAGCCGTTATACAGGGCCTCTATTTCGTTGTCAAATCGAAATTCCGCAATATAAAGTTGTGATCGATATATTTTTTGAATAACAAAATATTTGTGCAACATCATATTATATCACGTTATGTTATATTTTATTTTATTATGTAGACATACAAAATATTGAATCGGTATGTATTTTCACAGTCAGATCGATTATTCCTTTCGGGAATCGAAATTTTATATTATATAATCTGTCGTCGAAACACGTAGGTGGTTTGCAAATAACTACCATATATTCCGCGTATTTAACGATTATCTACATTATACACGTAGAAATATGTTTTCATAGGAATTCCTGTGAAATTCGAGGAATTTTTGTTTCGATTATTGGCTGACAGTGATTTCGAGTAGATACCTTCCTATATGTGGAAAATATTCGTTCCGGAGGCAATCGTGGGTGTTCGTCAAGCGATACCTCGAATATCGAAACAATGATTCGCAAATGAACATCGCAACAAATTCCCCGAGGACCGATTATACGCGTTTGACAACAACGTGGTTTTTTCAAGTTAATCGCACGTGTTCAATGAAGTTTTTAGTTTCATGCTATGTTCGTGGCAAGCATTTCCCGCGTTTTTTGCAAGGGGTGGGTGAGATCCAAGAACCCTAGAAGTTACCTCCACCCTCCAAGCGGAAACGACCCCAGCGAGAATCGTTTGTGTGATTTCCACGAAATGACTCATTTTTTTAGTTTCCCCAAACGACTCTTATGTCTTATACGCGCGTACGGATATTGTGTAAAATAACAATAATATATTTATACAGGGTATTCTGAATTTATTGTTACAAAAATGATAATCGCTTTATCTTAATCATTTTTATAGTAAAATAATATTTTGATCACTCTGTATAATAATTTATTATATTATTATAGTCGGGACAATAATAATCGTTATATTATTATTTATAATAATATAACCCCACGTATAAACACTATTATACATTATATTATGATACGATCTCGACGTTCGTGTAGTTGGACAACTTTGCGCTATCGATTTCAAACCAATACCAATATTTTGCAACTTATTTGCAACAATTTGCAACATCAAAATTAGAATTTGCAACTTCATCAATTTTTCGCTTTAAAATTTAACGAAATAGATATTAGATATTTCATGATAACTAATGCAATTTTGAGATTTTTTTGAGTATTCACATAATCATATTCACATATTTAATTTAATTATATAATCTAAATACACGGTCATCCTTTTTATAGTATAAACATATGAATCATGTCATTATTAATTATTTGAAATTGGCGCTAAAAAACTGGACTAATCAAAACAACGCCGTTCAAAACTATAATAGTAAATAACGCATCCTCCGTGGCTCTGCGCCCTGTGATCTCCTCGATGCCATCGTTACCGGTCGTCGTCATTCAGTATTCATTTTGCTTTGCACTGCGTCAGTTCTACAATTTATTCCGTTTGTGCGTACCTGTTTTTTGGTATTGAATATGAACTTGAACAATGATCGTCGTGTTTAAAATTATAAATTTTACGACAATAAACTTTATAAAGTTTTTGCATGAAACGCTTATACGACGTATCCAAATATAGATCGGAGTGGTATATACTACCTTATAAAACCGATTTATTTGGAATTCAGTATACTGATACATATTTTGGCTCGATACCTTCGTAGGTTCGCCACCGGCCGTCACAGTTCAGTATTCGTTATTGAGTTCGTTGTTCTTTTTGTGCTCCGACACTTTTGCAATTTATTTACGTGTGCGTTCATTTATTGTCGGTTTAGCATATTTTGACGTGTATTGGTTACATTTTGTACCATTGTGCTTGATATTGATTTTAAATATTAACCGATTTATTTGGAATATAGCAAATGCGCATATGTAATAATATACAATTATAATTACTAAACTTATTAAAGTATTTACACGAAAGAATTATACGACATATAGAATTTTAGATCAGAGTAGTACATACTACCTTATAAAACCGATTTATTTGGAATTCAGTAAAATAATGCGTATTCTGGTCCGATACCATCGTCAATTAGCCACCGGCCGTCACTGTTTAGTATTTATTTTACTCGCTTTGCGCTCCGCCACTTTTGCAATATATTTGCGTGTGCTTATATTTTTTGTCGGTTTTGCATATTCCGGTATTTATTAGTTACATTTGTTTACCATTGTTTTTAAGTATAAATCGATTTATTTGGCATGCAGCAGACTGATGAGTATTTTTGGCAAAGTACTAATGGTCTTTAAAAAACCATGCACAATGATCGTCGGGTCTAAAATTATAAGTCGTACGACAAAAAACTTACTAAAGTTTGTTCATGAAAGACATACGTATATATGACATATCCAAATAGATCAAGATAGTACATACTGCCTAATATTATAATTTGTGCAATAGCAATTGTACATAACTGCCAGACTGGGTTATTACATCAGTTATTATAAATTAAAAATATACAAAATATATTATTTTAATATAATATAATTAATTATATTAATAAAAAATGATTAACAAATTTAACACATTGGATTACAATAACCAAATAATAATAAACTTAATTGAATGTGAAATTGTTTTTTATATTATTGTGTAGGTTATACCTAGTTATATACATAATTTGACTGTGTTTTGTAAAAAAGGTATAACCATAAAAAAACTGCCAAAAAATAATGGTAAAATTTACGGAAATTGTATTTTGACGTTATTGATTTTAGATTTTCATGATAACTAATGCAATTTTGAACCCATGGACTTTATGGTCTCTTACTTTTACGTATATTTTTTTGAGTTTATTCTCATAAATATTTTATACATGTGATAAAATTTTGGAGCGGATTACCCATATCGTGTTATCAGATTTTATAACACAACTCGTACGTAATTAACGGCACGGACGTGAACGCGTCTACACAATCAAATAATTATTCGTGCCACGGATCCGAGACACACGAACGTAGTTTCGGACATAAAATATAGCAAGTGAAAACCGGGCTATATTGTATTATATTAAGTTTCGCACAGAATCATATTTTTGTAAGCAATATTATTGCATTACAATTAATAATTATAATAATCCGCTAATTTACCCGAGGTCCTAAAAGACGAAGAAAGTACGTCAAGAATCGATATTCCCGCTTTTTTCTTATAATACTTAGTATATACCTAAAATGTCGTAAATTATTAGTTTTTTTTTAGATACTAAAGAAACTGCAGTTTATAAAAAAAATAAGTACCAATTCAATCTGTATGATATGAACACAATATCATTAAATTAATACGATTGATTTATTTTCAATATTGCCCAAACTTCCTCTCAAGATTAGAGTTTCGTATAACATTTTTCTACAGACACATCAATCACTCTGTATATGTGTGTACAATTTATTGTATCTGTCATTTAATAATTGAATTCAATAACAAGAGGACCCCCATGTCTATAAAATAATAATAATAATAATAATAATAATCTAATCTAATTGTGTCTCGTTATGTTATTTTTTTTTTTTTTTTTTACCCCGCCGATTCTGCCGATATGGACGGGTCCCTTTGGGGTCTTCGAGGACGGAATACGCACGTCACGTCATAGACGACGTCTGAATTTAATAATATTCCTCTCGTAGCGCACGTATACTATATTATATTCGCGTAATATGATTATATAACATTGCGCCACGCGTTTTGAAATTAATCACTTTTGATTTATATACCGCAAGCGAGCGCACATTTATTCTTCACGACCGCCGCACGACTTAAAATCCTCTCACAGACCTTTTGCATAAGTTAACATAATACGGCATAATATATATATACAGGGTGTATGATGAAGATTCATTCGAAATAGTTAAATATTCGTGATACTCCATGCACCCTGTATGTATTAATTTAAAGTTAATGCTATATAATATTGTGGTTTTATGTTGATATCCTCACGTTGTTGTTGCATTGCGAGGCTCTGTCGGTAAATTCGAGTACCACCGCTGCGAGTACTTAATACAATTTATTACAAATTATTATTTTACGGTGTTGCGAAATCAATCGTTGTGATTTTTTGCTTTACGAATATCGTGCGCATTAATATATATTTATATATAATAAATTAATAAAATATATTTTTTTAAAAACGGACAGTAAATATTGTTAGATTTTTATTTATGATAATAAAATTAATAGTAAAAAAATATTCAAAATATCCAATCACGCCGTTATGTTAACCTTCCGAAATAGCGGACCTTCGTATAAAACTCGTAAATTTTTTCGATTATCATAATATTATTTTTTTTTTTTTTCATCGATTTGTATTTACCCCAAAACGAAAAAACAAAGGGACGCTAGTTATACTTTTTCAATAGAAACACTATTCGATTTTCACGTTATTACTAAAGTACTCACGATATAATTATCACTACCTTTATAGGACTATAATACGTATATATATCTCATTTTTTCATCTTACTTTGATTTTATGTTTTACAATATTTAAATTTTATTATCATTATATTTTATGAGCAATAACAATAATAAGAAGATTGTAACATTCATTAGATTTTCCCGTGGTGTTTGTGCCGGACGGGTATCATATTTTATTGTACAACCATAATATTATAGCATTAGTGATGAGAATTTAAATTAATTATAATTATGTTAATAATATTATAACCCCATTTCCCTCTTCATTATATTAAAATATTAATTAATATGATTTAAATCATAATATATGAAATACTTCTATTATGTTTTGAATGTTAAATTCCGAACATAATTTCAAGACAACACTTTGAAATAATCTCTTGTCAAACTATGAGTTATATATTTTAGGAACTATATATGCCAAAATAATAGAGTTTTGATGAAATTCTAGTGGCAATAATATTGTGGTCACAATGAAGGAATTTGAATTATTATTACATATATAGCGTAAATACCAACGTCACCAAATTTAACTAAAGCTTATAACGTAATATATATTATACTAGTATATAGTTCAAATATTATTATATTCTTTTGCTACTACATTAACATGCTATATTTAATAAGTATATTTTGATAATGTGAATATTAACTATTATTTTAAATATTTAACATTATTATTATGGTATTATTTTATATTGTTTTAATCTAAAAACTCTAATTAATTTGAAAATGCTTTTTCAATTAATTACTTTTTGAAAACAGTTTTTAATAATTTAATAATGCGAAAATTAAATAAGTACCAATGGAGAATTTACTTTAAAAATATTTTCTACTATACAGTAAAGAATATAATATTTTCCTATTTGAAATAAGCTTATAACGACCTTTATTCGTACAAATTATAGGAAGTTAAAATAAAGAGTTCTTGTCCTATATATAGTATTTCTCTAGCATAGCTAAATAATCGTTAACTAGAAAATTATCAAAGAGACGTGTAATATTATTGATAGGTACCAAGGCTATACTTATATATATATATAAAATATTGTATAAGTATTATACTCCATTCGCATAAACTGTAAAATAAGAGATAAACTGCGATATTATTTAAATATTTTTCGTAAATTGAATATAAATAGTAATTTATTTTACAAAAACACATTTTGTAATACAAATATAATATAAGGTTATATTTTTTCTAACGGAAATATATGATATTCTTTATAGCATAATATTACCTATATATCGACAAAAGCGGTAAAAAGTGAGAGGTTAGGAAAAATATTATATTCATACGTCGTGTCACGTATATTTTTGTATATAAATCTGCAACGGCTCGTCGTGTTAGATTTTCTTGAGGAAAAATATAAATAACAGTTTATATAATATATGGTTATTATACAGAATGTTTCACAATGTTTGTTCTCCTCAAAAACTTTTTACTTAAATAGTTTGGTACTTAACTCATATTATTTAAATCACACTATTGAAAATTACTTGTAAAAATGATGGAACATTTATAAAATTTAAAATATTGTTTGGCCACGTTAATATTTTTTTTAATATGTTAAAACACTATACGGTGCTCTACCGCCATCGTTGTTACATTTTTAGAAGTCCTCGGCTACAAAAATAGTGGTAGTGGGTCAAAATTATGTTATTTAAAATTAGAACCTAATTCAATACTGAACAAAAATATTCAGTCTGATTGATAATCATCGGTTCGAGACATAAATTCTGAAAAACGAAAAAACTGGTATAATTATTGAATAGCTTTCAAAAATATAACAATTATTCATTTACCGACGGGTGAAAATTCCTCGAGAAAGACATGAACATGGAAACGTAGGAAAATCGAGTTATCGCACGCGGAAAAAATAAAAATGCCGTCCTAAGCGTGTGTAATAATAACTATAAATACCTAATAATAATAATAATAATATGTATATAAACTCGTCGTGACGACGCGCGTTTGGCGGCAGACGTCTTCGTATAAGTACGCGTCGCGGTGACGGGTTGACAAGTATCGGTCGGACGCAAGAAGACCACACACGCGAGTTCGATGTAAAAATCTCTACCTAAAGGTGTACCTCCAAGTACGGTTATTAACGTCGACGTAAACGCAAAGACGCCGTATCGACGTCGGTAATCTCTCTGACACTGCACACAATATTGTCTTTTGTCAAGCCATTGCGAATAAATAATATAGATACTGCACTCTGTTAATAAACGAATTATAATTACATATATATTTTACTGCGTTTGCAGACCCAGTTTGGTCTTTGGTTCCTAACCATCCCGGAGACCGAAAATCGATATCGATAATTTATTTATTATGTATGGTCCGTCGTCGTCAATAACCGAAGCGTAAAGTGATTCATCGGCGATTCCAAATGAAGAATACAAATTTCCATCACGACTTTTAGTTAAGTTTTCGCATATTCATAACCTTATCCGAAATTTTATCCATCAAGGAAGAAATTAACGATAATTATAATCTTAAATAACGTACTATTAGTTACATTTATTATAACAGTATATATCATAAGTTTTAAAATCGATATTTCTTTATGGAGTTGTACATTTTACAAGAATCGTAGAGTCTTTTTCGTACGAATCTTGTCTGTTTCTCTGAGTTATTAATTTTTCACATAATATAATATTATATCTTATAAAACGGTACACAGGTATACAACTTAACCTTACCTAAATAGTAAATAAATTAAATCATACATTAATATCAATTTATACTTCAAAGGTAATGTAATAAACAAAGAATTCAAAATAAATTCATACTTTTGCACAATTGTACCATACATATTTACAAGCTAATTAAATAATTATATAAATGTAATCTTTGTTAAATTTTGTACTACAATCTTCTATATCAAAGTACGGATTATACTTTACTATTATGGTACATAATATTGTAAATTTATTTATATATATTTTTAAACTTAATTATGAATTCATTGTAAATATTAATATTGCTATGAATTTATGCCCAGCTATAACTTATTCATTTAATTTATTTTTTATAAAATATACGCTGCGTGCCTATATATTTTTAATATAAAAATATGTTCAAAAAAATCAATATAATTTTTAATATTTTTAATTATTATATGGTAAATAACATAGTACTATATAGTCTATAATGAATGCAAATTAAAAATATAAACATAATTTAATATTGTCTTATCAAATTTAATATTTTATTATTGGTGAGTTACAATTTATATTTTTATAATACATTTGGTTTAATACAAATTTTTAATGAAAACAACTTAATAGATAATTGAATATAACTACAACATTTAATATTTTTATTACTTTTAATGTTATAGAATAAATAGGTATATATTATTTTATAGCCTCGAAAAGGCTTTGAAATACTCAATAACACAAAAAATAATATGTTTGTAAATATGATAGGAAAACAAATTATATTCTCTGATAGGTATAGGTAAAAATGGCTGAATAAAAATATTTTCCATTGATGTCAAAACATAACTTTAATGAGATTACAACGTCAAAGAATAATAATTCGAATCCGTATAGTAATAATAGTTAGAAAAATAAGTTTTCGATTTATTTAAATTTTATGTTCCAAAGATATTCGATAATATTATAATATAATATAATACGTACACATTCAAGTTTATTCCTAAAATATAAAGCATCGACGAAAAAAAAAATGTGTTCTGAGGAAACAGCATCACAAGCACCCGGGGCGAACGAAAATAAATTAAAATGTTTGCAGAAAGCATCAAAAACGTTTGAATGCGTGGGGGTGAAATCAGTTTTTAAAACATTCAAATTCCTCGAGTGTGCTGAAAATGAAATAACAATAAAGTGAAAAACAACAATTTCATTGAATTTCTTTGTCCGCGTACCGCACGAATATAATTTTATAATATAATGAATTCAAAAATAAACCAACTGGATTAATTGCAGTAGACATAAGTATAATCAATAAATGGTAAAATTATAAACATAATGTCGTTGCGACATTTTATTTCCAGAATAAAAAAATTTCAACTTTTATAATGTGACGAACAATATTAAAATATTAATTTTTTTTTCGATTAATATTGATGGTTAAAAATAAATAGTGTAATTATACGTATTATATAGATAAAACTTGGAATATTTACTTATATACTATATTTCTTTTTAGATGAAGACTCTGATGCTTAGTGTTATTGAAAGTATAAAGTACTTATAGATGCTAATAAAGTAACAATTTAATATATATGTATATGTTATATTTTTATATACAAAAGTTTTAATAAAAATTTAATTTTAATATTTTATAGCTTCTTTAAATAGTATAAAATAAAAATTCGCACAAATATTTGTCTTTTATAGCAATCAGTTTTATTTGCAAAGAAAACAATCCCAACTTGATAATAAGGCTCTCTTAATATAGGTCTTACAGTGACCAACCGAATTTCGCAGTTGACTTTTTCCTTGTTGATAATTTATGACACCTCAAAGTTTATAAGTGATATTTTTATTTCGTAGAATTTGTGAAATGTCACATAGTTTAATATTTACCATATTTTCTGCCTCAGTACGTTTATAGTTACTCGAATCTCCTTCTGAAATATATTTATTAAAAATTATTATTTTAAAATATAATTAAATTTATATATTCTTACCTTAATTTTTGATATCATCTCAAACAACATTTGTAGCTGCGGCAATTTCTTAAAACTGGTAAATTTTTTTCAATTAAAAATATTAATTTGGAAACAAATATGTACAGGACTTCCTAGATCTATTTAATAGTTATTGCAATGTCTTTGTAAAAAACGACGATTTTTGAACACGAATTTTGTAAAATTATTATTTTGACAATGTGCGATAATAAGATATATTTTTATTATTTATCAAATTTTAAACATCTAGTAAACAATTTAAACAAAATCCTTTTAATTTTTAAAGTAATATACAATTTGAGGATAATTTTGACAGTAAAGTTTCTATAATTCAATCATAGTAATTTTTAGAAATATGTTGATTTTTCTTTTTTTATGTTTGAAAGCTTGATTTTGAGTAGTAATAATGGTCCGATTACTACGAATAGGGTATGCTTTTGGTAGCAAATTGCATCTAGTTAGCACTTTCTTTAGATCATTTTTCGAATTTATCAAAAGTTTTTCCTTGTGAAAAGAAAAAATACAAAAAAATGAGGGAAATCCGGTAAAATTCATGAAAATCGTAATTTTTATGAAATTGATTTTAGATATTTCATGATAACTAACGCAATTTGAACGTAGAGACTTTTTTGAGTATTCACATTATCATTATTCATATATTTCATTAACTATATAATCAAAATATACTACGGTTGTCCTTTTTATGGTATAAACATAAATAAATCATGTCAATATTAATTGTTTGAAATTGGCGCTAAAAAACTGGGTTAATCAAAACAACGATGTTCACAACACTTTAATAGTAATAGAAATAACGCATTCTCCGTGGCTCTGAGTCTGTGATTTCCTCGATGCGATAGCCGATGCCATCGTCACCGGTAGTCGTCATTCAGTATTCATTTTGCTTTGCACTGCGCCAGATCTGCAATATATTATTTCGTTTGTACGTACCATTTTTGTGGTATTGAATATGAACTTGAACAATTATCGTCGTGTTTAAAATTATAAATTGTACGACAATAAACTTCTTAAAGTTTTTACATGAAACACTTATACGACGTATCCAAATATAGATCGGGGTAGTAAATACTACCTTATAAAACCGATTTCTTTGGAATTCAGTAGACTGATGCGTATTCTTGTCCGATACCATATTGTCAGATATAAGATATATGATATCGTCAGTTCGTCGTATTCATTATTGAGTTCGCTGCTCACTTTGTGCTCCGCTATTTTTGCAATATATTTGCGTGTGCGTACATTTTTTGCCGGTTTAGCATATTTTGACATTTATTGGTTATATTTTGTACCGATGTGACTGGCATTGTTTTTAAATATAAATTGATTTATATGAAATTCAGCAGACTGATGCTTATTTAATATTTTTGCCAATGAACCATCAAAAATAAATAAAGAAATAACATGCACAATGGTATTCGGGTATAAAATTTTAAGTTGTACGACAAATTAAAAAAAAAAAATAATTACAAATTAGCTAATGTTTGTACAAGAAAAGTTTTTGAAAGACTTCTTTAACGTATTAAGATACTTTATATGACGTATCTAAATTGATGAAAGTAGTACATTTTTTATATTATTATAATATTTTCAATCCCAGTTGAGCATAACTGCCAAAGTGGGTTGTTATACATCAGTTATTATAAATTAAAAAAATATAAATTTATATTAAATTATTTTAAATACATATGTTTACAAAAAGTGCATAAGATGACGAATAATATTTTGACACATTGGATTACAATAATCAACTAATGATATACCTAGTTGAAAGAGACTAGTTTTTTTTATTATAAATTGTGTATTGTTCTTTATATTATAAATATGCAGTTGTATCATTGATTATAGAATATAATACGTACATGTTAAATACACATAAAAAATCAAAAAAAGAAAAACAACAACAATAATAATAATAATAAAATAATAGTGTAAAATAAGTGAGTAAATAACAATGAGTACAATTATTATTGCATAAAAAAATAAACAATTTTAAATCTGTTTATTCTCTTTTCCCCTAAATTTGTTAAATAATTATTTTATAATAAACACTATATACTTGTATTTAGGTAATACAAATATTATGGAAATTCGCAAATTACATAATCCGTTTTTACACGGAAAGTATTAACAAGCAAATTGTTGTCCTTGTCCAAATTCATACTATTTAAATTCTAAGTAATGCCATAAAATAGTTTTAAAAAATAAATTTTTTAAGGTGTAGGGGGCTGAGTATACGTGTCTCCAGCCCCACCTCCCAACACTGAATAGTTCTTATATCTCTAAAACTAAATTCATGCAAATTATGAAAATATTCATGAAATTTCATGCTAATTACATACTAAAAATTTGCGTAAAAAAAATATGATTTTTTTAATGTGGGGGCTGGGGACACGTTCAGCCACCCTAGGTTCAGCGTCAGAGTGCTGATTGTCAGATAAAGGTATTATATGATATTATATATAAGGTATTATATGATTGCTGACAAGCCGTTCACACTCGCTTTGAGACAAAACGAGTATGATATTTTATTATCGTTAGTATTGTATTATTAAATACAACGATCACACAAACCATAATATTATTCCTATTTGAACACGCATGTATAATAATATAAGCAAGTTTTCCTGGAGATATCCGACAATATATTTTAAGGACGTATATTTACCCTAAGGCTAACCGGGACTAGCCTATTGGGCAGCAAATTTTTCAGAATGACAAAATCCTGAACAAATTTATGGGTTTGAAAACCAATTATTTAACATAATTGAAATTATTATTATTATATACCCATATAAGACCAAATCTATTTTTTAATCATTTTTTAATTGTAATGAATAATTTCTATAATATAACTTAATATAAAAGAATTTTAATGTTTATACCAAAATAAAAAAAAAGTCTACAGTATCGTTTGTATTTATTATTACTTTAGCGGATATATATGTTTTCTCCAGGAAACAGCTTATTGCCAAACACGATGCAATATGTTGCCTAGTTATTATCAACATTGTTAACGATATTTACACAAAAATTATCAAGATAATATAAATAAATTTAATTGTAAAGAATTTTTATTGTAATAATTTGTAAGTATACCTCATTTTTTATTGTTAAATTTTTGCTATGTTTTTATTTCATAAATTACCATTACGAATTTGTATTATTTGAATAGGTAAACTTAATAATATTGAGATTTTTTTTTTTTATAAAGGTTATTGTTAACACATATTTTTAATTTTATATATTAAAATTATTAATGTCTTAATATACTTCTTACATAATGAGAAAAGTGATAATAAGGAATAAGTGGTCAAAGTGATTAGTTTATTGTTTATTTTGTCACCCCTCGCCGAGCCAATCGTAGTGATTTATTATTCATGTTTTTTTCAATCTCGTACCTACTAGAGTTATTCGAGGCCGCCGAAAGTCTGTACCTGAGACGATCGCGGTTGATTTTGCGAACAACAACGTTTAATATTGGTCAACAGTTTCCAACCACTGCGCGTAAATCAAACGAAAAAAAATGTATAAAAATACCACAAACAATGCCGTCTATCAAGGATGAATCTAACGTGCAACAAATACACTACCTACAATATTTAAACCTGCCTACCGTCTCGGGGACAACGTATATTATAGTGCACACACAACGTTGAAATTATCAGTAAAATAATAATAATAATAATATGGTATATTATATAGACCTTGGACAGGACTATCATATTACAAACATATTATTACGAATAAATAATACCTATATTTTATTGGAAGGTACATTATTTCCAAATACCTTTGCAGATGATAATATTTTGATACGTACGTCGTATAAAATACGTATATATGAAATACATAAGACTAAAAAAAAGAAAAATCTCTGAAATAGATTTGAATTCTAAATTTCAAATAACAAATTATTTGAAAAATACCGATTATTATTTATATAGGTACTTTTAATATAAAAAATTGGATTTAAATTTCCAGCTAATCATACGTAGTCATGCGTATTTAAAAAAAAAAAATATTAGCCAAGAGAGTAGATATAATTGTATTAAGAAATATTTAAAAATGTTAGGGGAACTGATGCTACAGACTATAAGTAACTGATTATTTGACTTTTTGAAGTTACTTACTGCTACTTTTACTTGAAAGATAATTTAATTTGGATATAGTTGATAGAATTTTGTTACATTATCTTTTATATTTCGACATTTATTGAACGTATTAAATATTAATAATTATGGAAACTATCAATGATGATCTATATCAATATCACTTTTAGTTATCCCATAAAATTAAATATATTCATATTGACAAAAACGGTTACAAACAATTTAATTGTATTTTAACAAAGAAAATTCGACCGAGACTCTAAAAATATCAGCATTAAGTAAAATGTATATATAAATGAATAAAATAATATAATATGTAAAATGTATGTATATATTAAGTATACGTTCACTAAAAATATTGATAATACGATTAAAATAAGGAAACAAATGAATAGAAAATATAAAAAAATTATATAATATAATATATAAAAATTTTAATCAAATTAATCAAATTAAATTTTAATTTGGAACGATAAATTATTGGTTAGTTTAGGCACAACATACACAAATATTAATATATCATATATACTATGTATACAATATACGAGATACTAATAAAGTATAATTAACTATTATACAGCTATTACAATATACGAGTAAATGACCCACTTTTAACAATATATTTAATGTGTTTATGATTTGATAAAAATGCAATAATCATAAAAATACTTGTTTCAAGTAAACAATAGTAAAATTAATTGCTAATATAGTCTGTATTTCATTTATATACATAAAAATAAAAAAAATACTAATATTAATATTAATAATATTGATGTTTATGTAATTTATCATATTTTTTTTAAAATTATAAATTAAATTATAAATTATAAATTTAAATTTAAATAAATTATAATTAAATTTTAAATTAATACACGATAAAAATATTAAAATGACTATTTATACAATATATTATATTAAAATCTACGGGCTAAGCTAGAAAAAAAATATGTTCAGTAGTCAGGTCCGTATTATTTCAGAAAGTTTCGACAACTTGTAGACGAACAAGAGGTAAAAAATCTTGTGGTTAAGACGGTTAAATATTATGTTTACGAATGTCAGTCGTTTTTAATTGAAACTAAACTTTAAGAAGCAGTAAAAATAGTAGACATATGGTTTTTGAGTTTCTTTCGTTGTATCGTTCAGACTCGACATGAAATTAGTTTTAAGCAATGTGACATTCTGTCAAAAGAAGGAACTGGAGTTTGAAAGATGACAATTGTCAGTGAGGAAAAAAAAATTAAAAATTGTTTTGACGTATAATATAATAAGAAAGAATTCCAATGAAACGAGTGGTACTTAAAATTATAAAATATACACGAAAATAAACGAAAAGAAAAATATTATGATTAATCCAGCAATATGGCACAAACCACAAATATGTATTATAAACATTATCAATGGTAAATTAAAACTAAACAAAACGTTCCTTATTGTTTACTTTCGATTTACAATTTGTTCGTCAAAATTCACTAGAACCAGAGTTTTTGTTGAAGAATTACAGCTGTATCAGGTTCCCGCGTAAATTTAGAGATGATGGTTTTCTTAGAATTTTCAACGACAAACCTCGGTAAGGTAATCCAATTAACTGATAACAGTTTTTTTTTTTTTGATCTTTTTTTACTTATATAATATTATGCATGTTTACCAATATTACAAAATTACATTTTCCCATTCAAAATACAAATTATTAAATACTCTAAAACATATTTAATTTTTTATTAAAAAATCATACACTTCACAAATATTTCAATCAAATTAACATTTTACTCGTAAAAAACATTATGATAATAATACTATGGCATATACTTATAAAATACTGTTTGTGAATCTTTATGTTTGTAGAATTTATATTGTTGGGTAGTAGATATTAACATATAGTCATACTGAAAAGAACTCTATACAATATAACATAGAGAGAAAAATAACGATGCGCTCATGAAATCGAATAGAATACCTATCAATAGTCTCTCACGTAAGAAAAATTCAATATTATAAGTATCATACATTGGTTCCTATCATCGTATTTATTATCGTTTTTAGACGATAATAATAGGTAATAGATAATAAGATAACTTATATACCTACGTACGATTTTCGATCATATATAGTAACGTCTTCGTTTGCCAAAAATTGATAAATATTATTCAATATTTGCTAACCTCGATATAATTATACAACATTATAAAATATTTTAAAGTATGAATTATTATTTATTAATAATTATTTTATACCATAAGGTTTGAGATTAAAAAAAATGTTCACTTAGAATAAGAAATAATATTATATATTTTTCAAACTATTTTTTAAATTAATAATATTTAAAATATAACTATTTTATTTTAGTACATAAATATGTTATAATAATTAATAATCTGCAAAGTGGTATACAAGACAATTATTCTATTTAACGTATAATAATGATTTAAAATTAAATAATTTGCATTTATAATAATTTTGTATTTACTCATAAAAATATATTATATGGATTTGGTGATTATTTTTTCATACCAATGACAAATATTCTACAAAATTGATAAAAAAAATTAAGTTGATTTATAATCTTCGAATATTAAATTTTTAATTATATGAAAATATTAATAAATATTTAAATAAAAATACGTTAAAATAGTTATACGCTTATAACAAAGTAGAGAAAAAAAATTACAAAATGTAAAAATTATTCTTTATTATATATCTATATCGCGTTCCATTTCCAGTAATGTCAACGATTGATGTTCTTTTAGATTGCCGAAAATAATAATAATTGTAACACGATTATTTAAATTTAAATTTCAAAAGACAATGTTTTACAGATATGGTAAATCTATTCAAATATTATGTATATATTTTTTCTAGTCATGACACTGTTTTCTATCGTATGCTACGTTGTATTCAAGTTAATAATACATATTAATAATAATTGTATAATCATATATTGTATTGTAATCAAATAATATTTATCTTCCATATACTTACGAGTATATTATAATATATTTTAATATTTAATATAATAATTTTACTTAAATGTGCCACATGTTTAATTTTGCCTATAACCTAGTATTAAATTTAAAACCTTATACCTTGACGGCTTGAATTATTATAAGTAATGAGGTACAATTTGTTATGGACACCCACACACTTACATATTATCTATATATCTTCAGGTTTACCAATAATTGAAAAAAACGTATTCAATATTTACCTACTTCGAATACCTATAATCATATTTTTTAATAGTTTAAAGTATAAATTATTATTTATTACTAAAAATAATATGCTGACTGAAATACTGAGATAAAGGACTTGTTTTTAATACCATGAACGTCGCGAATAAAAAAATGTACATCGCGACGCTACTTATGCATATTAATTTACAATATTATTATCACTCCGCATTATAACAATAATATAATATTATGCTTAAATAATACGTAACCGGTCAGACAATGTTATTAAAATATATTATAAAGCAGTATGTATGGGCGTTATAAATAACATATTCGTAGCACGTCCAAGAGGTTTGACAGTTTGATACGGGGCCCAACATTTAAACAAGGTTTTGATGAGCTGCACCGTCGTCGTTGTTTGCATAAAATACATTTTGTCACGCTCGTAACAAAGTCCGACCCTTGTGTTTTCGTAATAACGCTATGATTGATTACAATATTATAATAATAACCGAACACGACAATATCTCTTATATTGTGACTTGTGCGATGTTATTCTTTTCTTTCAATTTTTTTAACGACCCCCTTAGGATTCATTTTCTCCGCCACTACGACGTTTGGGAAAAGTAGCTAGGTTAAAAAATACCATTCAATTTCATATAGTGCACACGGTTCGGTAATCTTACGTGCGATTAAAACATATTATATTGAAATAGAAGTGATATCGGATTGGTCAAGCTGTAACTTGTTTTAAAACAAATATTTTACAAAATGGTTCGCTTGTCTGTTGTAAGTACGTCTGTCTTTAATATTTTGATAATTGTTTTAATAAGGTTGTTAAACCTTAAAAACGACACAATTTTTGTTTTACAAATAGTAAATATTGCTACACTAGGTACACGTTTTTAACTGTTAAGAATTTAAGATAGAGATAGTTAAATCGTGTACTGACCTCCATTTATTATTACGTTGACAATATATACAATTGTACTACTATTCCAATACCGATACATTTTGATCACCCTGTAAACATTACTCTCCACGTAATATATAATCAATAATTTTAACACACTAGGTGAAAATTTACAATTTGCACAAATATACCGTTTTAAAATGAAAATAATTACTTCTCTCTTGCAACTATATAATGGACTTCTGTTAGGGTGAACAAATTTACGACTTTATACGCTGTACGTATAGGTACGTCAACGTAATATAATTTTATTCTCACGGGTGTACGTTTCTGCCAACGGAATAATTATGGTCAATAAAAACGAATTGCGTCTAATCGAGTACTCGAAATTATAAAATAAGATTATTATTAATATAATTATTTTTTTGATGTCAATAGATATAAACGTAAAACGCAATATTTGACTAAAATGACATAATTTACCTACCTACTAAGAAAATTCAATAATAATTTTAATCAATATTTTATTGAGAATTTAGTATAAAACTATTAGAATCAACTCGAGGGAAATTGTTTTCAAAAAATATGTATAGATATTTAATATTATATAATCTAATTTATTACATTACATTTTTAATACTTTGAAGTTGTTATACCTATACAATATGGAGAAGATTTTTTTTTTTTTAGTCCCCAAGAAGTACCCAAGAATCAAATATCAACGATGAACAGAAAGGTATATTGTACAAAACAGGAAAAACAAGTTGTTTATTTTCATACTTTATATAGAAATACCAACTGAAAAGGCGAAGTATAGCGAAATAGTTTGTCTCGCAATTTTCAAAATTACTTATCAACTACTGAACGTGGTGTGCGCACAATAAGAATTCACAAGCAAAGTATCGATACAAGAAAGCTATGGAATTTACAAATTTAATAGTGGTTGACACTATTGAATAGTTTTTACTATCGAAGGATAATCGATAGTTCAAACAAACTGTAGAATACCTAAATAATTTATAATTTGTATTTCAATAGAAAATGTATTATATAAATATATTATTATATTATATAGTATTTATCCGATATCTCATTGAATTGTATTTATTCGTATAATGTTAATTTGATAATCCGTTAAACAATCGGTCACTAGATGAAGACTATTTGATGATTTAGAAAAATTATTGAACAGATACCCAAAACTAAAATATAGATATTTATTTTAATAGCATTATTAATATTAGAAATGCGGTATTACGATATAAAATTATTTATTACGTTTTAGTCTGTACCATACATTATTATTGTGCACCGTATAACATCGTGTTATTAAACCGTCGTTATCGACCTGTGCAAAACGATATGATATTGTTATTTTATTGGCAATTCACTCGATTTGCCAATAGGTAATTTATTTATTTTTTTATCGCCTTCTCAGACTCGAGGAAGCGAAGACGCTAAAAAGCCTACACACACGCGTATTATTATACATACACTTATATACATACTTACCTAAGCTCGTTTATTCCGGACGATGAAAATACCTATTATTTGCGAGCCTTATATTATATACTGAGACGCGTATAACCGCAACAGCAGCACTTATACAATATTATTTTACCGTCGATTGTAAAAATATATAAAACATTCTTATGCGACATCCTAGTGTAAACGGTAGGTAGGTGCGTTATCTTTTTACCGGCAGGGCGGATTTAGATCACCGCCGCCCTGACGAAGAAAAAACAATTTTTACTTTTACGGTTATAACTCTTGCGGGATTGTCTTGCGAATTGTCGTTTCAACACGCAATCTCAACGTTTTTCGATTACCTCGGAATTGAACGATTATTTTTTAGAACTTGGGTACATAATATACGTATAAATATGGATCGAAACGCGAAATTCTGTACAGGACACGATAAATACGAGTGAAAAGAATTTTATTATTTTTTAAAATTTTATTATTATCCGCAAAGTATAGGCTTGGATATAAACTCAGTACATTGATGGTGACATGAATGTGGGAGAAGAAATTATCCGGGAGCATGATTTTGCCGATATCTATTTTCTTGGTGAATTTTATAAATTATTCTGTTTCGGGGCCTGTATTAAATATTTTATTATTTGTCCGTCATTCGATTTGATAAAGAAAAAAATACGAATCGCAAACTGCAAAAAAAACATACAAGGTTTGCAAAATAATTTTAAATAGAGAAACGCAAATCTATATATAAATATAATGACATATTGAATCTTTAATGTCATACCTATTCCTTGGTTTGTCGGTCAAGTTTGTCAAAGCGTCATTAGAATTGTATCTAATCTTCATAAATTTATATACGAGTATAAGTACAAAAGTACGCCACAATAAGCCATATTTTATATCGACGTATAAAAACGTACTTATATTAATTATTCTTTTTTTTCCGTTACGCCACCCAATACTGTGATGACATCGGTATATAATTACGCTGTTGTTACTCGAACGTTGCATACAGAGTGTTCAGAATGTAACACAAAATATTCTGATCGCACTGTATAGAATGATATACGCTTTACAAACGGATGTTTATCCGTCAAAGGTCATTTGGATAACGGTGGTGATAATAAATTGACGAGAATTTTCGATCATCTGCAGGGTTTTAACTCTGTAGGTGTCCAAACACTGTGGGGTCCGTCGGATTCATATATGTGTGTATATACAGAGTGAATAAATTTTGTGCTACGAAAATTGTTGGCATCACGTACATTTTATATGTTTATTTTATTATTTGTGTAACGCAATATTCTGATCACTATGTATACATACACACTCATGCAACACCCTCGGTCTAGGACCCGGTTAGCGTGACCGAATAGAATTTTTTTTTTCTGTCAATGCCACTGCGGGGATCCCACAAGCCCTCCTATTTATCATGATTAATATTTTAGATTTTTCAATTTTTAGCATCTCTTCGGTGAGCAGTCGGGACTGTAACCGTTTGTTTACACCGCGAACAAACGGCCCAGAGAATACAGAGTCAACGCACAAAAGTTATAATCAACCCTCACGAAATGATATCGATCGCATTTGTGCGTTATATATAAATCGTTGATTTACGGTATAAACTATATAACCACACTACAAACATAATAATTAATAAGAATATATATAAATTTATTTATTGCAATATTATTGTTTATAAATAGTTAATTATATATATTATATTCGAACAATAAAAATTATCTGTCTAGTTAATTGATTAGTTCAACAACGGTGTAGGTACACACAGTAAATTAAACATAATATTATAAGAAATTATAATAGTATTATTTATTATGGGCGTATTAGACTGAAATAAAATGTAGGTATAATATATTATTTCTTTAATCGATCATTAGGCACACAAAATAATGATATCGTATTAATTGCTTATTACAACCGATATGAAAATAATTATTGATATAAATATGATTTAATAAGTTGAAAAATCGGCAATAACTATATAATGTTTATACATTATACATCTGCAGTAGACACAGTGGGTTAAAAATTTAAAATAAGCAAGATATAAACATTCAGATGAGAAGTTTAAAATAATTATATTGGTACTTCAACTTTTGGTTTATATAAAACTTTATTACAAGTATATTATTTGATGTATTTTACTCTAATTATAATATTATCCATTTTTTATAAATTATTTTATTTTGAATGGAACAAAAATTATAAAAACCCAACAAATAATATTATTTAAATTCGTTAAAACAAGTTATAAACGTTGTAGTTGCTTTTCGCTAGGGATAATATTACACTTGTATGTCAATTTATATTTTCTACGTCATTATCGACCTGATGGTAATTGAGTATGTGTGTGCGTTTGCACCCTTTCACAGAAGGGGTGTCGAATCCCGGTTTAGGGATGATTTATTAAAAGACCGTGGATAGGGATTTTTCCCCGTTGTCGATCCGCCTATACGCACGGTGACAATAAGTCGCTTAAAGTACTCGAATTATGGTACCGGTACATACACGAGTTTCGACATCCGGGATTTTAATTTCGAATAGAGTAAATATGGTATACGAGTGTCGGGTGACCAAAGACGGTAACAATATACAGATGTAATATAAGATATAGATCCGGTGCGTCATTTCTTTAAAATTTCCGTTGCATAACAATATAATATAAATGTATTGTATAGCTTGTTGGCAATCAAATTTTGTAAACAAAAATATATAGGATGATTGAAAGTTCGTGATGCGAAAATGGTAAAGATTGCGTATATTGATTCTTATAATGAATCTTAGATTTAGGTGTTCAACATAATATTGTATACGAGTGTTTACCTGTTTTGAATGACGTTGTATTTTCTTTCTAAATTCTAAGATTGTTGGTACAGTTTTTTAAGGCCGTGGAAATTTATCAAAAATAATCTTCCCTGCAGTATAGTTATCCGTTTTACTAAACCTATAAATATATATTCGCGGAGAGTATTCGTTTTTATTATTCTGTATCGGTACAGTTGATAATATAAAATAAACCGAGAAACGATGGCAGAAGAGGTCCCATAATTATACCGACGGCGACGACGGACGTCTGTTTGAATTTTAAGTAAGAGAATAAAACCGTGGAAATCCGTCAGAGAATAAATAATTTATCAAAAAATCCCACTACCGCTAAGTATTTGAGAATGTCATTTCTAATTCTAATAAATAAAATCGTTTTAAATTTTAATTTTATTATTATGCAAAACGACGGAGATCTGCGCGAATACCTTCTCGTACTACAAATTAATATCATGGCCGGAAATAATAATATTATCATCACCCGTCTCGCTCGTCGTTTGACTTTGTTTGCCGCTGTTGTTCGGTTTAACGACTTACAAATAAATTAATATATTCATGTGAAGTGGGATGTACCATTATTATAAATTTTAAACAAATACTATACATAAATATTATATAATATTGTATTATCTTTATAAATTTAAAGGATGAAAACGTTATCAAATTTTAATCCGAAACATAATAAGTTAGCGGCACACTATAAATAGATGATTAAATAAAAGCCAGCCATTTCGGAGATTGTAATCGTAAAATATTCGAACGAAAAACAAAAAACAAATAATTGTTAAAATATTAAAAATAATATGATATATATAAATAAATAAACAATATTTTTGTTCTAAAAACAATAGTGCCATTGTGTTTTGTAATAATATTATATATTTGTATATTCAGATATTCTATAAACATCTTTCTTTGCGGTTCTTGTTATCAGAACCGTTTTTTTTTCTTTTACGAAAAATTATTAACAATACAATTTGTTTTCAAATTTTAGTTTATATCGAACAACGCAATACGACGGCTATACTATTATAATTCAATTGTGCGAATAATGTTTACGTGACGGAAATGCGATGGCTTTTTTAAGACATTTGATTTTCGCGAACGGGACTGGGGTTATTTTAATGTTACGTAATCTTGTTGCTTTTGTATTTGAACAGTTTTAGTTGGGAATGTGCTATTTTCAAGAACGACCCGATTCAAAGTTTAGCAATGGGCCCAAACGGTTATTTCTCGAACAAACGATAAGCGTAAACAGCTCAAAACGTTAACTCCCGAGATCATGCGTTTTAAATGTCTTCAGTTTGATTGGACTTTATTATGGAAGTTATACTGCGTATTAAATAAATGCAATCCAGTACCTACATAAAGATAAACGCTCTAATAATGATTATTTTTTTTATATATTTTGTTGCTCAAAATACCTAATGTATAAAACATTGTCAGCCAGAGATTGTTTTTTTTTATTTTCAATATAATTTATGAAATGTTCCAATGTTAGTCATGGAGATATAAATTTAAGTAAACTATAGTTTTTGTTTTTTTTTTTTGTAAAGACTATCCAAAAATATCGAAAATATTATGTTTGCCAAATTATAGTGTCGTTTATATATTGTAATTTGATTAAAAGAATATGTACAATTTGTTTTGACGTAACAGTTTAATATGTTATAGTTATTAGTTTATGCGATTTTAAATTGAATTGATCACTTATATATATATTTTTTTATTTTTTTTATTGATTTCCATATTTCGAACATAATTTGCTTTTCAATAAAATTTAGATTGTAAACGAGTTGGACAACAATTTAAGACTGCGTTATTTATTCAGTTTTTTTTGCTTCGATAAATAATTACCGTACACATAAGTAGTATACAAATTTAGTATTATATAATTTCAATGAAAGTATTTGAATAATTTACCGAGTACCTAAGTATCATAAAACGAGCTCGTTGCATACATTTATAGTTTCTTACTTCCACTCGATATTTTACTCACAATTTCCATACAATATTCATACGCATGTATAAGTATATTAAACGATAATATCATATAGATAAAAACAGTAAACAATAATATAACAATATAGATTCTTATTTATTTAACTTTTTTCAAAGTTTGACGTCGTTTTCGGTTATGGAACATCGGCCGTTGACGGCGGCGACAATGTCTTCCAATGAAACTTTGCACTTAACACCGTATTATAAACTGTATAAAAATACACCCGCGACACACTATGTGTATTATAATAGTACTATAATGTGTTAAAAGTGAAAATGGTAGGACGACGTCACGGTTCCATTAGTCTAATGCGTCCGTCACCGGAGCGGCGAAAACATATGTTATTGTTTAGCAGCATCCGCTCGCGACAACCGCCTTAATAGCGTTAAGACAGATAGTCGTAAATTGACGTACCTAAGCCATTACTTCAGGAAAGCTTCTCGAAAGGTTAAGTTTAACAATGAAAACGACGGCCTCGAGATACTGCGATCAGAAGACGTCTCAATCATCACCGTCTGGATGCAGTTTCGCTTCGAGTATCGCCGAATCTTTTATGATTCGGTTTATTACTTTTATGGATTTCGACGATGTTGTAATCTATGCGATGGATATTTATGATCGCAATTGTAACTACGCAGATCTCACTATGATCTCAATCTATGATCGTATTATAAAATAACAAATATCTCTGAAAATTCAAATGTTGTCCACCCGGTTAGACGTTACAATGTAGATTGATGAAAGTCGTAAGATTTGTCTAGCCCAAAATATCATATTAAGCATATTTGATTTCAACCATTTTTAATCATTGTAATTTATTATGAAAAGGATTGGCAATATTATAGAAATATTTATACGTCTCAACCATAAAAACATAATTATCCATATCTTACTTAATATGACATACTTAAATAAAATGTTTAACAGGGGGCTTTTTTTCATGATTTAAAGAATCCTTTTAGATCCATTGTGTGTGTTTATTAATATGTTTTCAAAATTGAAATATAATTATATTATATATTTAAATTCAATTATAGACAACATAGTAAAGTTATGACACAGATTATTAAATTTAAACTAATAGGTAATAACAATAATTTATAACGGCCTGAAATGTTGGTAATAAAATCGCAAAAATATACAGTATCATATTTTTACAACTTCCTGATTTTTATCGCCTCTGATATGAAAATACAATTTTCATTTGTCTACTATATGTGGAAAACATAACAACTCCAATTTTTTAAGAAAATGTTTATGAAATTTGTTACTAACAACGTTAAAATTGCATGTTTCCCACAATGTTGCATTAATCAAATGTGATTTTTTACACCTGCAGCCGGTTTACGTCGGCGGCGGCATTATAAAACTTTCTCGGCAAAAACAAAATCGTTTATCTTCGTTCTAAAATTTAAATAACCAATTGTAATATATTTTGATACCATACCTATGACTTAACGTTAACTTAACCTATGCATACGCGTGGAAAAAACTTAAATAAATATTTTGTGTTTGATTAATATTCAAATATTATTATTTTCTGAAGTCACCCGAATTACGGAACAACTTAACGTAAGTACTACATTAACTAATACTTACTAAACCACCAGAATGGTCTTTTGCGAGTGGAAGTGACAATATTATAATATTACTAAACCATTGTGCTAAATAAAATTACCTACTACAATATAATATAATAATATAAGTATATACAAAACAACGTACACTACAACGCTCGGTACTGGTTCTATAATATATTATAGTGCCGATTTGCAAATTTGCAACATGCGTGACCTGATTACGGAGCATGTGTTCTCTTAAACTGACATTAATTACCCTAATTATTGTATATTTGTTGGAATTGCAGAAAAAGAAATGTAGGTTCATTTGAAGCGTATAAAATTATGTATAAAATATAATTGTGTTTTCGATTTTTAAGTAGTAAATTAATAAATAATTAAATATTATTTTGAAAAACAGGAACCATCGTTATCGCGAGTAACTATCAAAAACTATTTACGTCATCCATATTACGATAAAGTGCATTATAGTTAGGTTATGGTATTCAATTTTTAATTAATTTGTCAAATGACATTGATAACATTTGTAAAATAACTAATTTGTAGTGTTATATAAACATTATTAGTTAAAGTATGTATACAGGTACACAAAAGCTATCAACAAAAAGTGATTCTATAATGATTTTAAAATAATTATAAGTTGCTATTTATAATAATGGTAATTTTTGTGAACGTACTATAATTCGAGTAATGATTGAAGAATTTTGTTTGACATCGATAGCTTCCAGCTTTACATTATTCTTTATTATCCCGATTCCATGTCATGAATTTATTAAGAATTCGTAGACAAAAATTAGAAGAATAATAAAAAAAAACTATAGGTAATTTATATGTATATTCAATTTATTTTTATGTACTTAAAGTTTAAAGAATATTTATTGTCTTATTTTCGTGTAATTTTTCTTTTTGTTGTTATACTGTTAGGTATTAATTATATTTCATTTGTTTTTTTTTTCTTTGTAAAGTTGAAAGTCACTATAAAATATGTTTTGCTTTTTTATGCTTATATAAAAGAATATTATAATACACATTAATAAGACCGATTTTCAAGAAAAAAAATAACATGATGCAATATTTAAAAATTTACATTTTATCTTAAAAGTCGATTTAGAGGTTAATAATTATTTCTACTGTATATTATATAAACAAAATATGTTTTTTTCTTAAATGTATTCTGTACTCGTAATTCAGTTTTGATGAAACTTTTCATTAATTACAACAGCAATGCTGTAATTAATGTATCCGACTGATTAAAATTACGAGCGAAGAATGTGCGAATTTATTAATTTATTATCCATCAGCGAATATAATATTTCATAATATTAGTATATCACAACGAACAATTCATAAACAAAGTATGTATACTACAACTACTTGTGAAGAAAATACTTTGCATAGCAGCCAGTTCGCCTACGTATATTACGAGGTTATGCATTTAAAGTGACACATATTCAGTTAAAATGTTTCACGTCATAATACAGTTAGGTACTGTACAATATTATGTAATTTTCAGAGAGATATACTTTAATGGATTATATTATACACATTTACATTTTATGAGTCGGTGAGCTTTTATCGTACTGAATTTGAAGTAGGTGTACACATTTCCAAGTTGCAGATCACACAATGTTAATTGATCTTTTTTAAACTATTTATAACGCACAATGGAATTCTGTTAATTTTATTCTAACAATTATACAAGATCGCAAAACACGTATTATAATGTAAATGAATAATAAATGTAACGAATAATGTTTGTAATTATACATAGGTACTTCTATCGTTGTAGACTATACTGGTATTTTGCTAATAGCTAATATGAGTTGCGTATTAAATTACAAGTAATAAATTGTCAATTTAAAACTATACAATTTAAATATTTAATCAAATAACAACACATAGTTCATTTAAACTGGAAAATATGCCATATTTTTTTTTTACTCTTCGTCGCCACTATTGAATAAAACGTATTTATAATTTTGTTCAAATAAAATTAAACTAAAGTTCACTGTGGAATAATCATTCCTCGTGGGTATGTCAATTAGTGTGTAACGCTATACTTTGTACAGCAACAAATCAACATTATTAACCAAACTGTACACCGTGTACACGTGTATAATGAGACCAATTTGTCAGTCCTATTTTTATTCCTAAACTATTTAACTAAGTTATTACCGAAGAATAAAAATAGTTTATTAGACCCGAGAGAATTCACCGCACATCAAACAGAAAGTAATATTTAACGAAGCTTATAATGTGCGAATGGAGACATAAATAATAGATATAATATATATTTTATATAACGTGTATATAAATTAATTTCAATACCTATATATAGGTTTTTTATATATAAATTAAATGTTTAGTTACCATGTGAAATTTATATCGTTCATAATATTTTTGTTGTTTTTTTCCTATCTTTATATTATTATAACCGTATATACCTACGTTTGAAAATCTTAACCGGCTGATAACTAATTTTAATAATAATTATGTCAATTCACAATGGCGAAAGTCTGTTCCAGCAGGGCAAAGCCGAAGTACGCTCTGACACGATGAGCGAAAACGATATGCTTCGATTTTGTAATCTACAGCAATGGTTCGCGAGGAGTTCCTGGATAATGAAAACCGATTTCTTACGACGTATATTAGACGTTTGCGGAGTTCCGTTGTTTTTGTTTATTTTAAAAAAAATATTCGGCAGATCGTATACGGCAGACGTTGTATATAATTATGGAGAGTGAGTACTAGGCATAATTATATGTGTATACAGAGCATGATCAGAAAATAATGTCACAAAAATCGTTAAGGATTACATCATAATAATATTATATTTACACCGTTTTTGGAACAAGAATTTCTGACCAACCGGTGTATATAACTATAATAAAATGTATAGCTTGAATATTTTTCACGAAAATATTTGGCGTTTATGATATTGTTAGATGTGAAAAATACTCTATATTATAATATCGATCGATAATATTTGTATTGAATTATAGAAACACTTTGGCTTTTGACGTTCTTCCGGCCGACGACAATCGATCTTTGAACTTAGACTCGTTAAAACGAGCGATGGACATAGATACCAATTGGTTTGGTGGATTGTCGATAAAAAACCAATTGATGGTTTACGTAAGTGCGTTCTAAAATCAAATGATAATTATTTATATATTATTAATTTGACGATTTGCTTAATAACAAACCAACAATATTTTAGGACTTATGTTATTAGGTGGCATTAACGTAATTATTACTATCTGTAAACACATAGACGACTCGATTTTACTTGACGGAAATCCATCAAGTTTGAAGGACCTGATTACTAAAGATCTTGGTAAATGTTTAAATTATTTTATATTTTGGTTACTATCTAAAGTAGAAAAATATAGATATTCTGTAATGATTGAACCATGAATCATAGTTGACCAACTATAAGTTATTATTATTGTATCATGGCTAATTATGAACATATTTTCTTATCCAGAAACCTTGACCACCTTTACTTAGCCTTTATATATTTTCAGATTTTATCTTGACCTAAAATCCGTTACTCCACTTACATTCTTTCACGTTCTTTTATTCTTTTTAACTTTTTAAGTTATTCTACTTTTTAATATAATTATAATATTAAATTATATTTAAACGCATCGTAAATAAGGATTATTAATAATTAGCAATTGGATGAAATTCAATATTGAGTTATTAATTTTGTTACTGTTAATTTAAAATCTATACAAATACTTTTTTTATGTATTACATAACAAAAACTATACTTATATAATAATAAACTATGCTAAAAAACAATACAAAGTAAATTAAGATAAATGTAAATTTAATTTTATATTATATTAATGTCGTGATATTTTCAGCACTTTTCCCGTTATTAGTTTTAAACATTGTTATCACGACACCAATATAATATTTTTGGGTGTATTTAATTGTTTAGAAATAAAAAATTCGAATATCATAATATACGACAACGACATATTGACGAACAAAGTATTGGACTTTGAACAAATACTATCAAAATCCATTTTGAGTAAGTAAAAGTATATTTACCACAACATCTTATATCGTTGTATTATACCACACTATGCCAACAGCTAAGAATAAGGTCAAGATTACTGACTTGGTATATCAGGACTACGTTGAACGGACAAACGAATGGGAAAACAAATTGGAATCGTTCGACCAGAAATACTGCATGAACAGTGGAACTACTGAAGCCGACAGTGACTTGGTATACTCGTATGTTATAGGGAAATTGAGAAAAAAAATGATCGTTAAAAGCACTTGTTGTATTGTACTCAGGTCCAAATGCTTCCAATTTCTTCAGTTATTTCATTTGACGAAAAGTTATTAAATGACCACGAAAGAAAAAATAACGCTAACGAAACCCCGTTAATAAAAGAGTAATGATATTTTTCTAATATTTTTTTTTTTTTATAAAATCTTATTTTAACAATCTACATATTTTATATTTTTAACTATTGTTAGCATATAATATTTTTACAAATAATTTTAGTATTTATAGCTAATATTATTATTATAAAACTATTTTATGAAATATATTATTATATAATTATACAGTGCCGGTGGTCAACGAGACTCTTGGTCTCGGCCTCGTGCTATTATAAGAAATTTAGGGTCATAAAAGAAATTTTGAAACCATAACATATATTATATGATTGTAATATTTTATAGTAATGAGATTTTAGGTTATACTTAGATAGACTAGTTAGAAGTAGATATGAAATTTAATACATATTATAAGAATAGGTACAATTAAAATATATAGGTATATATTTTCTTTAGATCTAGACTATAAAGAAATAATAAATCAATTTTCCAAGTATAAAGCAAGATAATTGTAAGATATAATTGCATATACGATATTTATCTAATAAAATTACAAATTTATCATATTATTAATTTTTGAAATCGTTCAATTACCAATTATTTTTATAAGAATCATTATTACAGAATAATATTTTATTTTACATATTAAACTACTTAAGAATATTCCCCAAGCCAAGGCTTACTCTCTCCACCATAAGGCTGACTCTGTAATTATATAGTTTTTCATTAGGCTTTGATAAAAACAATGTCTGTAATATTGAAATTAATATAATAGTCAATAAGTTGTATTGTTTTATTATAATGTAGAACCTAATAGTAGATATATATTTATTTTATTTTCTGTTGTTAATAACTGAAGATGATAAAATTGATTGATATTCTTAAACTTTAAAAGTTTCAATGCGAATAACGTTGCATTCATTTAAAATAATATTGTAAATTATTTGCGTTGTATAAATGTGAGAATATGACTTTAATTACATTTTGTTGCGTTTGTAATAATTATTAGTTTTTTATAAAAGTAAGTTTTGTAAAGAATATCGTTGAAGTTTTATATATAATACGTATATATATATATGTATATCTTTGACGGTAAAAATAATTTAATATTTACAACACCAAAGTAAATTTATAATTAGTTGAAAGACGGATACCATAAAGGAATATTATTTATAATTTATATACATCATTTCGTAGCTTTTTCGTGTATACGTGAACCTAATTTTAACCAATGACAGGCAACTACGTCAAGTGACTTGACAGAAAAGTTCTCCAAAACTTAAACTCTATTTTTAACAGACCCTTTACTAGTGTTTAATGAGACTGTCACCCGCAGGAATACAGATCATAATGTACCATTGCAGTCGAGTCGCACATTGGCGTCTGTAGCGAAATACAAAAATGTAAGAAACCACATTGACCTGGAAATTGACAAACATTTAGAAATAGTAACTTGCTTAAAATTAAATTTCTAAAACTACATTAATAAAATATTATACACAATTTAACACATGTATTAAATACGTATTATCCTGTCACTAAGTACAACAGTTATTATTAAAAATAACCAATGGTTGAAGTGGTGGGGTGATAAGAGGGGATGTCATCTCACCACTTTTTTAGGGATTTTTATCTATCCCTCCACTGATTATGGCCATGTAAATGCATCACTCGTTGACTTTATATTAAAATCAGTATTTCATTGAAATGTTTAATTCATATATAATAAACTAAAGAGCAATATGGACATTTTTTATGGAAAAAGGAAGCCTCCATTGGATTTGTAATGTATATAAATATTAGGCTCTATTAAATGGCTGGGCGTCTCCTCCACTTATTTTCACCTACATCGACCACTACAAATAACAATATTATAGTTATACTTCGAATTTTTAATATAAAATAGTAAAACTAATATACACACATTTTATACTTACAAGGTGTCCCACTGTCCCAGTTCTATTTACTAACTGGAAAATCTCTGCCAAAAATTAAAATTGTTTACTACAGTTTTTTCAAATTATTATTTAGGCAATGAACTGTAATAATACTTTTATTACTTGTTAAAAAAAAAAGTCTTATTAAAAAATAAACTCTTTATTTTTAAGTTATGTAAAATTTGAAGAGAGCTTTTATAAAGATTATATTTATGTCAGAATTTTGACATCTTATCATATCTTATATTAATAATCATATCATATTTTAATTTAATCAAGATTTCGATTTTTATAATTTTTTTTTAATTATTGAAAAAATCATATTTATGACGTCATTATTATAGGGTATATATTGTAAAATACTATGATAATATTATTATGATATTTTTGCAGCTATAAATTTTATAGATAATAAAGATATAGTTATTTATGATAACATTTTGTAAGCACTGAGAGCACTCATGATAATATTGATAAAACAAATTTTACGTGCCATGATATTTAAATATTAAATTATTAAAAATAACGACGATAGAAATATAATTTCTGCAGTAATTAAAAAAAAATCCCAAATAGCGAAATTTTAATTAAATTAAGAGATCATCACATCAAAATAATCATATAAATATAATAATAATAATAAAATGGCTATCTTAAAATTTTACTTAACTTAAAAAATAAAGCGTTATTTTAGGTTATTTTAGGTTTTTTTTTTTATAAGACGTCTTTATTTTTAAACTAGTAATAAAGGTAATAGTTCGTTGTCTAAATAATAATTTGAAAAAAAAAATTCAAAAATTTAAATTTTCGCAGAGATATTCTAATTAGTAATAGATCTGAGATATCCTGTATACGCATGCACATTACCTATACATTTTTATAAGCTAAAATTTTAATAAAATACATTTTGAAAATTTATTCACTCAAATTTGAGTTGCATAATCAATTTAAAATACATATTTGATAGATATTTTAAATTTCATATTTATATAAACCTTATCTTTAATAACACTATTTTAAAGGGAATTAAATTTTAATTGTATGTAATAACTATGGGATTCTATAAAATAACTAAGTATAGTATTATAAATAGCATTTATTCATATTTAATTATATACTTTAACTAAATATATAGGTAATTCATAAAACAACTGATTCAATACTCGAACTTTCATCATTTTCTCTATTCATCATTTCAAAGTTTTCATAGACAATAAAATAGTTATAAATGTACCTCTATTCTTTGTGGTTTAACTATACTACTATACAATAAATATTTTTCTCGTAATTTACTAAACTTAAGTTGTTCAAAGACTTAAGTATAGGTATACCATTCCGCGAATACCTGTTTTAGTATATCCTTTTATAATAAATATATATTCAATTAAAAATATTTCATATGCAAAATAAAATATAATAATGAAACATATCATATAAAATATTACGAGGGCAATGAAATAAAAGTAATAAATATATTAATTAATTAAACTTGCTTTTTAACTTATTATAAAAATTATTTATAACATTATAAAATATTCTATGATATTAAAGTTTCAGGGACCCAGAAAATTAAATGAAATGGAACTAGGTATGCGAAAATATACCTATATTATAAACATAATTTAGATTATTATTAATTAATATTAATTTTTTAAACACGAAATATTATTAGGAAAATTGAGAAAAATCCAAATAAGTCTGGCGAAACCATCTAATGATCGGAGAACTAAACAATCACGGAACATTTGTGTATTGAAAGACGTGAGAACGGAACTAAGGTAAGCTATTGAATAAATATATTACTTTTGATATAAAAAATACTGTAGTTATGACGGCATAGTAAATATAAAAAATAAATAATTATATGATTTAAAATTACTATTAAATTTTATTCCTTTTTATTTATTTAATTTACATTTTCCGAGTATTATTTAAATTGTTTTAATATAATATGAAAATTAACTTATTAGGTTCTAAAATTAATTATGTGCCATAACTATTTGAACAAAAACATTGTTACTACTTTATTTAATTCATTTTCAAAACTTAAATAATGTATAATTGGTCTATACATTCGATTTCCATTTTAAAGCTTAATTTAAATTCGTATTTAAACTTTTCGAATTTTCAATTAGAAATCAATTTTCTATTGTTATTCACCCCAAAACCTTTAATTTTATTAAATTTACACTTTCACCTGATTTGAATACACAACGAATGTAACTTCCACATCACGTTCCTTCGAGAGTACAAAATAATAAACTAACTGTAAATTGAATTTCTATTTAAAGTGTTCTCGGTTTGTCCCTATTTTATTATTTAAACACAGTAGTGGAAACGATTAAATAATATAAAAATGTTAAATGACTGTTCGTTGATTTTCGTGGATGTGCCAAATAAAAATGTTTCCAATACTAGATCGAACCTCTAGTTTAGGTCTATATGCTGTATGGCCATATGAATAATATACAATAAAATATAAATACAAATTGCGTTACAATTGTTTTGATTCGTTTACATACTACGTCGTTTGACAATAAAATTTCGACAATTTTTAATAATATATATTTATTTTTTATTTGAAATGGTGCCAAAATTTATATTATCTTATAGTATTTTATATAAAAAGAATAACACCTTTATTTCATTAATAAATTATTTAATAGTGTCGTACGTAAAAATCATTGAAATTCACAATATCTTGTTATTTAGTGTACAGTAGTAAGAAAAAAAAAATGTGTTCATAAAATTAAATAAGTAAAGAATTTATATGTGTTATTATATATTTTTTTAGGTAATACAAGAATTCAGCGATGATATTCCTTACCAAAATATTCTTATTCTTCCTAAACGACTACAGTCTCTAGAAAATAAAAAAAATTGTTAATATATAAACATAAATAATTAAAATAATTTTTTGAATTTCAATGCGTTTGAAAATGTTTTATAGCTGAATTATCAAGACCCGAAAATACCAGTAAATACGATTTTACATAATATAGCTATTTAAAACATCAAGAACACAATCGTTTTTTTAATAATATTCTAAAAGAGTAATACAAATAACTATCCAATATTTTTTAATTTATTATTCTAGAAATTTGTAAGTATTGATTTTTTTCTTCAAATTTTACATCATTTTTAAAGTACTTATACATTTAAAATTATTAAAGATAAAACTATTATTGATTCAGATTAAATTTAAAGAAAAAAAAAATTGTATATTCTATAAGATATTATATAAAACAAAAATTAATTAAAAAACAACATAAAATCCTTAAATTAAAAATTAATACTTAAAAAATTACTCATTAGTACTATAAATTAATTTAAATTAACTTAACATTAACATTTTAGATTCTTAATGAATCAAAGATTATATTGGTTTTGCCAAAGTTGTTTTTTTTTGTATATACAGAGTGTTCTATTATCCCTATATGGGTTGGTGGGTATCAAATAACCTGTCGTTTTAAAACATTTTGGCGCCACTGGGAAGAAGTATTCCGCAAGTTTGCAGCTAATAAATAAGGCTTTGATAAAACAATTAATGTTATTATTCCTCATAATAATTTTATTTATATTTAATTATTTTTCATAGACCACAACAAAATTGGTTAAAATATTTTAAAAATATTTTAATTTTTTTAATGTGTTTTAATCGTCTTATTAGTAATTATATCTATGAGTCAATGAACATAAGCTTGTTATTTATTAAATTATTTATTATACAAAAAATATAATCAGAACACGTGATAAATTATTATTTATTTTTAGATTAAAATATTAAAACCAGAATATTTATGAACTTAGGTACAATCATAAATATAAAAAATGTAAAAATATAAAATATAAAAAATAAAACATAAAAATATTATATTATTCGATTCTAATAAAAATTCTAACTTTAGAAGATTATAAAAAAATTGTGACTGCCGATATACAAAATATTTTTTAAATAAGTAAATAGTAGCTTATGATTATACTCCTATAAAAATATTATATCATTAAACCTAAAATAGTGCAAATAATATTAAAAATGTTTGTGAAAAGTACCATGTAGATGTGAAATGCTACCAAATGTGTATATATATGTTTATAGTTTTTACAATTTAAATTAATTTACTATTAAGACTTAAATCATAAAAAAATATCGTTTTAAATTAAACGTTATGTTTTACTGTTTTCCGATTTAATTTTGAAATCCTTTCCATCGTCTTACTTCCTGATGATTGTGTCCAGAGAGATACTTGAATAACTAAATACGTTATAGTAATACAATAATATGTGTTTTTATGTGCAAATGTTACGTATAGATAAGATTTCGTGTACGTCTCTGGGCGTAGGGAGAAAATCGGACGGTGGGTCATGTTTATTAACACATTTTGTTTAAAACTTACAATGCAAAGAGACCATTGTGAGCCAGAATAGTAATTATTATTGTTATTATTTTAATTAGGTATCTGATTATTTATTTGTTTATTATATTTATTACAAAATAATATTATTTCTAATTATTTACAAGAATATGTTTAATATAAGAATATTTTTTCAAATGTTATATATGATACTTACAATTCTAGGTCTAGATGCATATATACATATAAGTCATGACAATATTAATTATTTGAAATTGGCGCTAAAAAATTGGGGCAATCAAAACAACGCCGTTCAAAATTCCAAAAGTAAATGAGGCATCCTCCGTGGCTATGCGTTCTGTGATCTCCTCGATGCCATCGTTACCGGTTGTCGTCATTCAGTATTCATTTTGCTTTGCGCTGCGCCAGTTCTACAATTTATTTCGTTTGTGCGTACCTGTTTTTTGGTATTGAGTATGAACTTGAACAATAATCGTCGTGTTTAAAATTATAAATTGTATGACAATAAACTTTATAAAGTTTTTGCATAAAACACTTATACGACGTATCCAAATATAGATCGGAGTGGTACATATACTACCTTATAAAACCGATTTATTTGGAATTCAGTATACTGATACGTATTTTGGCTCGATACCTTCGTAGGTTCGCCACCGGCCGTCACAGTT
>CM023359.1:34153296-34179804 GCA_013282895.1 Eriosoma lanigerum
ATACTGATACATATTTTGGCTCGATACCTTCGTAGGTTCGCCACCGGTCGTCACCTTTCAGTATTTATTATTGAGTTCGCTGCTCTTTTTGTGCTCCGATACTTTTGCAATATATTTGCGTGTGCGTTCATTTATTGTCGATTTAGCATATTTGGACGTAGATTGGTTACATTTTGTACCATTGTACTGGCATTGTTTTTAAATATAAAACGATTTATTTAGAATTTAGAAAATATGTATACGTCGGGTTTAAAATTATAAGTTGTACCACAAAAAACTTATTAAAGTTTGTTCATGAAAGACGTACGTATATATGACGTATCCAAATAGATTGTGATAATACATACTGCATAATATTATAATTTATGAAAATTAATTGTACATATCTGTTAGACTGGGTTGTTACATCAGTTATTATAATTTCAAAATATACGAAACATATTATTTTAAAATAATATAATTAATTATACTAATAAATAAATTATTAAAAAAATTGACACATTGGATTATAATAACCAACTAATGATATCCCTGGTGTAAGTGAAATTGTATTTCATATTATACATTTTCAGTTATATACATAATTCGACCGTGTTTTTTTAAAAAGGGCATAATCATAAAAATAATGTCGTTTAAACAGTAAAATTCATGGAAATCGAAATTTCTACGAAATTGATTTTAGATTTTCCTGACAACTTATAAAATTTTAAACTTAGGGACTTGTAAATTGTTTACAGTACCTATATTCTCATAGGTATTTTACACACGAGGAAAAATTAATAGTTAATGCCCAGTTTTGAATAATGATATTGATTTGACTACGAAAAAATTAAATATTAATTTTTCAATAAACGTGTAACCTTATTAAATTTGATATTTTATGAACATAAAATAATGTATATAATCTTATTATCACAATAACAGTTATTAAATTATTTTCTTGTACTAAAATAAAAATCGAATACAGTAATACGAATAAAAAACTTTTAGTTATTTTATAAGAATTTATAGGTACCTTCGTGCGACATATTTTCCGTTTTGTTATTAAAATATAATCTCCGTTGGGGAAAAATACCGAATGTCGGTTGTTGGATTATTTAAAATGTAAACGAAACCAGAAAAAAATAATATTTAAAAAATCCATAGTGCAGACGAATATTTTGAAGTATTCTTGAACGATTAGACACACTGGTATAATATTGTGGTTGGGTAAATAGATTAATATTATACTATGATTTTAGTATTTATAGGTACGCGGGGTCAATATACCCATATACCTCTGTATAAAATTAAATTTGAATTCTGGTTATGATCCTTCACTGGCCAAAAGTATTATGACTGTATATAGCAATTCACGTGAAAAACAAACTGGCTCTAATCATTCGAAATTTCCCATTCGCACAACTAATAAATTAATAAAGGTATTTTCCGGTCCTCTAAAATAGAATAATGAAATTGAGTAAAAATAATTTATGAAAATATAGACTGATTCGAATTATCAAGAATTTTAGTGCATAATAAAATGATTAATGCAAGTTTCTTATTTTAAACGACATTGTATTCGAACCTAACGAATGAAATCCATTTTCTTTTTTTATTCGACAATTAAAATAATATTGCGAAAAGTTTTTAGTATACCTTTTTTATAATCCTTTCGCCCAAAACATTCGAACATACATGAATAGAATATTATACATAACAACATAAAAGATTCAACAATGACATAAAAGCGTTTGTATTTTTTATTTCATTATTAAGTAGGTATTATCGTATTTTATTGTCGTTCATCATTGCCATTCATACAATATTATTAATTATTACATTCGCTGGGTACATGGGAAAATGTAAGGTGGATTTTATAGACCACCTGTCGCGCGCCGGAAAACGCGCATAAAACCGATCGGATTATAAAACGGAAAACCGCGGTACTGCGATACAGTTCGTGGGAAAACAAACGTTACCGCTGTTGATTTTCGTATAATATGTATATTAATACATTTACTTTTATTATAATTATAGTTAGGGCGTTATTCAGTTTTTTTTTGAAAACTTTTGTGTACATTCCAATATATGATCCTTTGTTCGAGCAACAGTTTGAAATAATATATATAGTAATAGTAATAATATATAATTATTATACTATTACATACAAAAACTATATAGGAAGGTATCTAAAAAATTAGCAATTTGTCCATGAATAATGTGATTTTATATTTAGTAATAATATAAAATCATATATACCAAACCATACACGAATATAAAACACTTCTAAATATATTGTGTAATATACACTCTTGAATATTTACAATAAAGTATATTGTGAGTATCCAAAGTGTAGGTATATACTATAACAAAAGCTATAGTTATTAGATGTTTTTAATTTTAATTTTTAATTAGCATTCACTCCACAACTTCACAAGTAATAAAAATTATTGGTCAGTCATTGGTAAAAACATTAAAAACTTAAAAACTTATTATCGAAGCAATATTATTGCATTACAATTTTCAATATATTCCGTAGTTATAAATTACAAGGTGTAACTATTATATACTGAAATCTAATATTAGACCTAATATCAACTGTAGTAGTAAAACTACTAGAAACTAATAGTTTTACTCTTAAAATTGAATAGTAAAACTACTAAAATCCAATAGTAACTATTAACAATTATTTGAATAATTTACTATTAAAATATTTCTAATAGTTTGTCCCAAATGACTATTGGAGATATTTTAATAACTTTTTTTACTAAAGGCATTGCCAGACTGTCCTTTAAACCTTAAACCTTTGAACTTTTTTTACTTATTATATTTTAATAAAATTATATTATATCCTTGTCTCGCTGTAAATGTTGACAGAGTAATGTTTAGACTGACCTTTTAGCGATTCATATGTTATAAACCATGGTTTTAGAAAGTTGTGATTACAAGTAAGGACCAGATTAAATAGACTACAAAAATATTGTAAATTATATTCAATTGTTATTTTTTTTACATGATTTTTTTTTTCGACCCTTCAGCTAGTTAATTTGTGTTAAATTGCAAGTTTAGACTTTAAGAGCATGGACATATTATTTATAAGATAATACTGCTAGATATAACGCGAGAGGAATGTCAAGGTCTTTGTGTAAATACGTAAAAAGGGAGCTTTTCTTATTTGTCCGAGGGTTTTGGATTGTAATATTTGCAGAAGTTTATCAATACCAGTTTAAGACAATTAATGTACAAAATATGAAAAAATTATATTTTAAAACTATTTGTGGGTTTAATCGTTTTTAAACGAGTACCATAAGGAGTGTGTTTTCAAAGACGTGATATTATATATTTATATTTATATTTATATGTATATATATTTTTTTAACTTAAATTGTTGTATAATATATAATTCTTATCGACCAGCACATAATAATAATAATATATATTATACGTATAATTTTTATTGGGTATATCGCGAATGTTTTAGATCACCGAATATAATATAATATAATATATAGTATATTTTTACATCGAAAATATTTTCTTCTCGACATGGTATATATTTTAGATACGCGTGATATTGATATTATATTTGAGTTTATTGTTGAACGATGTCTCGTGGGTGACATTTTCGTTAGGTATGTATATATTGTGTAGTACCTATATTATAATTTGTTCGTATATAGTTTGTGAGGATATAATATACGTATACTAGCTGTATAAGACGTATAGGATATAGGTATATAATATATTACGATATTGCCGTGTCACACGGAAAATCTTGAAAAATGTTTCGGTGAAAAACAACCATAGAATTCACGAAGTAAAAATAACTTTTTAAAAATTCCATCGTAAAATGTATAGGTAAGTCGTAAAAAAATGAAGAAAAAAATTCATTTCAAACAAAATATACGGTTCTGACATTTATATAGTAACTTTGCGTATGATTGTGTTTTTTTCTTTTATAGAAATAAAACATTATATTATCTATTTAAAAAAAATATATATATTAAAAATCAAATACCGTCTCATTATAGTAAAAGTCTATCTCTGGATAAAAAGTTTATAGTTACTAATCATAGGTCTATAAAGGAATGCAATGTACATTTGATCCTCCCACATGCTTTCATTGTTATCAAATCTGAATTTAGAGAGGAATACTATTTAGGAATAGTGACCAAGAAGACATTGAAAACTTCTTAACTTGTAGCTCTGTTTCTTTTTCGTTGTGTCTGACTTTTTTTCCATCTGCGCAGTGCAATAGGTACATTCTTACATTATTTCTTATATTATGTCTACAAAACTAATTGTAAATGAAAATTCTATATTGATGGTTGTGATATATATTTTCCCATTACCAGTTGCCATTATAACAGCTACTTGTTAATTGTTATTAGTTACAGATTATAATAATATTATAATGGTCAAAACTTATTATAAGGTAACATCCTCATGACTATATTGTTTTTTACTGTTCCGTCCCGGGTTATATGCACTTAATACAGTAATGCAATATGCACTATTTTTTCTGCCACGAGTACACTATATGTAAATAAACAATATTATATTTTATCATAAGGTGTATACGTTATCCATACACATGTATTGTGTAAATTCTATTTATAGGTGTACGTTGCGTAAGCCATTATTCATGCGCGAGGCTGCTCAGGGGAGAAACGCCATTTGTAACAGTCACAACAGGTTTCTAATTAATTAACGTTACTAAATACGCAGCGGTCGGTTTCTTTGGATTTGTATTTTCAGTGATTATATCAATAAAATGCTACTCTCGTACGACGGGGAAAAAAAAATAAAAAATAAAATATTATGTACAACGCAATTAATAATAACCTGCCGCCGTACATACAACCATTATGCCGGTCGAACACGGTTTGATATATTTAATAATATGACATGTGCAAAGTACCATTATTATTGTACATAGGCATAGTTAATACCTGGCTACCTAAAACATTACTTTTTGGTCAACATATTATTTGAAATATATTTTCTCATTTTAAAAGTATTTGAATATTCATCTTGTTCTATACATATATGACAAATCCTTTTTTCGAATTTACATGTGGGTTTTATTTTATTAAATAACAAAACAAAATAAGGTACCTAATAAAATAAAAACGAAAATTTATTTTTAGTAACTTCATAGATTAAAATATAATATAATAACTCGGTTATATATAAATACAAATGATAAACTTCTCTTGTTTGAAAATTAATAACGTCTTAGTCGCAGAGAATATACTAGATACATATTATGTTATGGCAAATATATTGATCATAATACAAATTAGTATCGGTGTTATATATTTAAAATATGTTAACATTTGGAATTCTTGTAAGTAGTTAAAAAAATAGCCTTACCTCAGGTATACAAAATAATTAAATGTATACCTATAAGACTTTACAAGTACTACGTTTACGTCACAAAGATTATTATCTCGCAGAAAATTTTGCGCACAATAATTTATTTATTCATTGATATGAAAAAAAATTGATTGTGAAATTAGTTAAACGAACTATATGTGCTTCGTATTATATTTTAATATAGGGAACGAGTTTTGTATCGAAAAGAAAATATTTTTTTACTAAACACCGAAAAAGAATATCAGGTGCCTTGCTCAAATATTTCGTTTCGTATTGTCGTTGCCGGTCATCTCTACTATATAGATTATATGGAAACAACTTTCCTAATAATACCACGTTCACTTCCCAGCATAATGTCACATTATTGTATATTTATTCGGATCGAATATGATGATTTATTATTTTGAACAAGTATCATATTTATGTTGAAAATCCCTATATATCATACACTAATTCACGAGAAAATAATCCGTTTCATGACCAAGTACCTAGTACAATCACCACACACTAGACAATTATATTATATCTCGTAACACAAATAATATAGTATCATTTAACATAACAGCAATTATTTCTTACGTTCATCCAATTAATTTCATTATTAAAAAATCTCTCAACGTGACTTTATCAGTAACGGTGTCACTTACTGTCATACTGTGCTAAAAGTAAGCTATTTTTATATGTTTTCACATCATTAATAAAAATAGTACTATATAGTATAGGCTTTATAGCCTTAGTATACAAGATACAACTAAAGTATAAAACGTCTTATTTCCTGTTTTTGATAAATATTGAAAACAACTAACGTCTAACAAGTTTACAAACATTTCCAACTGCTAATACATCGATAAATATGATTTTAATCATGCGATTATGTCGACTGTCACGAGTTAAGCGTGTTCGATTAATGTAGGCCATAGGTAAATTATAGTAGATCTGATTATAATAATTACAAGACATGTAGATAACAACATAATAAAAACATTTCTAACGATTAAAGCCCAATAAATGTTTTAGTAAATTTATTTTATCCCAGAGAAAACTATGTCCTTAAAGATGTTTTGTCGGGACGCTGGACAATATTTCTATACTCAAGACGATTAGCATCCCTTGTAAAGACGTCCTAGTCAGATTAGGTGTGAATATCCTCTAAACCGTATATAAATTAGGTTGAGATGGAATCGCTTAAAATTAATATTTTGGTAGTCCATTTCAACAATTTTTACCTAACCCAAAATGTGCCGAAGTGTTAGTATTATATGTAAAGTGTAAATAATTATTCCAGAAATTTACGAGTTAAAAATATATATTTTACTTTCGAAAATATTATTCAATATCTATAATTTTATAAACGAAACTCTTATGTTTTATTTTAATTTTCTTTTACTATCCAGTTTTATAATATGCCATTTATTTTATTTCTGCATTTTCTAATCTGCCACTTGACCTCGAACTAACGTGGTCGAACACCGCGGACTACGCGTCTGCGCTGGACAGAATATTGTCATGTACGATTATCACTTAAAACGCACGATTTTATGCAACGCGACACGTACTTATGGACAATATTTTCAATTTACAATATTGCTATAAGCTCCGAGAGTTTCAATCGCGGACAACAAGACGGAAGAAGTTATCTTATTATAGGCGTTTTTATTCTCCGGCTATCAGATAGAAAAGAAAAGAACAACAAACGTCTAAAAAACAATAATATTGCAGGCGTATAATATAGGTATCGAGGACCAACGAAGATGGGGGTGAACCTGTGGGGAAAGCAACAAAAAAAAAAAAACTGCAACCGACGAGAGAGAACATAAAAGAAGAAATCATTGTAAAAAACGAGAAGAAAAAACAACTTGCATATTTTATGGTCCGTGCAGACTGCGATCTGCCGCGGATGCTGCTGCCGTCTGGTGCCGCTGGTGGCGATCGGTAAGTCATGGATGAGTCCCACGATTGGCTTGTTTCGATTGCGTATTACATTAGAATAAAAAAAAACGTGACTCCGTTTTTGTCATAAAATACGATATAATATAATATAATGTCTCTTCGTCGTCGTCGCAACTTTGCGCATTGTTTTCTTCGTCGCCACAGCACAGTCCGTGTACTTATATACTCTTTTCATATATATATAGACACGAGTATAAGTGTTTACGTTGCAATTGTACCCTTTACCCGGGACTTAACCAAAGACAATATAACTATACCGCGGTAGTATATATATATATATATATATATATATATATATATATATATTTATCGGTAAATACATAACTCGTGGTCGTGGACCGAAAGAATTATAGACGTTATAAACCGTAGCGGTTACTTGCAATACATACACACATGCACACAATGGCACTCTGACTTCGGCTTTTCATATACTGCGGTAGCGGTTTATATATATCATTATCGCCATACTGCCGCTTCCGTTAGATAACCTTTTGGGTTCCGAGTTCGCCAGAGTCGCGTTGATGTGTCAATAAGCTGTTATAATATACCTATGCAGCTCGCACGACTATATTTTTTCTTCCTCGTTCTTAGATTTTTCTTTTTTTTTCTTCACACTCCTATTTATACCGTGACGACGTCGGGTAAAAGGTGTCGCGTGCAGCACAGTAATCGCAAGATATTGTTCCCAGATTTATCGCGCGTTTGCGGCACGTCCCGAACTCGAAAACGGCGCCTTGACGACAATATAATATTGCCATGCAGTCACGAAGAAAATAATTATTATACTTATTCATAACATAATCTTACTTACGAACTTTACGATATTCCGGAATTATTTTCGATTGCTACTGCGAGGCAGAGTTCAGGTTACACGTTATCGCATTAGCGCATAATATACTATCGTAAGAGTTTTAAAATAGTATGATGTATATTTTCAATTTCCGTTAAAAATAAATGGAACTATACATACTACATAACTACATACTACAGCTTTCTATTGTTAAAAAAAAAAGCAACAATAACAATTTTGATGTATATCCGTGCAACTACAAAAGTATAAACAAAACAAAACGATTTGAACTCGTTAATGTCTTAACCAGATTTAAAATTAAAAATTATCATAACAATAAAAAATGCAATATTCTACTTAGTTTAAAAGCTAGATATTATAATCAGTAGTGTTCCCATAGGGCATAGCCAGAGTATACTATACTCCATGTCTATAGTCCATATACGGCGTATATTCAAAGTCTCAAGCAAATCGCAGTTTGCTATTTTGCTAAGTCAAAAATGTTCGAAAATTATTTTGTGTTACACCTAGATTCAGAAATATTATACGATTTTATGAATAAGGTTATTATCATTATGAAAAATATTATTTTTCGCTCTGTGAAAACCAGTTAGTGTGACATAAACGATTTCTTATAATTAATGCGAAATTTCGTCTATATACCTATATATTATGGTGAATTTTTATATTTTTTTCACAAAAATAAATCTATGTGACAAAATGGTTAAATGACCTAATTTATCCTATCAAATATGTGACACTTTATTCAGATAACTGTGTCCTGTGGGGGATAAAATACAAATTCTCACACAGTATAATTTCTAGAAAAAAACCATATTATTAATTCAATTTTTTAATATATAGATAAATTTAATTTTTAAATGGATTAAAACATGTCGTTTTGATAACACACATACAATAAAATTAAATACAAAATTATATAATGTTAGATTGAACCATTATAGCTTTTACAAATCCTGACAAAAACCTGATTAAGTAATGCAAATTCCGAGAATTTTGCATTATTTTGATTATGTTGTGAAATTCTTTGGAACTAATTTAATGGATTGGAGTAACAGCCAGATAAATACACTTTTTAAAAATGTTCGAAGGTTAATAACGTTTTATTATTATGATAAATTAATGCTAAGATTTAAAAATATCTATGTTTAGATATTAGTTAATGATGATAAATACTATTGTGGACTTTGAATTAAATTAACTTATTTTATATTTTGACCAAAAAACTTTAGAACTATGAAACGTATTTATATGGCTGTTGCAATTACGACAACAACCATGTAAAATCTTATCTTTTAAATTGAGTTATAATAAAACTTTATGCCTTCAGAAAGCACGATTTTAGGTAGAAATAATGGGCCGATTACCACAAGTAATGTGTTTGCTAGAAAATTTCATCTACTTGGTACTTTATTTAACTATAGTTTTACGAAATTCTCAAAGGTTTTTCTTTTGGATAAGAAAAATTACCAAAAAATAGTTAAATAACGGCAAAATTGTTGATTCCAAGAATTTTGACGAACTTAAATTTCATTATCTTAGGATAAATAGTTATTCTGTTGCGCATTATTCGATAAATATAGAAAATTTATAAAAATAAATACCTACTATAAGAATATACTATTCATATATATATATTCTATAGATAAGTATACCTTTTCGACTAATTTTCGCTCAGAATTAATATATTTTCTTATTAAACTTTTTTATCTATTTTTTTTAGGCATTTAAAAATAAAATTGTTGTAACATACTATTTTGATGCACAATACTAACCAATATCGTACAAATTTATTATTATTTGTGCTCCACGGAAATAAGGAAAAGTATCGTTCAAACAATTTCGTTCAGCAATAACATATTTTATAACGCTGTGAACTTTGAACAAGTGTACAGGAATAACAATATTTTATATATTTTGCGCATAAACTTTATAACTTCTGTAGAAAACATTGAGTGAAATATTCGGATTGACCAGTATCAAAACACCATGGACTCTAAATCTAATGGTAAGAGTAAATTAGAGTCGTATCACTTAATACGCGTGGTGCAACATTATTTCCTTAGGAGAAGAAAAACTACCAAAAAATAACAAAACAACAGCAAAATTCAAAATTGTAATTTTGAGGAAAGTGATTTTAGATATTTCATAACAACTAATGCAATTTTGAATATAGGAACTTTTTTGAGTATTCAAATAATTATATCCATAATTTAATTTAATCATATAATATAAATAGAAGGACACACTATTTATAGTATAAATATAATACATAAATCAATTGTTTGAAATTGGCGCTAAAAAATATGGTTACTCAAAACAATGTTGTTCACAATTCTAATTGGATAGAAAAATCGTATCATCCGTGGCCCTGCGATCTTTTCGATGCGACAGCCGATGCCATCGTCACCGTTCGTCGTCATTCAGTATTCATTTTGCTTTGAACTGCACCAGTTCTGCAATATATTTCATTTGTGCATACCTTCTTTGTCGGTATTGAATATAAACTTGAACAATGATCGTCGCGTTTAAAATTATAAATTGAACGACAATAAACTTGTTAAAGTTTTTGCATGAAACACTTATACGACATATCCAAATATAGATCGGGGTAGTACATACTACCTTATAAAACCGATTTATTTGGAATTCAGTAGACTGATGCGAATTTTGGCTCGATAGCTTCGTGTGTGAGCCACCGGCCGTCGCGGTTTATGAAATGCGTTAATCAAATGCGAGCATTTCCTATCGGTTTTGTATATTTTTGCGTTTATTGGTTACATTTTGTACCATTGTGCCTTACATTGTTTTTAAATATAAATCGATTTATTTGTGATTCAGTAGACTGATGAGTATTTTTGTCAAAGAAAAAAAATAACTTGCACAATGATCGTGGGTTTAAAATTATAATTTGTACGACAAAATACAAGATAATGTTTTCAATTGATAGTCTTATACGATATATCATAGATTTATTTAGTACATACTATGTTATAATATATACAATCACCTTTGTACATAACTACGAGAGTGGGTTGTTACATCAGTAATTACTATAAATTAAAAATATACAAAATATATTATTTTAAAATAATATTTACCGACTTATTAAATTGTTTTAAATATATATGTTTACAAAAAGTACATAAGAAGACGAATAAAAGTGTGACACATTGAATTATAGTAACCAACTAATGATATACCTAAATTGAATGTAAATTAGTATTTTATATTATAAATATGCAGGTATATACGTAATTCGATCGTATTTTATAAAAACGGCGTAACCAAATCGAAAAACACGATTTTGCTATTAAATTTTTTTGATAATTTTGCATGTAAAAAACTAAATCATACCATTATAGATAGTAAAATTAAATAAAAATACAAATAAAATGTGTTATTAAAAAATAATAAAAAACATAGAAATTAACAATTTTTAAAAGACAGTTGTTTAGTAATAAATTATCTGTGAAATGAATTTTATACACTTGAAAAATGGAATTTTTGAGGGGAATAAATATGGTTATACATGTTTTACTGTACTTTTAATTTTACACTAGTTAAATATTTGAATAAGAAACTCTATTATGGAAAATCATGGTGATAAATTTAACATAAAATACTCATTTTCTTTAAAAGTAATATTGGAATAATTAGAAAGAGTGGAAACCAACAAAAATAATAAAAATATGTTTAATAGTAAGTGTTATACTCCTTACCAATTAAACTGATATAATAATTAAGTATTACAATAGTACTTGAATATATATATTTTGATATTGAAGTTACAAAAGTCGGTAGTGCTCTTTAAAATTCTATTAAAGCATTCAGTAACTTTATAATATTACAAAATAACATAAACAAAAATTTGTTTACAAGTATGAGCAAATATAGTATTAATAATAGATTTTGAGAAAATAAGTGTCTTAAGTTGAACTGACCAACCAAAGGATACTTACATGTATTATGGATAATTATTTCTTCATCGAACAACTCCTCTATCAATGTAATATGGTCATTGCTTGTATTGGAAAAAAACTTAAGCAACATTTGTAGTTATATATTATTATTAAATATTTAAATAAACCCTTAACCACAGACTATCACTAATACAGATTTGACAAATCTGTGGTTAAGGGTTTATTTAACCATTTTATCATTTAAACATCTTCAACTAAAAATTATTATAAGCTTATGAATAAACGGCAGATATTAACTCAATGATGTGAATTCAAAGTATAACCAAACTTACTGTCATCATTGTAGTGAGCATCACAATCTACTATGTTAAAACCATAATAAAACTCCATACGATAACCTAGTAAATCTATAATTCTTTGTGTTGCATTTGAAATTGTAGATGTTTAAGTCCTTTTTTTGGTTTTATAAAGTTCCGCCTATAATATTTTATATTATTTTATCAAATTAATTATTAAAAATAATTATTATTTGGACAGTGTGCAAATTAGATAATAAATTTAAAAATCTGCCCATAGTTTAAAAAACGTTTAAACTACAAATTTTTATATTACATAGCAAATACCAAAAATTGAAAATATTTCACTAAACCAAACTATTAGTAATTATTTAAATTTTGAGCAATATAATATATCTTATACACATTAGGAACATTAATTTTTTTTATTAATTTTGTTTATGTATTAAAAATTATAAATATATGTTAAACAAAATAATGAAGATACTTTAAGAATTTTCAAGTGCAAAAATGAACTAATGATAAGATAGTATAAGTAAAATTTATCATTTTAGGAAAACAAACTTAATTTAATACTGCATTAAACAGCTTGTTTCAAATTATATACCTTATCATTAATTTTTTTTTTTTTGCATTTTTTTTAGAGTATCATATAAATGTGCCTCTATAAAAATGCTAGTAGTTGATTGTACATTGTACATTCTTGTTATTTTAGACCAGGCTTCATTTTTTTTGTTCCATACAGCATCAGTCTATTAAAAGTAAAATGATTAAAATACATATTGTATTATGTACAAGTAATTAATTACAAAAAATACACAATAATAAGTTCAACATAGACATAAAAAACTTTATGTACATTACAAAACATAATTACTAATTTATATAATATACAACTCTTTTTGTCTTCGTTTCGCACGTGGTTAATTAATTAAAAATCTCAACTATAAAAAAAAAATCACTCACGCCCACAGTTAAGGTAAACACAAATAACTATGACAAATAAAAATGTAAAATACACTGATAAATGAAGACAATTATATTATTATTCACTACATGAGGACAAGACAATTTCAATTCTTATCATCATTTACTATTATTATTATTTTGAATATTGTTGCTATTATATTTCGTTGTGATAACATTCGAAGTACATCCACAGAATAAATAACAACTTTCGTATAATTGGTAAAACCTTTATATTTTAATGAACTGTTTATGCAACACAAACGGCTCGACAAAGATACGATTCAATAAAAGCAATCGTTAGTCAAATATTTAGTGAACGTTTGTGCAACCCGGCATTAGATAAATCCCGGAGTACACGGATCTAAGCATTAATCATTCACACCATACCGTCTTCGTATTTGACATAATATAAAAATTTAATTTAATTATCTAAATATACGATCATTCTTATTATAGTATAAACATATTATATGTCATGTCAATATTAATTATTTGAAATTGGCGCTAAAAAATTGGTGTAGACGCCGTTCACAACTCTAATAGTACCTATAAACTATAATATTTCCATCACGCATCCTCCGTGGCCCTGCGATCTCTTCGATGTGACAGCCGATGTCATCGTCACTGTTCGTCGTCGTTCAGTATTCATTTTGCTTTGTGCTGCGACAGTCTGAAAAATATTTCGTTTGTGCGTATTTTATTTCGTCGGTTTTGCACATTTTGGCGTTTACTGGTTACATTTTGAACCATTGTGCCTGGCATTGTTATTAATTATAAACCGATTTATTTGTAATTCAGCAGACTGATGCGTATTTTTGCTTAAAAATCATCTTTAAAAATAACTTGCACAATGATCGTCGTGTTTAAAATTATAAATTGTACGACAATAAAATTGTTAAAGTTTTAGCACGAAATACTTATACGACGTGTCCAAATAGAGATCGGAGTGGTACATATACTACCTTATAAAACCGATTTCTTTGGAATTCAGTATACTGATGCGTATTTTGGCTCGATAGCTTCGTAGGTTTGCCACCTGCCGTCACTGTTTAGTATTTATTTTGTTAACTTTGGGTTCCATCACTTTTGCAATATATTTGCGTGTGCGTACATTTATTGTCAGCTTAGCATTTTTTGGGATGTATTGTGCCTTTTAAATATAAACTAATTTATTTGAAATTCAGAAGACTGATACGTATTTTTGAAAATACGTATTTAAAGAACCATATTTAAAAATAACATTCACAATGATCGTCGTGTTTGAAATTATAAATTGTACGACAAAAAACTTGATAAAGTTTGTACATTAAAGATTTATACGACGTATCCAAATAGATCGAAGTAGTACATATTACATAATATAATATATTGTACTACTAGAAATAACTGTCAGAGCTGATAGTTACATCAGTTATTATAAATTATAAAAAATATATATAGGTACAACAAATTATTTTAAAATAATAAGTATCTATAATTGTTTTAAATACATTCATGTTCACAAAAAGTACGTAAAAAAACGAATAAAAATGTGTTACATTGGATAACAATAGCTAACTAATGAAGTACGTTGTTATAAGTGATATTGTTTTTTTATATTATAAATATGCAGTTATATACATAATTCGACCGAATTTTGTAAAATTGGTGTAACCACAAAAATCGAAAAACACGATTTTGATATTAAAATTTTAGATAATTGTGCATGTAAAATATTTCAAATTATTTTATAGAATAATTTTATTTCATCTGTAGAGATGAAGGATGTAGTGATCTGCCAGGATGGACCACAACTCTACCTGAAACACTAGTCCTTACCATTAACCTAACATGACATTTTTTGAATATAATGTTAATTTTATATTATTGTACATTTACGTTATGGAGCTGATTGCTAATTGTTGAAAATTGAAATATATAATAATATGATTATTGTTTTTAAATAATGTAAACGTACTTATTTTTCTTTATTTGATTTTTGAAATTAAAAATGCAAGAAATGCTCAATCAAACGATGCATTTGTGACCTAAAAACTTCATATTTAATAATATAATTATGCTTTAAAAAAATGTATTTAATTTTTTTATTACAATATCCATTTAAAATACAGAAAGTTTTAATTTTGAAAATTAAAAAATATACCTACCTACTTAAATATATAACTTTAATTAAAATATTTTAGAAAAATCTGACAATCTGCATAGTAACCTATACCAGCAAAACAATGTAATTTTACAATAAGGAAATACCCAGATAAAATTGTATTAAAACGATTAATCGGTTTATGTGATAAATTTGAAATTATTTTTAATAACAGTAAAGATTATTTGATATTATTATAGGTCGTATAAAATTATATACACATATTTATATTTTAGTATTATTAAAAGGATTTTTTATTTTTTTTTAATATTACAAGAAATAAGAAAAAAGATCTGAAAAATGCAAAAAATATTCTTCTCAGAATAGTGAGTTCTTAATACACATTTATAGCTTAAAAAGTATCATGCCAAGCATTCAAAAAAATGCATTAATATCCGAGCCATAGTTACAACTTAGTAATAATAACATAATACACAATAATTCATATTTTTATATAGAACAAACTATACAGTATAATACAGTATGGCAGTTTCATAGTGATCAAAATTAATGGGATTACATACATTTTCAATATTTTCTATAATATTTTTTGTAACAATATTTTGACATAATAAGTGTTAAATGATTTTCTATCTAAAATATTCATAGACTCATAGTATATTTGCTGAATAATACCTAATGCTGTCATGGATTTAAGTATTATATTAATAAAATAAACAAAAAATAATTATTTTTATAAATGGCATTTTATTTCACACAAAACATTTTATGAAGAAGCAGAAAAATTATCAAGAAATTTAAATACTAAACTTCCATCTGTACAAGTTAAAAATAGAAAAATTAAAAAAATTCAAAAAAATTTGACAGTGAAGTTATTGAAAATTAAAGACTAGTAACAGAAAATGAATTTAGAACCAGTATATTTTATTGCATTTTAGGTAAAATAATTTATGAGTTTTAAAAGATTCTTTGACTATTGGTTTTACAGAATAGCATAATTTTTGTTTCAAAATTTTACGGGTAAGGCTAACCATGTCCCCAATCTCTGTCACTGGAGCACTAACGAAGAGACAAAAAGCATAAACAAATGGCATAGTTTTTATTTCAAAATTTCTTGGTGGGAGGATGGGGTCATGCAGCCACAATATGGTCTCGTCAAAGTCACAATAATAATAATAATAATAATAATCATATAACATCATATACATATATGAAGGTCAACCTATCGGCGGGGATATCAGGAAAAATAGTACCGAATAAAAAACATCCAATAAATGTGAATTAATGAAAACATTATGTATTATTAAAATAAATTAATAATTCTAATATGTTTATTATAACTATAAGTATAATAGGTACTACTGTATATTTTTCACATATTTCATTATTTTATTTATAATTTATTATTAATATTTTAAATATATATTATATACATTTATAAATATGTATAGGTATATATATATATTTTTTTTTCAATTGATAATAATAAGTTAATATGGAAATTATAAAAAATAATAAAAATAATGAAAAAATATTGTTAGATGGTTTTACATATGCTAAACTTAAGACGTATAAATTTTACATTCGTTGGAAATGTTCAAAGTACATTTTTTTAAAATGTCCTGCTATTTTAACAACTACGTTGGAGTACAATGATCCAAAAATTACTAACAAACATGCACATTTATCTAACGTATCATCAAATCTAACAAAAACCGTTCATAAAATAAAAGAACGACCAAAAGCATGCGGAAATAATATAAGAAAAAAAAAATTCAATTTATTTTAAAATTTAAAATTATTAAATATTCATAAACGGGTACTTTTTTAACGGGTATTTTTTTTCCGGTGACTCCGGCGGGGCGGAGATGTCGAAAATGAATAACAATAGTGAACTAAAAGGAAACTACCTATACCAATATTGTGGTTATTAAAATTCTAACCGCTAACCAGTAGAATGCGTTATCGTCGGAAAGCTCGTAAAATACTAGAAAATGTAATAACCAAAACATGATACTATTGTAATAATATATGCTGTTATATATTACTATATAAACTCTGCATTCGGCTCAGACTCACGTGACATTTCAAGTGTGTAATATTATATGTTTGTAATCTTTCGGTATGTTTACAGTCCAAAATGCAAATATTATTACGACGATTAAATGCGTTTTCATGGATATATATATATACATACATAAGTCTATAACTGAGAATTATTAATCTGTCTGAGTGAAAAGTTTAGAGCTTCTGTAATGACCCGCGGTCGGGGGTCGCCCAAAATGAATAAAGGAACGCGTATACCCATTATGTTTGTCTGATTACAGTTTAATTTTCTTACGATTCAAATAATAATAATAATATGATGTATTATAATATCGTATAGCCTAACCTATATTTAATGGATCTACGTTTTCTGAAACATGCGTATGGAGATGAGAATAGTTTTTAAAATCTATAAAAAAAAAAAAATCACCATCAATCATTTGATATTATCGAGCCCATTTAATGTTTTTATTTTGTTTTCAAAGTATATTTTCGTACTCTATGTCTATGTGGACATTTATAGATATTAAGTCCAGCAGCATCCGGTCAATAAATAATACTCACCGCAGGATATATCCTCTAATAAAATCTAAAAGAAATTATAAATTTAAAGATTATGACAAAGTATATTGAGACAGTTTTTTTCTCTTTTTGAAAATAGTTTAATGTAAAAAAATGCGGGGTAAATAAAAATCGGATGCCCAGTAAAACATAATATAATTAATAGATACCATAGTAGATAGATCCCGGTTTATAATTCTATATGGTTCTACAGTTATGATTTATAAAATAAATTACTATATCATATATTATATGTATTGCTTGTAAATATTAAAATTTACGTGTAATTTTTTTAAATAATCACATTGGCAATAATATTACAGTAAAAATAACAGTCCGAACAATATATCATCATCGGTTTTAACATGATCGGCATGAGGTGATCATCATAGGTGCCTCGCGAGTATCTCATGGTCCAATCGCTATGACCAGGATAATAGAATAATAATATAATAAGGTAACCAGGCGTCTAATAAATTATTGTTGTCGGTCGAAGGGTTATAACCAAAGTGTAATAATGATAATTGGAAAACATGATTGGGACGAGTCATCGAGGCGCGTTTGTCGGTGAAATTTTAAAATTTTCGCTTCGGATCGCGCTTGTACTGGTTATTGCATTTGGACATTCAATACTCTGTACACGCGCGTGATTACATGTACACACACAGCGGTGGTCGGTCATATATTATATTATTATTAATACTAGTACCAGAGTACCAGTATAAAATATAGTATATTATTATTATATAATATTTTTCACAGTTCAGATCGATTTTATACATCGTAACATGACCGTTTAAGAAGTGAAAAACTGAAAAACAACAAACTTTTAAAACATATTGTCCCGTACAAAAGAGAATTCAAGCAAGACAAATGCGATAACGTTTTCGTAAATCAACATGTCATACACACATATTGTTATATTATTATTATTATATAACCACACCGCGTGCACGCGTATATTATAATATTATATGCGCAATGTCTGCCCCGTCGCATTGTATTTTGTATCGTATTGTGTTTCATCTAGATTTTAGTGCTAATATCGTTAACGTCAGTTTCGAGAATCCGCATTGTCTTTTATTGTTAAACGTCGGCCGACGATAACACAACCGCAACATTAGTGTGAATATTATTATTATTATTATTATTATTATTATACTGCCCGAAGGAATTTCGTCGGCAATTTAAATATCGAAATTATTTATTTCGAGTTTCTGTTATTGTCTATTTGGCGGCCAATTCGAAATAAAATCAATTTTAAATCGCGAGGAAAAAAAAACCAATAAATTATCATAATTTTTACAATAATCATTGGTAAAAATTCGTTTAAATCGTGTGCAAATTATAATCGAACAAACATATAAAATAAATTATTCGTATGCAATTTATAACGCGTTGATTTTTCTATATAAATTATAAAATTAATTAAACCGCTCGAATTGAAAACTATTTTTTTATTTTTTATAAAAATCAATTTAAATTCCGTATATAATTTTTGTAAAATACTATTTTATAATAATATAATACTTTATTGTTTATGGATGATACTATATTACGAGTCGTGTTTTCTGCAATTACGACTCGGGGACTGAAAGTAAGACGACTGCACGTATAAACGTTTAAACGAAACCGCACGGAGATGAATGAAGCGACTGTACTCTGAATCTGGTAAATTATATAACCTAATAATATCGACCTAGATTTAAAACTCATCGCCGTGGTGGAACGGTATAATCGAAGCACACATTAAACATTGATAGTGTACCTCTCTATATTATAATAATGGCCTGCAGAATACCGTCTAAAAACACATTTCGATTCGCATCGTCGAACGGAAAAATGATAATAAGCTAAATTAAGCTCTTATATATATCTATTATATAAGCTCTTATGCGATTTATTTCTTTTTGTGGGAGTATTATTTGTCATCGAATATGATCGTGGTTATTCACTTTTAACGTTCACCCTAAACCTCTATCCGTCGACGTATTCGTCAACGTACACATAATACATCTATATATTGGTATCGATACGAAATATATTATAATATTATAAATTCCCTTCGTGAATATCTACATAACATTATTATTATTATTAAACATTCAATATCATTAGCCGGATTCCACGAGAAATACGTTTATTTCAAAACAATATAGCCGGATTTTAGACATTTTTCTAAATCCGAATTTAAAACAGTCTTAATAGATATTTTATTTTCATTTTATAAACTATATTATATATATTATACCGTGGCGACATTTCTACCATGATAATAATAATAATAATAATAATAAGGTATAACAGCGAGACCAAACGAGAAACGCGTAGAATTAGGTAGGTATTATACATGCATTATACAGTTGTATATTATCATAAATATAAGATTGGCCTATAAAATGTACCTAGCGGGAACGTATAATAAATAAAACGTCGTATTTACACTCGAGCAATAAATATTATAATAATATTATTACGATAATAATGTTTAAATCGTCGTTGGCGAACCACATTTTGAACGATTTACACACGGCCTCGTACCTATATAATATCGATACCAATACGGACACGCGCGTGCGAATGTATATTATAATATGATAGGTATAAGTCACATGTTACTTCGTTTATTATATATTTATAATATTGCAAAACCGTATCCGATTTAACACGAATTACACGTAAAACGTGCTGTCAGCGATAAATAATATTCGATATAATATTATGGTAGTGTGTATTATTATTTTATGAAACTGTATAGGGCTTTGCCACGGATTAAGTAACTCCATCATCATGAACTATGACCGAATCGTATTTAAATATTATGTTCCTACGTGTAAAATATTATAACTACGAGATTTATTGCGTAAAAAATAGGCACATAACTTACTCGGGGATCGTTTTTTTTTTTTAAAAATTTGTTATTTCAAATAGTCACCAAAACGTTAAACCTATAAAATATTATGCGGTAAACAAATCGATTAATTATACTTAAACACATATTTATATTATTTTTACACGCAGGTAGTAACATCTATAATTGTTATAATATGTATACGTTAAATTTGGCGTGGTAAGTACGCAAATGACATTATTTTTTTTTAATAATATATCAATTTATGCATACTTACGATTTTACTAATAGCTACAATATTTTGATTCTTAGTATATTTTATACGCAAAAAAATAAAGAAGAAAAGATAATTTCTCAAAAATAATAATATACATTTTCGATTTATACAAACTTAAATACTATATCATACAAAATCTTCAAAATTCAACGTTGTGTTTTATATAAGTTTTTTAATAATTTATTCACAAAATTAATATTTAATTTGTCATCGTGGGGCAAAAAATAAAAAAAAATATAAATTATAAGTTATAAATTTAACACAACTATTTTCATCTAAAACTCGAGAGAGTCACTATATTATTATGTTAAGCGTCATTAGTCAATATAATATTACACGTACGTCATACATATTTTGTTTATGATTTATTATATATATATATATTTTTTTTACAGTCGTTTAATAATATTTAAACTTAAACAATCATCGCAACGTATATAGGTAAATACGTATAATTATAATACGTGTAATTCAGAAAAACGGCGTTTAAAATGTACGTTATAAATACGTTATTGCCAAACTCACCTTATTTGTTTCGTTTCATTATTATTTATAACAATAATTATTACCCTATGTGTATTTTTCGTTTTCTTAAGTACACATAATATTATTATACGTCGCATTGTCGCCTCCAGATGTGTTCACGCTAACATCATACATAACTTACTTTCATCGCCCGTCAAAGCAGGGTGTTATTATTGTTTTGGCCGTATTTTAATTTAATACGTGAACTAATTTCGTAAATTTCTATATACAATATTATTATGATTGTCGCGAGTTGAATATTAAACGTTCCATTTAAAACACCCAGATCTAGTTCGCCCACGTTGTGTTGCATCGAGAAAATATAAAAACCCATACACCGGATAATTAATTAACTTATATATTATTATACACCCGGAGCCCGTAAATTATATTGATTAAAACAATCCGACCTGCAGCGAGAGTGGAGTAATGTCTTTGGGAGAGGCCGGCAGGCTCGCGTTTCACACGGGCATACAGGGTGATCGTATTGTCTGTTCGTGTTATTTACAGTCGTTAGAGATAGGTACGAATAATAATTTTTGTTCAGATGAAAAATGAATATTAGAATACTGCGTAAACTACGTATATTATTAATTAATATTATGGTTATATAATAATATGATAAAGAACGAGAACAGGAAGTGTAAAACTGAATTTTTCATACTTCCATACCTACTGTTATTAAAAAAAAAATATATATATATATAAAGTTTTGCTTTTTTATCATAATAATTTAATAATATGTTATAATATGATGTGTTGTAATAATTATAATGTACGATATTATATATATTTTTAAATCACTGAATACGTACCGGCTCAGCGATTATTTTAGAACTCATGAATACATTATTGATGTAAACATAAACAAAGTATATTATAAGATAAATTAATAAAATTATACTTATTACTAAATTTGTGTATTTATCTTTTTTGTTTAAATCTGATATGTTTTAACACATTAGTTTGGATCCTATTTCGTTTTTGCATATTATTATAGTTATCGATGGTATTCATTAATATAATATTTATAACGCCTGTATATTATTCAACTTTTAACTATTTTCAGAATTATTTTCCGAGAGTTCACGTTAAAAAAAACATATTCAAAAACCATTTTATTTTTCTATTGAAAATTTACATACTCGTTCCATAATAAATTGTATCTAAAAGTGGTATGGGCGCGTTTTTTCATCTATCCTCGAACGTAAACGCTATTGAATTATTTGTACGTTGATTTAATATTATAATAGGTACATTTGCTGTATATTATAAGTTTCTACATTATTCGACATTAAATCCAAATGTTTTGGTTGTGGTATAATAATTTAGTGTTATTATTGATATTATTTTGTATTATAAATTAAATTGTTTTTCCATTTATTCGGTCGAACTGAATTATGCTTAAAAACAAAATTTTAAATATAAATAAATACAATACACTACATCCTACGAATACAAACAATACGGTATGCGCAACCGTCAATCATTGCACGTGATTTATAATTATTATTGATAACAATAAGAATATTATTCGTCAATTTTTCGTAGCATGAAAAAACATGAGAATGTATTTATAACGATTTAACAGTCCGGAATCAAACTTCATATTATTTCCATCCGTCTGTCGGGCGCGGCACGCGACTCGTAGTTTTACACCACCCTTATCGATACGTCGGAAGAATGGAAAAAAAAAAAAAAAATGGCCATTAAAAATTACTCCCTCGCTATATTCATATCACCGACTCTAATGGACACGACTATTCGTGCGGTGTAACGTCCAGGAATTCCTGTCTGTACTTCCGGAAGACCGGAAACCATTTGGAAAGTTATAAATAATAATATTTTCTTATAATTTATTGTATAAATATAACAAAAATGAGATTTCGCAGAGAAAAATTAAATGTCACGAGTTTAATAATTTAACATTTAACACTGTGTTCCGACGACGGATAATGAGGATCAATGGGCGTTATAACGTGATAAGGTTGCGCCTCATTTGATCGAAAGGGCGAAATATGAAGACGAATTTATTATCAATCTAACTATACTGTGGTTATCGCACATAACCGTTTATTTACCATATACATATTATAAAATATTTTTATTTAGGAAAATTCTTGGCTAAATGGATAGCATATAGTTTTTAGCCATGAGAAAATTAATCACAAAAACTGTTTAGTGTAGTCTTATCCATTCCTGTATTTTATTATTTATATATGTCGGCGTTATCTTTTTATTATACCAAATTATATCGTTACTTGAAATCTACGATTCATTCAAATCCTTTTTATTTATACAATACTTACCATTAAGTTAATTACACAGCATTGCGTAATTACAAGCTATCGGAAAATTAGAAGTACCACCTAATCTGTTTAGTAGTGCCATCGCTGTAGATACATCAAAGTAAAGATGTACAAACAAATTTCACAAATGGACTGGAGAATGAAGAGAGAGAGACAAAGAGAGCCTTTCAGTATCGTTCCGTTTATCTCGAGATTTTCATAAAGCACTGAAACGTGTACGTTTGACGATTGCATTTAACTAAATATAATACGGACTACATTAGAGTGGAAATCAGAGTAACTCATATATACGATTATACGTAAAAATATAACTTGATTTTGTCTCACATAATTTAATTGAATGAAAATAGTCTGCATCATTATGATTTTATGAACGTATAATATAGTATAATAATAGAAAATTAAAATATCAAGTAATATGATAATTAACACAAAACTGAAATAATTATTAAATTATATTTATTAACTGCATTAAAAATATTATATTTGACTTTACAATACCTACTAAGTATATTTTTAAAAACATTTTATATTGATATGCCTACTTACTAAATCAATCTATAATAAAAATATTTACCAAAACCAAATAATTTCTACACCGTAAAATATAATAGGTATTGGTAATTCGTCGTTTTTAAATAATTATTTTAATGCGCGTTTAATAGTATTAATTATCGTATAATAAATGTAAATATGTAATGTTGGACAACTTTTGATATGAAGTTTTCGATTCGGGATTCAAACAAAGCAACAACAAAATGTTATACAATTAATATATTATTATGTTCCGTTTTCAGAATAAATTCTACTTATAGTTTCGCTAGTATAAGTTTTGTTTTTCATTGTTGCGCGTAACTGAATCAATCGAATTAATTGATATGCTAGTTATTAGTTCAACATACATTAGTGCAGTGTCGTAATATATTCGATAGTATATTGACCTACGATTTTTTAACTTATCTAGTTAGACAATTTGAAATGTTTAGACTATTTGCCTAAGTAAACTTTACCACATTTTTTATATTTGTATCCTTGCGATTTTTATAGTGAGGAAAATTAAATAAAATATATATTTTTAGCAACAGAAAATTGCTGAATAAAAAATGTGTGAAGAAATTAATTTCTATAGGTGCCAATTATTTTTATTCCAGATTTGTGATTATTTTGATTATATTATAATAATATTTTGTAATAAGTGATCCATAATGTGATTAATATCATAAATGTTTCTGTCTAACTAAAGTTTCAATTAACGATTGCATCAATTTGTTTGAGATTAGATATGATGAATAATGTCGCTAAACAATCAGTTTACGGAGAAAAAATAAATGTTGGAGAAATTATCTTTAAAATCATATACGTTAGTACCCAGTACCTACATAATTATATTTGAGTGAAGACTCCGAAACTGTTTGTTATTATAATACATAAAAGAGTGATATTTGCAAATATTTGCGTGACTTATAAATTATAACTTTACATTTTCTACAATATTTTCGTAATACCAATTTTTGATCATTCTGTATATTATTGTACTATTATTCTAATACGATGACGAGTGATAAATTTATGCAATAAAGAAACACAAAATGGTCACGGGCGAGCATGTATAAAACGATCCCGATCGCGTGTCGAGAATCTATAATTAATCGGTTGTCGGATTGTATTATATAATATCATATACCTATACATACACATAAGGTAGATATATGCACGTAAGTATAATATTTTATCGTCGAACTTGCGCGAAGATTCACTCTCGTCACGCGATTGTCTCAGTAGTCATCGACGCGCGTTTTGTCGTTCACACGCGGCATCGACTACTTATAACTGAAAGGTTTCCTTTTTCTCTTCCACATTCTTTCAATCGAATTTCATACATCAAAACTGCGACCGCCCGCCCGCAATCACTGTGAACACCATTGTTATTGATAATAAAAAATAACGGATAGGCCATAAGATCTTATATCCATAGATAATAAATGAATGGATGCGACAAGACTATATATAGTCGTTTGTGTCCTGGAGTCGCGGGAATTTGTTCGAGGAAGAAAGAAAAACTGTTTTCTCTCTAACATGAGGTCATTTCCAATTGTTATTTAAACATGGTTTGATAAATGAAAAATTAACGACCCCATAAGAAAGAACCTAAAAATGACCGTATTATTATAATATAATGTCCCATCCATTATTATTTACATTAGGTATTTATGACCTTTCACACGGACATGGGAATACTAGATAAGACCTGAGCGATTAAAATCGTACATTCTCTCTTCTCCGTTCCAAAACTCTTGTATTAATCTTTAATTATGATGTCTTCTTATTTATGATTATTGAATATTTTTCTTCTTTTGCTCCTATCTCACGCATTTCGTTATATTTCGGCCAACAAGTTGCGAACGTATTAATAATGTATATGACTGTTATTTATCCTCTGTCGCATTTTTATTTATACACACAGAATAAGTGAGTGTATGTGTGTGTGTGTGTGTGTGTGTGTGTGTGTGTGTGTGTGTGTGTGT
>CM023359.1:34179814-34252034 GCA_013282895.1 Eriosoma lanigerum
GTGTGTGTGTGTGTGTGTGTGTGTGTGTGTGTGTGTGTGTGTGTGTGAGAGAGAGAGAGAGAGAGAGAGATGAAAAACCTCAAAGACGGAAAAATACTCAAAGAAAACAAAAATATCCTAGCGGACGAGTAGTGTCGAGACGCCGGTATTTCTCGCATACGTGTAATTTTATGCGATCGGTAAACAATAGGGCGAAATGTGCCGTTTCTCACCTGCGTCAAACGCTCTCGCCACGAGAATAGAAAGATTTATGCTTCCGTCTGACTGCCACCGCCGCCGCCCCCGTCACACGAGTCCCGTTCCGATTCTTTTCTCTCGCGTTTTGAAATTACAATCGAAATATAAATAAAATAAAATAAAAACGAAAACCGGTGACGTGAATACGTTTAAATCGCCCGCGAAACAATGGTGTTTATGAAAAATCCGCGAATTCTTCCGACCCGTCGAAGTCGTCGACTACACCTATATTATATAGACGTACGTGCGATCGTGGTTTCTGTTAAAGTTACTGCTAACGAAAATTTGCATTTTGACATTAATTTAAATCTTGACCCGGCGACAGACCACGCAGTGATTTTTTTTTGTCGGGCGAGATTTCGTGCGTATACAGAGTGATCGGAAAACTATCCCCCGAAACACGCGAATCCTGCTATTATTCTAACGTGAAATTCTGTTCAGTCTTTAATGACGAGATTCGATATCCGTTGTAGTCCATTATTCGTCGTCGTTATTATTATATTATTATATAGTTTTAAATCTAAAACACAATAGATACCTGCAATGTGCTACGATCATTTATCATTTTGTCTCCGCACGAATTCGAGCGTGCATTTTGTGAACTATGATCGTACGTTTACGGTTGGCAAACGAAACGTGCGTCCGGTTGTCGCATATATAATCGGACAATGTCGTCTTTTAAGTCTATAGGTACTATTATAATCGCCAAACCCGTTTTTTTTTTTTTTATACCAAATAGCATCTGTGATTCATTATTTTGGTTCTTAAAATCCAATCTGATCGAGATAAATGAAACGACTGATTATAAATAATAACAATACTGATTTATTCTATTTATATAATATTATATAAACCCAAAAAGCTAATAACTGATTTTAAAAGTATTGTTCGTTTCTTATTAAATATTAAATAGGTTTTTTTTTTATTATCTATATAATATTCGTACATTTAACATAGTTATTCTCATTTTTTCGTCGACGTCAAACTCAATCTAATAAAACCTCAAAAAAAAATACAATTTAAATTACATTTATATTGTCAGTTTTAGAAATACGATAAGTATTGTCACTATAAATAATTCATATAAATTGTCCCTGAAAAATTGACATGATCTTAATATCTTATATTAAATTATTTAGTTACTTTTACTTTGTGTAAAATAGCGGTGAAAATATAATTTGTTTTCGTTGCCATTTTATATGGAAATTCTGGTTAATTTGTTAATAAAACAATGGCTTATAAACGTTTTTTATGATAAAAACGCTTCTGTAGAATTACAAATTCGTTAATTTCTATTTCCTCAATTCTTAACTATAGCTTATAAATATGATTAAAAACTTAATAAAAAGGGTGTTTTGTTGTTATTACTTTGATAAATTTGTTCCAAACCTAATTCGAAACAAACTATAAACCTACAATTATGTAAGGTAGTTTTTAGTTTTGATCTTTCTAAAAATAAATAATGTGAAATATATGAAATCAAAGTATAATAAAATGGTGTATTATTTATAAAAACTATTCTGTAATAAATGCATATGTTTTGAAGTGGTGTTCTAGTTTTGTTTAAATTTTAAAAATCTAGATGTAATTTTCTATTTGAAATGCAAATAGTCAATAGATATAATATATGGTGATTGGGTATTTCAATTTTGAAACCAGTGAAATATTTGAAAATAATGTCAAGTATTTTAGTGAAAAAGAAATAAATTGTATTACTTTCTATTAGACGAATAATGCGTAAGTTAGTACATACATTATTGTTTTAAGTTATTATATTAATTTTAATTATTATTATTATTATTATTTGACATGACGGAACCTATTACAGCAAAGCGATTACAGTATACAATAAAATATTAATAAAACATCAATGAAATATTAATACAAATGTACAAAGAAACTAAGCTTTTAGATTACGAAGACAGCGAAGTGAATAAAATCATTATATAAAAGCTAATAGGCAAGGAGCGAGAGTTAACTATTTAAGTAATAGAATTTCATCCTGAGAGAAATATCCAAATGATCGTAGGAGTTGTTTAATGGAAAGAAGAAAGGGGCTGTGGAAAATAATGTGATTAAATTCCCAGACAGTTTCAGTTGAATGATAGGTACATAAGGGAGAGGAATTTAAAGACAATTTAAATGTGCGTTGAAGAAGTAAACTATGCAGGGATTGTAGGAACAAATAAGTATGTTTCAATTATATTTATTTAATTATAAAATACTGATAAGGCAAATCAATAAACAAATACAATTATGATTTAAAAAGCAGCTAAATGAATCTAAATTATATAGTATTGATTTATAACATTTTACCTCATAACTGCATATGAGTTCATTACAATATTACTAACAATTTACGTTCAGTATTTATCTATACCTATATATTTGTATATAAAAAATAAGAATAGCTTATCGTAATGATTTTTAAGATTTTTGAATAAATATCAATATAAATTTATCAAATTCTCGTGATACACAATACACTCTATATTATAAAATAGTATAGGTATTATTTTAATTTGTCGCCTGAAATCGTATATTTTATCATACTATTACATAAATTATTATCTTATTACAATATCCGGTAAATGCCGAGTTAAGCTCTGATTAAGTAGTATATAATTATATACATCATTATTTTTTTTATTGGCATTTTGCCCGACATGTGTTTTCATACATATTATATTCCCGTTTACACACAATATCATGGCAAGCACACGGGCACGTCGATATAATAATAAGTAATAACCAGTAAACTATACGGTTAACTAACTATTCTGCTGTTCAGGTTAGTGGTTACTACCATACACGTTAAGAATTATTATGTATAGGTATGTTAATTTATACGTATATCGGTTACGATTTATAGGTTTCGACGTTTCGTTGCAATTGGCTTTAATAATATAAATATGTGACTGAACCGCGGTGCACCGTTTGATTCCTTCGGTCGTGGCCTTGACAATCTATATGAGATCCATTAGATATTCACACCTTGCGGGTGTGGTCTACTTAAACTAGGGTGCATAAGATCGGTTTCGCGTGTTGGGCGATGTTTATCGCGACCCATTCTCGTGCGAACATAGTGCCATCATTCATTCCAAGGTCTTTGAAGAAATTGTTACCATCGAAACGCGTGGAATATAAGCAGTAGGCAATTTTACTTTTACCATTGCAACATAGCACGTCGCTATTATAAAAATAGTATATATTTTATACAGTACATGCCATTATTTTCAAGTCCCTACGTCAAAATTTCATTAGTTATCATAAAAATGTTTAAATCAATTTCGTCAAAATTACGATGTCCGTGAATTTTTCTGTTTTTCCGTTATTTGTTGGTAGTTATTCCTCACCCAAAGAAAAACTTTTAAAAATTCGAAAAATGAATCAAGTAAAGTACCAAGTAGATGCAATTTTTTACCGAAATCATACCATATTTGAGATAATCCGACCATTATTTATACCAGAAAAAATGTTTTCATACATAAAAAAAAATCTTTGTAAATTCAATAAGTACATTCCTCGCATCGCTCAGAATTTAAAAATGTATAATATTATAATATTAAATGTGCAGTTGTTTTGTAGCAATTAATAATAAATGGTAAAACATTTAAACAACATTGAAACAACCATTGCGAAACGTATAAATGGCGACGGATTATTGAAATGTAAGCAGAGGTCAGGTTAATATCAGGAATAAAAAAAGAATTGAAATTTGTTTTGGTTTTCTGTTAATATTGTGCCAAGTATTTTAACATATTTTCTTTTAACTATTTATTTGCCATTTGACTGTAATAGTCGTATAAATCTAACTAATAAGTATATTATGTATAATATTTTGAAATCATAAAATATCGTATAATTAAAAAAAAAAATTAAAAAAAATTATTTTCTACACTATTACAAAACATATAAAAAAATTAAATAAATAATATCTAATAAATTATGTAGATAATATACATATTTAAACATTCAATATATCTAATATTTTAATGTATCAAGATATACATTTACAAGACGTGTAGAGTTGTTATGATTTTAATACAAATTTTTGTATTTAGAATAAGAGAGATAAATCTTTTTGCTAGTAATATTATTTTACTAAAATGTATTATGTACAATACTTCAACATGGTAATATTGATAGATTTTGTTTGATAGACTTCAGAAAATATATTTTTGATTACTTAGTAAATACAATTATGTACCTATACTATACTATTATGAATGTGTTATACCTATAACGAATATATAAAAATAGCAGTAAATGTATAACGACCGGCATAAAAATTTAACAATTATTATTTATACCTATAAGATTTGTTTATATTATTGTCTGTTAAATCTTTCAAGTCGTAATTAAGAATATGCTTCTATAATATATTACAAGTTTAATACATATGATACAGTTGAAAAGTTTGAAAAAATGTATAGATTATATTGTAAATGATTAAATTATAGATGGAAAAATTATTTTGCAAATTAATTAATCGAATTGACAATAATATATTATTGTTGTTAAGCCATTATGATGTATAGCTCACAAATATTCAATTTAATGTATTGATAATGATTTTCATAGAAATAAAGCACTTGACTCTCTATTGAACAAATAATAATTATAATAATTATAATTATAGTAATGTAACTAATAACTACACTAACCACTAATCTTCATTAAATCTGTACTATACAATAACATTTACATTGTTTATTTAATCGAATAAACATACACATAATAATAACTCTGTATAAAGTTACTGTAACAAAATAAAACAATTTTATCTAATTATATATGACACAATATACCAAAAACACTTCACTATCATTTATCAGTGGTATTTGGTTTAATATTCAATTTTGTCTGTTATAACATGAAGCACTGTGTGGAGTATGGATCTCAAGCCAAACACACCTGCATAAATGAAAAATAATAATAATTTTATTAATTTTTCTTCCGTATAAGATTTTTCTTGTTTACGTAAAAAAAATACCAAGGAGATGCAATTTGCTACCGAAAGCATACCCTACTTGTGGTAATCAGACCACTATTTTTCCCGGAAAAAGTGTCTTCAGACTTATAAAAACACAAAAATCAAACATCAATGTGAAATGTTAAAGTTTGTAGGCTTTTAAAAATAATTGTAGCTTATGATTTTAAATTTTTTTACACTTAAAGTGTATGTCATAAAACACATATACAATTTTCAGCTTAAAATATTAAAAATGAAAAATATTTATGTGTTAAAACCTATAATAATCATAAAAATCATAAAAAAATATCATATTATTCAATTATATTAATTAATAAATTAAAATATTATAAAAAAACTGTGATTTACGTTTATCAAATCGCTAAACTTAATATTGCAAATAATATTACATATTTTTTTAAATAAGAATTACAATGTTGGATAAATTTCAAAGCTTTATATTCAAACAAAAAAATCTCCTTATCCATTACAACATTTTACCATGTATATAGAATACCTATGAGAATATTTAAATCAATTTTGAATTGTCTACATTTAAGATTGCATTAGTTAACAATATTATCATAAAAATATATTTAATATCAAATTTGTCAAAATTACTGTTTTTCGTGAATTTTGCAGTTTTCAGCAGTTTTTCTTATCTGAAAAAAAACTTTTGAGAAATTTTAAAATAAGCGAAATAAGGTATCAAATAGATGCATTTTTGCCTAAAATATTATTCTTTTCGTGGTTAAATTATGTTTAAAGTAAAAGAGGTACTTCGTTCACTTTTCACGTCCTTCTTCAATTCAATCACTGATGTTAAATCATAAAAAATAATTATTATTTTAACCTCTTCAAATTGTGGACATATATTTACAAATGATACTTACATAAAGAGTTATGTATTCATCACCATAATAAAGTTAGACAATATATTTTATATTATTTATAATATATTAAAATGCATTTGAAATGTGCAGGTGAAAGATTCGAATCATTATGAACACATAAACGATATAACAACAATAGCAAAATAACTTGTTATCACTTATCAGTAATAAAACTATACCAAGACATTGTCACGTAGGTATATAAATTATCGAAGAATGACTGTATGGAATTTTAAACTCATCAAAATATTGGTCCGGGCCAGACATTGTCTATTCCTTTGGTTCGTCCCTTTATTGCAGCCGTCACATCATCAGTGGCGATACGATCTTTTTTTTTAAATCGTATCGGAACGGTACCGTTTAGGAAAGTAATCTAATGAGAATTATGATGAAAAATGGCTGTTAGACTATACCATAGCTTACGTCATGTATTTATGTATATAATAGTAATATGTATTATATTATTATATATAGGTATAGTTGCCGAAATAACTTTTGTTTAAACTGAGCGATTGAGTTACTGTCACTCAGCGATAATTTGGAAAAATATATGAAATGGGGTGCTTTGGTTAACTGATATTGACTACTTACCTGCAGATTTTTTACTCTGAATATATAATATACAAATAAATATTTTTTTCAAAACTTAATTCGAAATAGTTTTCTAATAATCTATAGTGTATACCTAATATTATAAATTTTCATATTATTATGACGTTTTAAATAATATTTATTTGTAAAACAACGGAGTGAGTGTTGATATATTGTATAATATACACTAAGTCTGCACTAAAATATTAATACTTCACTCTACAACACTGTTATGTGTAGTGATCGGAGTGAATTTTGAGTAACATCTTGAGACCATATTTCCTAAAATCGTTATCGTCTGATTTGTTATTTTCCTTTTTATTTATTTTTATTTTTTATTTACATACAGCATATATACATACGTCATATTATTATAATTATTATACGTACTCACATCAAAAACAAATAATATTACGACTGGCGTTATAATATATACGGGTGTGTCCATCATTACTTTGGATCGCTTGATAAAATATTTAGTTAAATAAAAAGTTCATTTACATTTCATTTGTAAACTATACACATAATACATTCATTCGCACATTGTATTCTTCAAATAAAATTTAATTAAAAAATGAATTTCGGATATTTATAAAAAAAAGAGTCGAAGAGAAGTTTCACTATAAAATATAAATAGACTATGTAGTACGTTAGTATGTATAATAATGTAGGATGCAGTGTATCATGTTTTTAATTGACTTATATATAATATTTATACTAATTGTATATTGGATAACTAAGGGTTCTGTTTAGAATATTTATATTATATTTCTAATTAATAGTAAAGAATTTCTTATTTTCGTTATCATTTTTCTTTTATCATGGTGTGTCACAAAATATTACATATTGGGATATAAGTACTGTATGTTGCCCTAATATAAAGATTGAGAAACACTGGTCTTGTGTATTATTATATTTTGTACTCGACTACAATATAATAATAATAATATTATTTAGTTCTGTATAACGTACGCGATATATATCATATATTCAAACCCGAGTTCGCGTTGTCACGACCCACCGAGTGTATCGGATTAAAGTTATTATCATTATTAATATTATTATTATTGAGTACACGATTTCGGGCGATCAGAGGAGAGTTTTTTATTTTTTATTTTTGTATGTGGCGGGGGCGAGAGGAAGTCCGATAATGCGCCGCGTAATCCTTACGTATTACAATTTTATGCAAATCTACCGTCTGACCAGAAGAGGTGGATATACATTGGGCATAATATGCATGACGAATATTAATATAATAGCATTACGATTTTAGATACACGTATAATATTATTATTAGTATATATCTACCGGTTGGTACAGCCCGCGGTGACGTCATGTATGTGACGTGAAAAAAAAAAAATATACCACATTATACAGGGTGATCGAAAATTATTATTTTATAAAAATATGGTGATGTTATAGTCACATGGGAAGTGATCGGTTTTCGTTTTTAGACGTTTTTTAGAACACGAATTTCCGATTACTCTATATTATATTATAATGATTACTATATTATTGTCAATGCACACGTTATCTAATTATCATTATCTCTACGAAAATGGAAGCATAAATTCAAAATAATTACAAATCGTATAATATATATAATATTAAAATTTCATAAAAATGAAGTATATTATAATTATTTACAGTTAAAATTGCCAAAATCAATAATGTAACAACAAATTATTAATAATGTAATATATTATTCCTAATTTTATTTCTTAGTTAAAAATAAGTTAGGCAAAAATTAGTATTGTAAATAATTTTACTTATTTTTGACACTATTGTTATTCTACAATATATTATCATTTTATTTTAATTTGGATGATCTATATTTTGTGCCTATAATAAATTGTCCCAAGTATAACATTAAATGTAAAACCTTTCGGGAAGGTTATCGTTTAGTAAAGGTTTATGTAACTAAACAATCGTAAAAAAAAATATTTAAGCCATCAAATGTTTTAGATGGATTTGTTGATTTTTGAATAACGAGAAAACCTTGATCATTTTCTATAATATAAGAACATCTTAGTATCTTTGATCATACAACGTATAAAATAGTAACGACAGATAAAGGTAAATGTAGTTATTATCCGCGGTCGGTCTATATTATTATTTAATATACGTTAATTTATTTTCACCGTCGAAACACATGTTTGTTTTACGTTCATTAAATACAAAATCTAAAACAATAATAAAAATGATACAGACTTCATGAATAATATAATAATATGCATGCAATATTTTTTTAAAAAATAATTAATCTAAATTCAATGTGTATTCCAACATTTGATTTATGGTTTTTAAAAACGTCGGATACATAATAATTCGAGTGTTGTAGGTATATAATAATATAATATAGTGGGTATCTATCAAATCTGAAACTAATTTACCTATTAAGCATTCTATAAACGTCTCCCGTGCAATCTAATCGGGCAATTTATAATAATTGTGTGCACGGCGTTCTGTTCCGCTTTGGAATATTATAATTACGCCGCCGGGGAAAAAAAAAAAATAAAAAAATGTTTTTTGTCTCGGCGTATCTATAATAACATAAACCCCTAATATTATACTTACTTAAAAGTTATAACAAAATCTATATACAGTTATACCAATAGCCTATACTAGAATGTGTTTATAAATATATTATACTATATTATAATATACGATATAACTACTTACGACGAACACGAGCATAATATTTAAACCACTCATAAATATTATAACGAGATGGTACATCGAAAAACAAAAAAATACCGATATCGGAACATTATGACATAATACGTGTTGCGTGAGAGAACAGTGCTCGCCGACGACGTTGAAGAATATAATCATTGGGCTACACGTTATGCAGATGAATCGTCGAATTCGAATCCGTCTCTGTGCGTTGTACGTATAGGTATGTCATAATATATAATGTTATACAATGGTTCGTTTATTCGACAATAATTAAAGTATAGTGTACAGATTTAATTTAAAAAAATATATTAATAATATTTATCTTCATGCAGCACTAGGAATATCATATAATGTTATAATATGATATTATTGACATATAAGTTACAGGTATTATGGGTTCTATCTCACGCGCGTAAAATAATAATTATAATAATATTAAAATATTGTCGAACGAAATTCCTACACCCGCGGTTATACCTACAATACCTAACTATATAATTGGCGATTTGTTAAAAAAATCTGTACAATTTAATATAATCTGATAATCCACTGCAACGATATTATACATTTTATTAATTTTTTTACCATAGGTCGTAAACATATATTTTTACTGAGCGGGTATTTTTATTCTATAATATTTCAATGTGTAGTATAACGTTTGATAGAAACATAAAAAATAAAATTAATTATTCAATGCTACCATTAATATAATCTAATTAATTATATAGTTATTTTTATATTGATCATAACGATCGACAACAAACGTTAGTACGTTACGTTTACGCCCCAAAAGAATGAGTTATTTCAGACACGACATTATAATATTATTATGTATATACGATATAGGGAGTTGAACCAGTTGTTGTAATTGGCATAGATGAGAAGATTATTAAGAATAGGCGTAAATGGAAAATTAAGTGAGTTAATGACTGAGTTTTCATGCATTCAATATATGTATAAAAAAAAAAAAAAAAAAAAAAAACGTCTTATCATTCAGCTACATTAGTATACATTTGAGATGTCAATACCAAATATATTGAAAAAGAAGGCGTAGTTATTTTATTCGTAAAATCAAATCATATGATTCAACATATTATATATATAATAATAAACTTACGTGTGTGTAGGTATAATACTATATACATACCTACATGATTGAATACCATAGTAAATTTAATATCCAAATGGATTTTAGTTTAATACAATACTCAGAGTCTTGGGTCATATTATTAGTATGAGATATAAAATGTATAATTTTTACTGCCTAATATGCATAATAGAATATGTTGATCCAATAACTGTTTCATAAATAAGAATCGCGAATATGAAAGTGTAATATAAAAACATTCTACCGCAGAGACAAAAATTGTTATCACTTTGATAAACGACAAGAAACGATAGATGGATAACCGTCAAGCATATATATTAGGAAATATATTTTTACAAAGTATATGAATATCTGATGATATTAAAGTATGGTGCAGCATTTAAAAAATTGCATAATCAGCGGATATCGAAACTATTGTGAATTAACGATAGGTGGTACAATTGTTAATACCGATGATTGTTATTAATTAATCATTCATAATGGAATTAAATCAAACAAAAACGTTTAAATTATTATTATTAGTATAGCGGACTGATGAAATATTTATGGGTAAATACTAAATTATGAGTAGTTTTTTCTATTAATTTTTGTTTTTCCACAAAACGTATATTTTTAAATACGCTCAACTTTTATGTTCAGGCCCTATCAAATAATTGAAAGAATGACAAGAGTTCCGTTATCAGGGTGCCAGCTCTATTGGTTGAGTGACAATACAATACGCTGCAATAATAATTACCGTCATTACGTCAACTCTTCTTATCGATCGTCGCCGTTGACATGTCGCATTTTCGTTGTGTGCAATCGCAATAATATAATATGAAAATAAATTGTATTATATAACGTTGCCTATTCGTATTAAACTGTTATCTGGAAACGTAATCGACCGACTGGACGATTGCAAAGGCGGGAGCGAATCATTCAGAGAGAGTTTCGTGTGTCTCCAGTCAGAGACTAAGTAATAAAATGGGACGTCTTGCTCGGAAAAATTAGAACTGAAGATTTAATATTTTTATATAACAGTTCATAGTTTTTCTAGTACTTCGTCTTTATTAATAATAATTTGAGCATAATACGTATTTATCGACCGTAAGAATTAATGGACACTAAATTATTTTTCGCTATTTTAGTCTCTGATCGATTTGTGTAATATATTTATATCTACCACGTCATCACTTATAGTTACAATTGTTATTAATCGTTTTGAAGTTGTGCCGTAAATTTAAAAACAAAAGTTTAATGAAATAATTTTTATTTGAATATTGGTGCAGCACTAATATAAAATGGTCATCAAGAACGATGTCTGTGATGAACTGAAGTTCAGGACGTGACTCGATTCGGGTCCAGATCTAGATTCCGGATTAGAGACCATACGGAATAACAGTTTTCAGAAAATGTATTTTTACCTCAAAAGTCATGGTCTCAACGAAAACAATGTACGCAGAATGTTTCGTAAAGTTGTTTAAATTCACGGTTTTGTTTGTATAAATCAATTTTTTGTTTAAACAAATAATTCTGATATGAAAACAAAACAGTTTTTAATTTTATACATAGTATAAACAATAATCACACACAATAAATTAATTACTAGCTATAGTATCATAAAGTTCAACTGTACAAAAACTAAATTGTGTTGAAAAATATTTTTGTAAATCATGAAATTCGATTTCCCATAAGATAAATATTTAGATCTATAGATCTAGTTAAAACATATTGTGAAATAATTGAAATTAACGTTAATTGTATGGTGTAATGAATATTATAAATTCTTTGATATTTATGATGAATGAAAAGGCGTTAAATAATGATTTTACAATATTTTTATAATCAATATATTTATTTATAAAAGAAACAAATTATTGTACAATATCATAATATTACATTGAAAAATTATTTATCAATATAGTATAAAAACTTGTATAATATATAACGAATATATGAGTTTAATGTATTCAAAATTTATCTTTTTATTTTAATTTTACGTTTCCAATTCAAATTTTTACCAGTTAAAAATAAAAATCGTAAACTTAAATTCCTGTTTTTTTTTTTTATTAAATTAATTTGCTGTATGTTTTAAAAAATGTGCCACAATAATTATTTTAATGTAAAGAACTGTTAAAAACAAATATTTCTACAGTATTAAAAATTTAAGAAATATAAATTATTTCTTTGTATACGAGTAGGCAGGTACTTCCTTATATCTATCTGAGTACTTAGTAACTTATATAGTTATGGTTTAAATTATGGCTTGTATTAGTGATTTTGAGAATAAACCGAAAGGAGAAAAAAAGTAACCAATACGTATACCTTTTTATTCAGACAAAACGAAACCTGTACCTATTATGATTAATTCCTAATAGAGTATACTTCACTTTTTCATTATAGTAATATTCATTAATCAGGATTAGGAATTTATAGTATTTGAATATTTATTCAATAAATCAAAGAATTCAAATCTAAAATGTGAATATTAATATATTTTTGCATATTTCTTGGATATTTTGCAACATAGTTAAATTTTCTGTTTTCTTCCGTAGTTCATTAGTCATTGGACAACAACCATATTAATGGAACCTGAATAAAACTATTAAAAATAATAATCTTTTATTATATTTTAATATTTCTTATACAATGCTATTATTCTTTGCTAAATATCCGAAATTTACAAATGTTTTTATTTTGAGCAAATTATAAAAAGTCTTCATGTAAATTTATTTGGAGTGACACAAACAGCTAAGTGGTCCGGTATAAATATAAATAGAAATAATTTTCGAATTTATTTTCTTAATTTTAGACAATATTTGTTTGATTTGTATGCCTAATGAATTTAGATTACTGGACACGGTCATAGTGTATTATCGCTATAAATTCTAAATAACGTTTAAAATCCGTATAATGAGAATGTATAACACGAAACAATTATACTTAGGCACACGAGTGACCCATACATATTGGCAGCACGATCCCAGAAAATACTAATAAGAAATATAGAAACTTAAAAATATTCCGGCAAGCAATTCGCGATTCAATGGCTTGAATGCAACTTTCTGCCAGTTCTATCCGTGAGACATTTGTGCTCGAATGTATTACTTTATTGGACGCCCATTTTTATTATAAAAAAAATACATTGGTTTTTATACATCATTTTGTATCAATTCGTCTAACTGACAATAGGTATATGAACAATATTATAATTATAATTTCTGGCAATTTGCTTCTTAAATTATTGACTTATAATAAACATTTAATGTAACTTTTAAAATTAAAATAATTAATATAATTTACATTTTTCAATATTTTAAAATTATTCTTTAATGTTTTAATTAAAAAATTTATAATTGATAAGAGTGTATTGAGTTAGGTTAGATTAAACAAGTTACCAATAAATTATTATCACTAGTAAATATCTTCTAAATTGTTTAAACTTGTTCTTATCAATTTTGTACGTAATAAGTAGTATGTATACCGTACGTATGCTAAGAACATACAAAATATAGATGCATGCTACGTGTAGGTACATACATTATGTATTACATATTAAATGATGATAAAGATCTTTGATCGTAGCGTAAATATTGTGTTATCTTCATAATAAATTAATATTTTCTTTGCGTTTCGTATGTTGATTTTTAACTATATTGAATAATATTGTTATTTGGTGGGCAATACACAAATGAAATATAAAAGTAGTCTTTGATATTATATCGGATTCATTCGTGCGCGAAAAATACGTGTTTAAGGACGTTCGGAAATTATTTTTTTATTGCTCGCGAACGTGACCCAAATCATACAATAAATGGTATATTCTATATTTTTATAATATATACATATATTATATCGATCAACCCTATTGTGTTCGCAATTCGCTCACTCGAGAGTGTGCGTTTGAATAGTGCTAATTTTAATCAATTAAATATGCATTTGTTATATTTTTATTTTTCAATATTATTATTATTTACAAATGATTTGCTAAACCCAACGTACCGTTAAAAAGTGCAAGGCTTCAGAACGTTATTTCAATTAAATTTTAAAATTGCACAAATTATTATTTAAAATACTGAATAACATTATAACATAGAATAATAAAACAAAATATAACAAATCAAATATTGATGTATTTTGTATGATTTCAATTATTTACTATAATTTAATCATCTACCAACCTTGCATGCGCCGATAATGGAAAAATGTCCTTTTGTCGTGGTGTGATCGAATTGCGTTTAATGAAATAATTTGTTTTTATTTTTATATCGGTAATGTCATTTTTCATTTTTTTTTCCCATCTATCATTTAATTACTGTTTGAAATAATATGTTTAAATATGATATTAAGGCGTTTTTATTAAATCAAAATTGTATATAAACGATGAGTAAATGACTTTAAAAAATATAAATAAATATTCAGTATAAATTTATTCAAAAAAAAAAAAAAAAAAAATAATAATAATAATAACGCATAGAAAATATTAGTATAACATTTATAGCAAAACTCAGAATGCCTCATAAATGTTATATTTCATATTTCTACGTACTTATAATGGGATTATTCTAGTTTTTAAACATAATTATAGAAATCATTTTTCTTTATCAGCATAATGGAGTTGTCTGATTATTTTTACAAAACCCTTCAATTTATAATTAGTGAATCATACATTTAAAAATTTTAATTATATATATATATTATATATACCATTTGTATTATACAATTTAATCAAACCACAATAAATTATGTTTTATGCGATTTATGTCTTTGTTATTTTATAAAAGTCGATAAAAAGAAAGTATAGAATTATTATTAACGGATAATATACCTATATAACATAATATATAATATTATCTTATATGCTCTGAATGCGATACAAAATCTAAAATTTCTAATGGCTTTTTAAAAATGTACCAAAAAAAATGTTTACGATAAAATTATTTTACAAAATATTCTAGATTAATGAGAAATTCAGTACTGCTAAACAATAATATAATAGCTATTTCCTTGGCATTAAGACTCCGAATTGCTTACTAGACAGCACTGATTGCTCTTTAATGTTTAAATTACGAAAAAATAAATTCAATTGTTTTTTTTTTTTTATATATATATAAATCATATAATTTTAAACGTTTTATAAATGTTTTATTTTTAAATTTTAATAAGAATCTTGCGTGGATTAATGAATTTTGTTTCTTAAATAATTTAAATTCTATTTATACATAAATATAATAAATGCACCAACGTAATAATATCATAATAAAATATATTATAATATGATTGAAATATGCGAGTTGCACTTTTGCGATGAAATCGTAATTTTTAAAATATTGCAATTGGATTTGACTACAGAACGAAGAATATAATTCGTACGGAAAACATATACCAACTCGTATAATAATATATATTATACAATAAATTGTAATCAGATATTCTTGTGCGACTGAAATATTTATATATATATTGGAATAAACAATATTATATTATTATCCGTATAAACCTGTTGACGTATTACCTTTTGGCGCAACACGTAGGTATATTATAATATAATAAAATACAATATAAAAAATAATAAAATATTACATTGAAATAACCAGCGTAAGTCACATAAGTGTATAAACTTTGACAAAATTAAGAGTAACATCTTGGAAAACTACACCGTGTCAACGAGAATATCATTTTTCGCAACCATTAAACGCGTAATAATATTACGTAACGTAATATATACAATATATGTTAGAATTTAAAAATAAAAATATATACGACTATTCAGTATTTACAACGCTCGAATGTTTACGTAAATTATTATAAAAAAGCTGGCTGAAGAAATGCACAAATTTCAAATCGCTCGCACTAAAATCGGCGCGCAAACACGACATTTCAATTATTTAAAGTGTATACGAATGTATTATTTTTATAAAAAATTACTAATACAAGATATCTCGCGTGAAAATTAGTATTGCATAACATCTTTTATCACATTTAGGTATATATAATATATACATGTTTATGTAGAACATAAACTAAGTTAGGTGTTTCTAAGTGGTTTGATAAAAAATATATATATTTTAAATAATTTGTTTTATACATTTTTTTACCTTTCTTTTAAAAAGTCTAAAAAATATTTTATACTTCGATTAAATTCAATTACATTCACTATGAATGAAATAGTAAAAAGACAAAAAAATTTGTGCACAATTAATTGTATAATTTTACAAAATAATCTAACAGGAAATTAATTTACAAGACAGCTATTTACTATACCTAACAAATTTAAAAATAATATCTAGACGCTTTGATGAATGATTCTAGTACCACAATACAGATACACTTGAGTACAGATATTAAGACTTTATAAAGTTGGTGGTTAAAATTCTTAGTCAAATTATTATATTTAAACAATGTATTTTTTATGCATTTTAAGTTTAAGCAAAATATTTTTATGTATTGTATATATCACAGCAATGTATCAACCCTTGTCCATTTATTTTTTATGTGATTATATTATCATATCATACATATGAAGTGATTTATTAGTTTAATTAATAAGTAAATATCATTTTTTCATATATTTTTAATAGTCGAAAAATGTAAGCAAATGCTTTTGTTGCCAACTTTTGTCTATACATAATGGCAATAATTTTAATAAAAAGAAAATTGTTAATTCTTTTAGAAAAAAATGAGTAGATAAAAATATTTTTAATTTTTAGAATATTGAATTTTCAATTTGTTTAGCATTATTTTGTGCTTTAAATATGCGTATAAAACGATAACTTTGTAGTTTTCTATATATAGAAGGAAAAAGTATTATCGCGATTATAATAATCATAATATGTAACAAATCCATATGGTGGGTTGAGAATTCATTTTGTCTTGTTTCGGGAGTTTCTAATTCGTAAAATATTTTTCTGCGACTATCGATCGATCGATTTATACATAATTTGTACGTATTATTACATTGGTACGGTTACAAGCAAACTATATAATATATATATATACCTAAGAATAATAAATAAATCAGTCGGTTTCGTTGTTCTCATATTGTTATTATTATGAGAAGTGTAGTGGTGGCGGCGGAAAATAAATTTCATTCAACCGCGTTAATATTATCTTGACAACGATTAAAATCGTGCCCTACAGCGGTCTCGGACAACATGCACTCGCTCATAGATGACGTGCATCGGCAACAGGACGCTGGTAGAAAAATCGTATATGCGCATTTAGTAATTTAAAATAATATAACAATATTTTATATAAGTAATAATATTATATAGGTACCTGCTTGAAATACGTACGTGGAAGAAAAAAAAAACAAAATTACTCGCATACCTCAATATAATATTATACCCGCGACCGTGTAAAATTAATGTAAACTTATTAGAAATATTTTTATAATTAGTTTTCGTTCCCCGACCTAAGTCGTCGTTCATTTTCGTCGTAATATTATTAAAATATATACACCACCGACTCATAATAATATAAAATAATTATTAGATATAATATAATATATACCTGGTATAATTATAATACAATACTATATGTACCGTGGTACCAGTAACATATTAATATCGTTGCGGAGGCGATATTGTTTGATAAATACGCCTTTTGGAATTTGCAATAAAACCGATTTCATAATATTTATATTTACGTGTTTTTTAATATTTGAATACATATTAATACTTATTTTCGTTGGCTTTTTTTTTTTTTTGTAAAAATATAATTTTGTTTGTTCGATATTTTTAGTACAAATTATTGCTCATATTATATATATATATAATTATAAATTATATTTTTTTTAAGAGTTTGGTTAGTTAATGAACAAAATTATATAAAATATTAAACCAGTTATATTGAACATTCGGTTATATGAGTACAATTTTTCGAAATAAATTTGTTATATTTAATCATAAACTAATCTTGAATATTTTGATTTCAAAAATAATAACAACTACATTTTTTAATAAAGGCTGTATGATTTTTGTTAATAAAATAGGTGTAAGTATCTTGTATACATACTGTCATGTTGAATGATATTGAAAGTTAAATTAAAAAAAAAAAAATGTGTTGTAACACTAGTGGTAAAATTTAATATATTTTTTTTTTTTATGGGACAGAGATATTTAGCAATTTATAAAGGGAGAGGGGTTCATGAAACCGAAACCCTTCCCTCTCCGTTTTATAATACTAAAAAATGAAATTAAATATGTTCTGAAACTACCTGTACACATTATAATACATAATCTAAAACAATAATATTATTAATGGTAGTTTTTTTTTTTTTTTTTTGGGGGGCGTTCAAAACCGTTTGACCCTTCCCCTACCATAAATACGCTACTGTTATGGGATAACATATTCGCGGTTAGCCTTAGAGGTGACTGCTGCAATAATATAATATATTAATGCATTATTATACCTATGTACATCATCTTAGTCCATAAGTCATGTATAAGTGAAAATATATTATTGAGTTTATTGGATTTAATGATTTATTTTCATAAAATATTTGCTCGTAGTATGATATTTTTTCGCCCTGATGTCAAAACTAATCATAATAATGATAATTATTATTTTATAATGTATAATATACGATACAAAATAATAATATATGATATATTACAATAAGATAGTACTCTAAGACACAGATTATATTTCGGAATCGTATTACGGACACGCCACCTACTTTGAAATGCAATAAATAGGCCGCGTGCGACGAAACGTTGCTTTTAAATACAGCAGTATAATATTATACATAAGTGGGTAGATGAAGAGAAACGCTAATCTTACCGACGTTAAAAAATGCTGTGTACAATGCACTGTAATAAAAACAAATATCACGTGACAAATAATTACCATAACTTTATTTCAACCAACAGACAACCAGGGTGGATATAAAAACGACTTTTAAACACACAAACACACTCCGCAACAAAACATGTATATTTAATTAAATAAATTATTTATTATTATTTATTACCGATTCCGTGTCTTTATAATCGAACTATTATAAAATACAACATATTATAATAATATGGTGGATTTGAGAATTTGTTCTTCGGTCGATCGCTTGTGTTCGTTTTATAGTGTATTTCCATATAATAAATTAATAACCACGCTATTATGTTATACTGTTTGCATATTAATTCCAACGGTAAGATAAGTATCTGTGGGTAATATAATTATTTTATGTTAATGAGAATAGTCTTTGTGCTAACATCAATAATTATATAGGTAGTAATATTGTCTTTTAAAATAAAATATAAATTAATGTTATTTATATAAATAACATTGAATAGATAGTACCTATATCAGTAGTTCATTTTTGTTTTGATAGTTAGGTGTAACTCGCGTATTCCTATATAATATAGGTCAATAGAATTATAGAGAGATCGTTACGTTTTTTTAATAAAACCATAAATATAATATTGATTGGTAATAACGATGAATCCAAAAAGCTTATATATGTATATATGTGGATATTGATACCTATACCAAGGTTCGTGTTAGGTACCTATCAAAAGGTTACAATGAATTCGCGTTTACGAAATCATGGATGAATAGTCAAACTTTGGTAGTGGGAGGGGGAACACCGGATACGAATGACTTTGCACGCGTTTAGCCCCGGGATATCCGCGACGGACCGAAGAACCGTTTCGGGACCGGAAACGAAGTTTTTCCACGCCGCCATTTTTCGTGAGCATCCCGTCACCCGGCCAATGGTTGCGCCGCCTGTTTCCGGTAGCGGGAACCATCGCGGGCGGTGCATGCAAATCGGATTTTATGATTAATAATTTACTTTTATAATATAAGTACATCGAAACTACGTTGTGGTGTGTTCGTGTGTTTATGGCGTATTAGGCTTGTGTGTGCGCGCGTGTAAGAAGTAGGAAGGTGTGTTGAGAAGAAGTGAAATAGAAATTCACGCGGCGTCATCAGAGCGACGGAGGAGAAGCCGTCATTCGTTAATTACGCACACCAGCGTTCAAGTCTCCTCTCCACCCGTTTTTAACACTACAACGCCCATATTATTATTATTTTCATATAATATTAGGTACCTCTCTTTACCTTTAACAACCGCCGTCACCGCGACCGCGGTATAATATAATAATAATAATAATATAATACCTATGCCTCGGTCTCGGTCGAACCGGTCAAATGCGCGTCAAATTTTCCCATCTGTATACAACAATATAACATAATAATAATATTCCGTTTGTCAGGAACATCTAGGTACATCGTGGTCGACGACGGTCGGGTGTTGCCTTTTTGAAAACCTACCTTGAACCGTGTATACGGTCGAACGGGAACGGATACTTAAGAGTAATTAACAGCGCGCGCGCGTATATTCACCGCGGCGTATTTTATTATACTATATGTATGTGTGTAGAAGCCTCATTAAAAATACTGAAATGATACACAGCCATTAGTCGTATAATAAATATATTATATACATATACTTAGTAAACTTGCGTGCATATAATAGAATATCATATGGCTGGGAGCTATATGTGCGAGTGATTTTTAAAGTGCATCAACTGTAATCTTCCGCGTTCCACATCATAGTATATTTTTCGATATTATTAGCTATTATTATTATTATTATTATTATAACCATCATCGTCGGATGTGTCGGCATACAGTGTATCTAATATTATACAGAAAGCTTAGAACGTCGTGTTAAAAAAAATGGCAGAAATCGCATATATGCGTTTTGATCAAAGTTTTATCGATCGCAATAATCCAATCACTCTGTAGGTATACTCGTATATGCAGTTATGATATTATATTATATTTTTTTATTTATTTTTTTGTAATATTTATACTATTTAAATATATATAGAATATAGAACGGTAATTATTATGGTTATAAAGGTATATGCATAAAATATAAATGTAAATGTATACGTCTGCGCATGATGATTGCAACGGCAAGACGCATATCCCTATAATCATTATATCGCTTAAATACATGTCTCAACGGACAAATCATTATACTGACATTTTATTGCGATCACGCGTTTATTATTGCCTACAGCTAGGACTGCCGCGCGCCGTCTCATTTTTCCCGGCGAAGACGACTGTTCGGAATGTAGTCGGGCAAAAGTCGAAAACAGGTGACCGTGAATAGGACAAACGATTTTAATAATATCGCAATATTTAATAATATAATTCTTCTTAGGTTTTATTGTTTTCCGGTTCTCGCAGTAAAAACGTCGAAAAATTAAAATATAACCAGATATTTTATGATCGTTTTCTTAGTATAACAATTGTACATCTATCGTGTCTATCTCATGGGTCAAAATAACGTTCGTTAAATATTTTTGACGTTTACTACGCGTATATATATATCTACGTTATTTACCGCAAACCAATCTATACAAATTACAATATTACGTACACGTATACCACGTATACCGCGGTACCGAACTTGTTATATACCTATACATTATACAATTTACCTTTATGAAACGATTTACTCACTGTAATCAGGCTCGCTTTACTCATACCTATATTCAAAGAAAAACGGTTTCATAATAATTCTTCATAACATACGCATGTATACTGAATACACAAACCAAGTTTGATTTATTACATATTATTATTACATACTCTGTATTATAACATGGTGTTCAACATAACCTTTTATATGTTTTTATTTTCTAATTAATTACTAATGTACGTATACAGATCGACCTATATGAAATGAATCTTTCATATAGCTATGATGAACTCTGCAAAAATCGATTATTATTATTTTTTTTTTTTTCTATATATACGTATTACAACTACGACACAAAATTACAATATATTATAATAACGAGCTTATTTTAAATTTAATTAAATCCTATTTGTATTATTTATGATATTTAAAGCGTAAACGTTATAGGTAAAAGCGATTGACTTAACATTTAACAATTTTGATTTATGATTAAAAATTTGTACTCGCGAGTGACGCGGTAATAGGTTTATATTTTCTTTATTCTCATTTAAATTTGTGTTTCAATTATTTAATTCACTATTAGGTATTTAATACCTATTGGCTATTATCATAAAATAAACTATAATTATTTCATGAAGATCTTGTTTAATGTTATTTTGTCATTAAATAACTACATTATTATTATTTAGTTTAAATAAATAGTAGTGTTCGGTCTCGCCTATCTATACGATGATGTATATGTATATATTGAAAATTATTGTAAACATCATTCATTATCGTTTTGTCTATTATTAAATTGACATTAAATCTTTCGCGTAGTCACTAGTCCGTAAAGAATTTAAGAATCGTATTTTGGACCGTGCATATAATAGCGACTCCTTGAATCTTACTATACAAATAAAGTTTAAGTTTATATAAAGTTCACTTTGAGATATTTTATTGTCTAGTTAACGTAGTTACTAAAATTAAAACTAATAGTTTTAATATAAATTTTGAGTTCTTAAGGTTTTTCTAGATATGAAACTTATTTTTTCAACTTATTTTAATGTTTAATCATTATAAATTATAATATAATAATGCAAAATATGAATTGTGGGTTAATATGAGATCTTATTCTAATGAAATATGAATAATTTACTCAAAAATTTGTGTGCATTTATTATTGGAGCCTCAGATTAGACAATATACACTATAAATATGAGGCACGGTGATCTAAGCAAAAATTAATTTTAGTTGACCTAAAATTTTCTTATTAAATTACAGAATGTATCAGGTTGTATCTACGTTGTTTGTATAATGTAATATTTTGTTTCTAGTACCTACTTTGCGCATGATTAACCGCATTTAACACAAAGTGATAGTTACTTTAGACTAGGATATATTAAATATCACTAATCATTTGTCATATCAAAATTCTGACTCAATAATTGTCTTAAGAAAGTTTTGAAATTATTGACCTCGAAGTGTTTTGAAAATCAATTAAACAACACTTTGGTGATTAATGAAATATAAAATATATTAAAATATATTTTTTATAACTATATACAGTAGGTATAATGTAATGTTGCATTATTAATGAGTAATTATTTTAACGAGTCGTTATAATAATTCGACAACGACTATTACTAAGCATTAGAATCTACAAAAAATGTTGTCTAAGGTTATCTCCAAAGACAGTAAAGAAAATTGATTAAAGTTTAAAAATATGTTTTGACACAATAACTACTTTGATTAAACAATTAAAATTAATCAATTTGATTTTTGTCGAGATGAATAAACTTTTTAGAATCATTAAATTACAAATATATATATAATTCTATGGCATGTAATATTAAGTTAACTGTTATGAATATAAAATAAAAAATATTAAAATATTATCGTAAAGTAAAAATAAATTATCAGTAGACAATTTATTTTAGTCAATATTTTAAATTATTATTAATATCTTACTAAAACTAAACTAAACTAAACGTTTTCTAAGCAATACATATTTTTATCATTATTTAGACTTGTAAAGTGTATAAATATATATTTAAAATGAATACAATTACAAGTATTAAAAAAAATTAAAATTAAAACATTTTACTTTTCATGTTTTAAATAATCTGATGCAAGAATCAAATTTTGTAATATTTAAATACATCCTAACCGCTCCGATTAAATTGTTTATGTATATGAATCTATATCCAGTTAGATAATATACCATAATATATATTATTAAATTAGTAAGAATTATTACATTTTATAACGATATACATAATTTTTTTAATCAATTGTATTTCCAATAAATAGTAGCTTTAGTAATATAAATTATATATAAATATAAATATATATTGATATTGATATTGATATTATTGAGTCGATTCTTGCATATTATATTATATTTTATCTTAAAAACTTGTTTGTAATCTGACGCCCTGTATATTTTATGCATAATATTTCTTATAGTGCTTCGATTTTTTCATATACTCAACTATAATAAATAAATACAAATATCCTCATTTTAACAAAACATCCTTCATTTAAATTTTTAATATATTATTTACAGATACCACATAAATTTATTTATTGCTTTAAAATTTTAATTTAATTATACTAAAGATATTATATTCAAGGTAATTTATTACACATGTTTGATTTGGAGTGCAGATGTGGAGGTTGAGAAGTTACATTAATCATATTGTACTAAGTACGAAGTAATTACGTGCTCTTTTGACTATAATACAAATATCGTTCGTAAAAGTATTATATTTTATTTAATAAAATATTATTGGTAGGTATATTGAAATTATCCATTTTTAAAAATATCTTGTACACAATATATTATATATTATACAAGAATATGCGTATTTTTATACCTGAAAGTCATATATTAATCATTATTTATATAATAGTATGTCACAAATTGAAAATAGTATCAAATACAAAAATGTGTAATTAAAAGAAAAATATATACCTTTTGGAATAAATATAATAATACAATTTATTGATATTATTTATAGAATTTTCAATAAACAATGTATTATATTTTGCATTATATTTATTGTAAATATGTTTTTTTAAGTTTATGAATATTATGGTAATTAAAAATATCTACATATTTGAAATTATTTATTCTTATATTATACCATTTAAATAATTTTTAATTTAATTATGAATAAACGTTTTTTATTGGTTATAAATGTCAGGTACCTAGTTGTTCATAGAAGAAGCTTACAATGTACGTATATTATATATACCTAGTATATACCGCACATAATTGACACGTTATTATGTATTAGTATGACTAATAAACTGGAATGGTATTAAATCCCGAAAATAAACCCATTAAAGTCAAAATACCTCTAAAAAGTAATCATTTTCACCATATAAGCAGTTGACAGTAGGTATTTTCTGTCTTTTTTTATGCTTTCATAGAATTTAACTTCTTTTTGTCAATGCTTTTACTATTTATAATTAGTTTTATAATGAATTTAATTGTTGGTATCTCAATAAAACTTAAATAAACATCATAAGCTTACAATATTTAATAATAAAATCGTCATAATTAAAGCTGGAATTTTATTGTTGAATAAAAAAATTAAAAAATACAAAACTGACTAGATATCTAAAAAAATCACTTTAAAATTTCATTTAAATGTAATTTAAAATATAATATTATATTTAATTATAAAATTATAATTAGTGAACAATTCTTTAAAAGCAGTTGAATTTCAAAATAAAAATTATATTAAAATAATTAAAATCTCCTAAAAGAACATTATTCCTAATATCACAAAATATTTTGGTGCTATATATCATAATTGATACAATATTTCATTGAATTATTATAATATTCATATTCGTTTAGTGTAATCGAACCATAGACGTTTTTTTTTTCTTACGAAATAGTAAAATTCCATAAAATTTTAATTTGTATTTCAATAATTCATTGTTTATACTCTATAAGATAATATATTTATGTGGACGTCTTGAAACTACCGTTCTGCCATATAATGTATTTTTTTTCGACGCACCCTTTGAAATATCGCCGCTAACGTCATTGTCGCGACGGATATATGAAATACGAGTTTCCCGACTAGGAAACTATACGTTGTCGTATTTTCTACTCGTACATAAAATACAACATATATGTTGAAATCGCGGGGGCCTCGGAAATGTCAATTTTGACGTCCGAACAACTCCTTGTCATGATTTCGGGCAGCGTATACATTTCGTTATTGCTGCAGTCCGGGTTCGAATTCGTTACTTTATGGGGGTTGGGGTTTGATATAATATAATATTATAACGTCGAGGGTGCGATGTACAGTCATGTTATCTGTATCAGACATACACATCAAATTATCATTTTACTACATCATACATATTTGTGAAACGAAGAACGGAGACGTCGACGAAAATCCAATAACACGATTGAGTCCGCGGCAGTTAGCCGCCGCCGCAACCGAAGATGTGTTTTCGATTTTTAACGACCCAAAACCCATTAGCGGATGAGATATTATTATTATTATTATTATTATTATTGTAACGTCGGTGCCGATTACACATACTGACACACGAAACCAATAAATTCGTCAAAAAACAAAAAAATGTTAGTTTATCGTCCGCTGAGTCACAGAAGTGCGCGTTTTATTGCCTCACGCTTTGTCTGAGACTTAATCGAACAACTCATTTAAGACATAATATTTATGAATCGTATATAACTAGTCGAACGTGTAACGAATTATCATGGCGTCAAAAACGACATTATACATATTATTATATGCATCATAATATTATAATGCTATCATACGATGATCAGAATTGCATTACCCACAACTAATTTTTAATTTTTTTCCTCTCGGAAAACCCTAAATTGGCTGCTTAAATAAAATTGAATGTACAAATACTAAATAGTTTTATCTACAAATTATTATAGACCAAACTTTTTTTCTCTATTTCGCATCATATAATATGATACTAGACAATCTCTTTTACAAAATTTAAGAAAAACATATGTCATGATAAATGAAAAAATAACTGTGTAAAAATATAATATTGTTTTATACTTGGACGATGTAGTATATATAATAAATTATTTACATCATACTTATTTACTTTAAAGACAAATTATTTAATTTTACACTTATAAGTACCTATAATATTGTACTTTAGCTCAATTAAAAAATATATTTAGTAGGTACCTAATATATTTTAAATGTTTATTTATACATTTTTTAGAATTTTAATTTTATCTTAAAGTAGGTCCCAAACATTTTTACCTTATTATATCTTATTATGGCTATCTACGCTTATTAAATATAGAGAAGTATAGTAAAATGTCTGAAAAATTAGTTGAGGTACTCAATCACCATACATTTCCTCCAATTCGAAAATTAGTATAGAATAAGGTTTTTTTAATATTACAAATCATTCTGAATAATTCAAAATAGTTTTCATTCAGTATTCATACATCGATGATGTATATTAATGATAGATATAGATGTATATTTTATTACTTATTTTGCATTTTTATTATAGATATTTTTGTTGTTTATATACTTAGAATAGTATGATATATGAATTATACACATTTTGAACAAAAAATATTTTTTATTTTATTATTATATTTAGGATATAAATAATAAACTATTAAAAAAAATTATACAATAAGAAAAAATATCTATTTACAAATTTCCTAATAAGCAAATATGTTTTCTTTTGTAATTATGAAACATAACATAATATAATATAAATAAATGTATTATGTATATAATATTATAATAAATAATATTAATTAATTAATTAACGTTATTGAAATAAATATACTATAAAGGAAATTTTCTAATTTGGAATGAATAACAGGAAGTAGAACTAAATATTATGTTTTGTTAAAAGATCTACGGCTGCATTCCGTTTGGCCAATTTTTCTGTGTGCCCTTCGCTGTAACCTAAAAGACGATTAAATTTGATTAGAAATAATACCAAATAAATGTTAAATTAATAACATACCGTATGTTTGCCTGTATTCAGTTCGAAAAAGAAAAATTTGTCCAAAAACTATCTTATGTGATTGGTTAATCCACCGAAATATTATAGAAACTATTTCTTTTAACGAATAATCATTTAAAGTGGTGGTTCATCTACATTTTGTTTTGCAATTACTATATTATTAGTACATACCGCGTCGAGTGCAGAAGTCACGTCGGATGATAAGTCGGTTTCTACTATTACTTCTTCTAAGTCTTCCGCGATGGAGATTGTACTGGTAGAAGGCTTAATTGTTGACTGAAATTCAGAAGGTAAACCACAGAAAGACGTGTTAACATTAGTAGATAGTTCTTTCTCTTGGGCGGACAACTGTGTTAAGATTTTTAATGAAATATCTGGTTTTCCGTCGCTTTAATTTCGTCGCCATTCGTACATTCTTCTGAACAATATACAGATTATGTTCTCTCCCCCTTCCCATTATCCGCCTATGTTATGTATGCAACGTAGGTGACGGAAAACTCACGGAAACCAATCGTTTAAGTCACTAAAAATAATAATATTGCCACGAAATTTATATAATATATATTATATAGAAAGATATGAATTATATACCTAACAATATACAAGTATATTCCTATGATATTTTGATGATTTTAAAAAAAATATATTATCAGTTTTTTAATAAAATACTACGTTTGTGTTCCATGTTGATTATAATATACACTTTTAAGTGGGTTACATAAATAAACCATTATAAGCTCGTCCGGTTGTAAATACTCGCACGTATTTCATATTATATTATATTCCTATTTTGTTTTTTTTTTCTTTCTTTCTTTAACACTGGAAGAGAGTGATTTATCGACATGCGGTCAGCGTCTTCTTTTGGGATTATTCCCGTTTCTTTTTTTTTTTTTTTTTTTTTGTTATGTGGTAGTCCTTGTTTAATATATCGGATGTGTATCGATACGAAATAAAATATATTTGACAGGCACATACGATTGTTTCGCCGGCACCCGGAGAACATAACTGTTATTGTGTTGTTGTTCGATTTATTTTTTTCACCGCATACATGAGCTCGGCGACATTTTAATAAGATAATAGAAACAATGCTAAATTAAAAAAAAATAAACAAACGTTTTTAGGTATATAACGGCTTTCCATTTTTGAGACGTCACAAATCACGCCGTTGTCGCGACAACTATAACGATACCATTTACCAATACGCCTTGTGTTCACCATCGCTATAATACTATGGTTCGACAACCGTTTTAAATTATAATATATTATTATTATTATTAAAGCGTTTTTGTCAAGACGATCCAAATCTGAAAGCAGACTTTTCGTACTCATAAAAGTATAAAACTATCTTATTAATAATATTATATCGAGTCATTTTTTTTTTTTTCGTTTATCCATATTCGATGTTTGACGGGAATGCGATCGATAACAAATTTAATAATGTACATCGTTAAATCATTTCGCTTCTATTAAGTATGATATTAATTTACTTTTGAACTATATCTCTTTTACTATAAATACTATTTTCAATTTCCAAAGATAATATAAATTTTATTTTAAAATTAATGAACCTATTTTATTTAACTTTTATATTATATAAAATGTATTTTAAAAGTGCAGCTTATATTAAAATATAGTTCAAATGAACTTACATATATTATATTATTATTATAAATGGTGTAAATATCTAAACGATTATTTGAATATTGATCTATTCGACAATCGTGCTCTTGTAATATATTTTACTAACGTAATATACTTGCTTGCTTTTAAATATTTAGACATTATAATACTATATTATGTTTGTAGTATTTGTACTTCCTTATACGTATCTAATAGTGGTTGTTTATTATTATAATTGATTAAAACATAGACTCAATCAAGAGTCTGAATAATTAGTGTCTCTGTTCGTGTATCTTTCTTCTACCTCGAAATAAAAATAATAAATCTTCGCCTTTACTACAAAAAGTTAATGATGAAATAATGCTTATCCGGTGAGTCACAAATCTTGGTTTATTTAATTTCGGTACTATTTTTCCTACAAACCGAAAACATTGTATAGGTAGTTATTTTATGAATATTATAATCATATTTCATTAAACTACAACCAGATAAGCTGTTGCTACCGGCAGGCTACAAAACAAGATATCTTACACAGAATGTTTGTATTTTATTTTAAATTCCAACAAACTCATTAAACGCGTATGAATGATCTTTTCTGGTTGTACTCGAGACGTTTACAATATAAGAGTTTGGAAAACCTGTAACATACAAGAAACCTATAAAATAATAATAATATTTTTTGTTTAATACACACAAAATTTCACTGCAAAACATTATGCAGTTGTTCTTCTAAATTATTTATTATACGTGTTCTTTGTATAATATTATTATTATAAAATGTAGCTAGTGGGTACACCTTGGGACTGAAATGTATTTTTTTTCGTTAATTGCATTTAAAATATAATACTATAATAATACTTGATATATTATTTTAGTACAATACACAGTCGATATTATATTTATATAACGTAATAATAATTGTGGGAGCATTGTTTAAAATCTTAAATAGCTAAATAGCTTATTTTAAAATAAAAGATAGAGAATACAACTCATAATTAAAGGTAATAAATTTAGCATATTTATTTTGGATTTAATTAATGGTATATATATTTCATGAAGACAATCTTTTATATTATGCAAATTTATTGTACAATCTCTGATTGGTATCTTATTTAGGTAACAAATAAATTCAATTAATATACCTAAGTACACTGCAATAAATACTCACTTCCTACGAATAAAATAATTGTACTGGAATATTATTTATATAATTGGTCTAACTGGTATCTGTTACAAAAATATTGCATACGAAATAATAATGTATGCTCTATTGAATTTTGCTATAACTGATATTATTATAGAATTAATAAATATGTTTCGACACAACATAATATCAAATATAATATATTATATTCATAAACATAATTTGAGATTTACTATATTATTTCACAAGATTAAATTTCACGAATCTAATACGAATATTATATTATATGTATACTGGAAAACACAGCTAGTATTTCGATTCTAAAATTATTAGTGTTCAAAATTATTTTTCACTTTTGTAAATTATATTGAATAATATATCTTTAAAAATTCCGAAATTATTTAATAGGTACACAGCTATATTTTATAATTATATTATAATATTATTATGAACAACATATTTTGTACCTCAATGTTTTTTCATTTTGTTGTAGTCCGAACGATTATTTTTAATGATATAATGTTAATTTGTAACATTAATTTAATAAATGTCAAGTATTCACATAAAAAAAAAAACGAAACACATGCAATCGGTAGTGTATATTGTTTTAAAATTACTTTCAAGACATTTATGACAGTAATAATTAATCCCTTGGATGGGAATAGTAGTACCTGTATAACAAATACACACATACATAAAATCGTATTCGATACGAGTAGTAGATAAGATTATAATTCGTTCCTTTTGAAATAATAATATGTAAACCGTATTAAGCCGAAAGAATTTTAGTTGGTTTTGCCGCGAGGGAACCGAAAACGATTGAAAATACCTACAGACAAATGCCGACGAACAAAAAAAAAAAAAGTAATTATTTTGTAGTCCGAAAACAAAATAAATAAATACTTTAAATGCTTTACGGATTCCATTGTTTTGATAGATGGTAAAACGATAATAATAATAATAATAATAATAATAATAATAATTTTTTTAAACCAACTTATTTCCCATATATTCTCGTATAATAAATAATATGTTGTTTTCGTATCATATAATGTTTATATCGGTAAAACTCAAAAAATTCGACCGTCCATATAATATGCCGATTCGACGGTATCGTGGTATAATATTATTTGTATTAGGTAGGTATAACATAAACTTGGTGAAATCGACTTCGGTTAATATTTTTATTTTTATTTTGGGTAGGTTTCCATGTTTGTACCTGTATTGTAATAATATGCGACGACGTATTAATTGGTTTTCAAAAGACCCACCGCTATATATCTCAATCTGAGAAAGGAGCCGGGCAACCGCGTGATGGATTATTGAAATATTCAGTATCATTATCGTAATCATATATCACAGACTAAACGAATGATTTTATTATACGTATTTTCGCGTTCAACTAAATGTAACCAATTTATATAATTTTATAAACATGTTTTTGCGATTTTGGCTAAAGTATTTGTTATAACTTGAAGTTTTAGGTTTTATCATAACCGTAAACCGAGCTAAAGGAATGGTTATGATGTTTAGTTATTGATAAAATTATACTATAGATAATATAGATACTAGATGGCAGTCATGTAAAAAATACTTTTGAAAAAGTATTTTAATACTAATATATAAATTGGAATAAATTTGTATTCTAAATACTTTTAAAATACTTAAAAACAAAGTATTTTATAAATACTTTCAAAATTTTAAAGTATTTGAATAAAAATACTCTTTCGTTAATATTAAATATGTTAACTAGTGTTTAAAAAAATAAAAAATATCTACTAAGTTTACCCAATTGAATATAACTAATAGTTACTTTACATGAAAAATACTTGTTATTTTCATAACCTTCAGTCCTGATGTTCATTACAATGTACATTGCTAAAAAATGGCAAAGAAATGTATAAAAGTAAAATGCAAAGAAAATAATTTTATCGGTGCCTATTTTAATACAAGTATATATTTTTATTTCGTTAAAATACTTTTAAAATGTATTAAAAATACTAAAAAAATATTTAAAAAAAAAAAATATATTTAAATACTAATATTCGAATACTTTACAAGACTGCTAGATAGTATAATATTCATTATTTTACTGATGTAACGGTTGCAATGTATTAAATAGTATAATTTCCATTATTGAATTTAAAGAAAATTGAATCATAAAAGATAAATAGTTTATTTTATTTTAGACTATTAGATAATCAAGCACAAGCACCAAAACAATTATGTTTGTTATTATTATTAATAATTAATATGTTATCTTCATGAATAATAAAAAATAAAAATAACACAAACACTTTTTTTTCGTTTTTGCGAATTTATTACCAAAAGTCATATAAACATATTTGATAACATAATATGTTATATAATAATAATATTATATTATAATCTAACCCGGTAAAACGCCAAAACACGCTTATTATTTCATTACATTTGCATATGCGATTTGGAAAATCATCAATACACAGAAACGCTTATACAGGTTGGTCCTTATGCCTTTTGGTATACTTATGGTTATCATATTTAAAATAATATACTGTATAATATTGTTTTATTTCATGTAGGTACCGACGAATAACCCGAGCGTGTGCTCGTGAACACTTTATTATATTGTATTTGCGATACGATCGTCGACCTGCAGTGTCGTTCGGGTACGGCGTAACATAATACCGAAAAATAAAAATAAAACGAATACAAATCCGAAAGGGTTCGCCACACTTCGGTCGACGACACAGACTTGGCATCGATAAATCGGATCAGTATCAATTCCGATGGAATTCTCTTAGCATATAGGTTTCCGATCCAGTCGTCGGATAGAATATTCATACACCGCTCTCGGATTCTTCACGAATTCCGTCGAGTTCGTTTTTCTCGTGTCACCGGATATATTATAAAATATTTTATTATATGATCCGACTGTGTTCAATACGACTCTATGATATTATATTTTATATACATATACTTTTATCATTCTTTGCAGGTCTACAGCAGTATATCTAAACGTTCAAATTAAATAATAAAAATAGAATTTTATTTTTTACGATTTTATCACCTTTCTCGGACATATCAGACTTTTGATATCTAACGTCACTCCTAATTCACTACATAGTATTATTGGAAATCATCTGGTATTTGTATAAACATTTTATTTTACAGCTGTTGTTATATACAAAAAAAAAAAAAATTAACCTTTTTGATATAATATTGCATAATAAATTATTTTATTATGATTGTCATCGTTTTGTTAATTGAAATAATGTACAAGATACTATATTATTATTACGTCATAAAATATTTAATTTATACAAAATTAACTTTTCATTAAAAATATTCATTATGACTTTATATAAGATCATTTTTTTTTTTTTTTACATAATATGAGAATTTTTAAAACAACTGTCAAGCTATATATTTTCAGGTTTCTTGTATATAAATAATGAGTTTCGTTTACCTAATTCAATTATGTTAAAGGGTTGTTTTTCTGAAAACGTAGAAACCTTTTTAGATGGGTGTTTATTATTATTCAACGAGCAAGGACGAACGATAATAATGTTGTATTTAATTTTAACTACGGTAGAGATCAATTACTGGAAAATGTTCTCCCGAATGGGAAAATGCTGTTTTCATTCGTTTAAAATTTTAAAAGTTTAATATTTGTATGCGATTGCAACATGCTCTACCAATAAAAATATCGATTAGATGTTTATGACTATAATCGTAGTACGTTGCTCGATAAATTTTATGTTGTGATAATGTAGGTAATACTTTTTTACGATTATATTTACCCTCACAGATTAGTTTGTTATAATATTATTATTTTACATAATAATAAATTAATTGTTATGTTAAAATTGTTTTCTTAATTAAAAACAACAATTCTGTAAAACAATTTAATAAAATAAATATAAAATTCTTTCTGATTTTCCATGAACTAATATAATAGATAATATGAGTAAAAAAATACAATAATTTATTAGCAATATCATAATGGTGTTCTTAAACTAAATAAACATAAACATACAGCTAGTGATATTATATAAATTTATCATCAATGTAAAGATAATTGAATTTTAATTATCACTATAAAACGTGCAGTATCGTAAAACTTCTACATCGGTATTTATGATATGTAAAAACTATATAAATAATTTAAAGGATATAGACTCCACATTGTAAAAATCTTTTTATAAAAAAAAAAAAAATACTTTGTTATTTTGTTTCAAATATATTAAGTGTATAAATGAACATATATTTTTACTTAATAACTTAACAAAAAACTACGCTACTAAATGAATAATTACGTTTAATACGAATTCAATCCTCAATGGATTTGGACAGCTGCTATAATTTATTTTGCTGCTCTCTCTCTGCTTGAAAATCACTGCTATAATTATTTAAGACTACTATCTTTTATTATCCCAAAGAAGATGAATGGGCTGACTCAGCAATCTCAAAAACACATGGACGTGTTGCTTAAACGATAATAAATATTAACTACGTAGTATATAATTATAAATTAATTAAGTGCTGAAAATATTTCATTTCTAACGTTTATTCGGTTTTGTGTATTTATTATTATTGTTTTAATTATATCATGATATTACAATTTTTTTGTTTAGGCGTAAGTATTATATTTTATTATATTTTTTAATAAACTTAGTAAAATTTATGATTTTAATTATATTATATGTATAGGTACATACATATTTTAAAAGTACTTAAAAATAATAGTTTTTCGCAACTAAAAGGAAATTCGTTCAATAAAATATAATAGTATATTTTGTTAATTATGTTGTACAAAGTATTGAGAAAATGTTTAAAAAAAATATATTTCCACTCTTTTATTATATTATGGTGGTATTTGTATGATTTTTGCCAACTAAACTGGTAATGCTCATTGATATTAAAAGGCTACTACCTATTCAAGAGTTCTGTAGGGTCGAAAAAACAATAAATGACGGCATTGTCGAGTAAAATATTATTAAAATAATGGAAAATCAGAACAAATATAATTTCCACAGGAATACCTATAATAATAATTATAATATAATTATTAAGTGTATAGGAAATATGCATTTTATTATAAATACAAAAATATTATACAATTTTATTATAAAGCGACGGATTAAACAGCGTTAATCTTATGCTATTTTCGCATACCTAACATAATCAAAAAGCGGGAAGGTCGATTTTGAACGTTCCTCCTTCGTCCCTTCGGTCCTCAAAGAAATTAGTGGTTTATTATAATTAAGATTTTTATGCAATGATATTGCATTCGAAAATATGATTCTGAGCGAAACTCAATATATTATACAGATAATCGGTCCCAAAATTTTACTACGCATTTAAATAACCTATGTAAATACTCAACAAAATTTACAAAGCCCTAGTTTCAAAATTACATTAGTTAGTATATGCACTAAAAATACGAAACATGCTCATGTATTTTTATAAATATTCGTTAAAAATGTTTTCCGTAAAATCGTAAAATATATAATAAACACTAATATATGTATATCTTCATTAAGTTAAATAAATATATGAAATGGATTTCATAGTATATATTTTGACATTAGATGGCATATTGTTGTCGTGTCAATATTAAAATATTATATATTATTATATCAGGTATTGTATCGTAGTACTAGATAATATTGATCACCCACGAGATTCAGAAAGGGGTAATATTTATTTTTTCTATAATATATTTATAATAGACAATTTGTTCACACACACTATACTATAATATTCCATTCGGGTTGATTGACGGTTGTACGAAGTGGTTAAAAAAATACTATTTTAGATTATTATTAGAATAAATAAAATGTATCGTTTATTATTAGTGTTATTAATGTTTTTGTTCAGAGCAATGCGTATTCTATAATACGATTTCTAAAATGTGTTATTAACGTGTATCATTACATGAAACAACGCGATAGGTCACTGTATAATGTATATTATATTATAATATATTTCCAATGTTTTCGTTGTTGTACGCTGTAGCTACTACCTATGACATTTCGTGTTTTTACATTTTTCTGTATTATAACGCATAACATTTTTAAACCATAAAATAAATCTAACTCGCCAATCTGCAAATCAGAAGCGGTTATGACGAGTACCTACAGACCTAAGCAATGTTATGTTACCATCAAAAATTACGCGATTAACGGGTTTAGTTATTAAAATGACATACTTGTGACAGAACTATCGATTTTTATCAAGAGACATTATGTTATATTCAGGATTGTGGTCCTTCTAACACCAGCTACTAGAATTTTTCAAAAAAGATTTTCAGCGATAATTGTACCAATTTATATCACAAATGATCAATTTTCGGTTCTTCTGATGATGGCGGTACAACGTTGCCCCAGAACTCGCACATTTACCAATATTTTGCTAAGTACACCTGAGATTTCATAATTTGTTCCATGGTGTAAAATTCCAAAACTATAATTGGCCTAATGCAAGGGAAACTGATAATTTATCGCCTGCAATTAATTTCAAATGCCAAATATTACTATATAATTATATAATATATGTATTTACCACGCCGAATAATGTACTAAAATTGATGATCGCCTGCCAAATTAAATCCGTTAATACAAATCGCACTACGTACACGATTCGGCTATTACAAATCGTAATATAGTTCATTAGATAGTTCAAAATTATTTTACAACTATTTACATATTTATAAAAAAAAGTTTTCGTTTAATATAAGCCCCGTGGGCGATAATAATATACGTATTATATATTGTAGGTGTTCCATGTAAAAAGGGTTCTGGCATATAATGCATATTTCGTCTTTCACTTTTCGACATTTCATCATAACATAATAAAATAGCCTATATCATTATAATATTATGAATAGGTAATAATAATAATATGTTATAGATATTAATTTGCATTTTTTAAAACAGTTGTTTAAAAACAATATTACCTACATTCTATTTAATTTGCCGTCGAGAGATGTTCAAAAATAATTTAAACTAGAAATTTAAATTATTTTCTGTCTTGGTACATCTTTTACTAGGTATTTAATTATAATCGCAGAGTGTGTAATTTATTTAATTTTTTTTTAATTTACGATCCGCCGGTATGGGTATACCTAATATAGTTAAACGTATGATGATAACTGTATGTTTGCTTAAAAGTTATTTATATTTAATTCGATATTTTCATATACATTATTGCAAACTAATATATACGTAAAAGATACAAAATCAACACTGTCAATAAGTATTTTTTAAGAAATCGGATGAACATTGGTCGTTTTGTCCAATAATTTTATAATGTTTTTAAACATTATTATTAATATTATTACAATTAAATTAAAATCAAGTAAATTTATCCACACGTGTGTACTTATACGCTGTGAAAAAAATAGTTAAAAAATAGCAATTTTATTCCTATTGTTGTTTTCATATTTTGTCGTCGTCACCGCGGCGGCGGCGGCGGGTCGTGTCTCGCGTATATCATATTATTAGGTATACCTACATAATATAGGTACACACCGCGGTACCCGTTGCGTTGTGTCGTGTACTTCGTGTGGAATGCACTCGACGGGGGAGCCGGAAGAATAATAAAAAATAAAAATTTGAAACTAAAAAACAACCGTCTCGTGCTCGAGACTCGAGTTGGTTGGGAGTAGGGAGTGACAGTATAATTTATCAAATCCGCGTGTGTCATGCGGCAACAACAACGGTGTTATGGTAGTACGGACTATGGTCAACACGAAGACGTTAGACCTGCAGTAAAAATGAACGGGTAATAATATATAAATTTCCGAAAAGTATAATATAAAAATACGTAATAAAAAATGGTCTTAAATATTTTATTTTCCTCGCCCGTCGTCGTTTACTACGTATAATATACGTAATAATAACAATAATTATTATAATTATTACGTATTAATATTAATATTATTATAAATCGTATTCCCTGTCCCCGCGTATGTCTATTTCTGTCGTTATTATTGTAATCGTAACTCATACTAATGCTCGATGTGAACCGTGCGACCCCGCGGTGTATGCGTTAAACCGATGACCGTCTTGGCGCGTGTAACATAAGAACTTGTCAGTCCACCGGCCGCAGCTTTTAATTTCACAATTTATAACTATTATTTATTTATTAGATGAGCCTATATTTTCTCTCCCGTATATATACAGGGTGATAACAGTATCAAATTACAAACAAAATGTAATACGTGTGTATATGATACCCACCATTTTTGTAGTGTTACATTTTTATCACCCTGTTTGTACGATATGTAAAGAAATACGAGAGAAGTAGTATTTTTATAACGTTTGCGAAACGTAGAACGATCGAGAAAGTGAAATAGAATTTTTTTTCTGGGCGACGATACTTTAAATTGTTATATTGTTCACCCGTGTGAAAATACGTATATTATTACTACATTTATATGTAATAAAATGGCTTGTGGTAAAATATAACTGTATAAACACAGTATTAAAAAAAAGCAAACCTATTTAATTAAAATTAATATAAAAAAACTAGTATTTATATAAAATAAAGTAAATATAGGAAAGAAATAAGCAGACCTCGAATTATAACTTTTACATTACTTTTTAAAATATATTTTGCATTTCTTAAATTATTACCCGTATATGGATTAGGTAATAATCATTAACAGAAAACTTGATTTTTATTTTCTGTATATTTGATTCAAAAGGATTACAAAATATATCAGATAAGTTTTAAAATAGTACATTATACCATACAAGGAACAAAAAATATGATGTTGGTATTGTAAAATATGCAATTAAACTATAAAATATTAAAATATGTTATACAAAAATGCATAGTTTTAATCACACGTTCATGGAAGATAATATTTTGTGTTTACTTAGTACAAAATATATCGTTGACTAAAAAAAATATGCAAATATATTTATAGAAATCTGAAGCCTAATAACTAAAATTATAATACGTTTCTGAGATATATACGAGACAATAAGGTCGTCAAGACTTGACTTGAAGGTCAAGGATGTGCGCAAGAGACAAAAGTTTAGCGTGAAAAATTTGCCTGACGACGACATCAATAAAAAAAAATCCAAAGATTATATGGAAATTATACAATGAAGTTCCCACACAAATTTCTTCGTTTTTAAATTACCGCGTCAAATCTATTAAAATGATTATCATTGTCGAATTTTTATGACTATTATAGACAATAAGATAAGATTATAATATAGCTATAACACGATTTTTTCGAAAAACAGTCGTACTTCAACTTTTTATCTATACGTAATTATTGTGATTACGGAGGGAACGTTTATATATTCTAGTCCCCAGATCCTGCGGAATAAAAATTAGGATCACTGGAAAAAATATTAAACATCTAATTAGTTGATTATAAATCAATCTTAATACTTTATCGATTTAAATTATATTTTGTCTTTCATTTTGTACCATAAAATATGTATTATTATTGTAAATATTGTGCTTAAATATTTAACAACGATTATATCGACTCGCAGAATTTCGTATATCAACGTATATCGATATCAATTTGACGGGCCTATGACTCCCTTTATAAACGTTACGTTATTGTCTGCTGTTATTAAAAATGTTTTGAAATATTTAATATAAGACTGCAACAATAATATACGCGGTGTACTATTATAATCCGTTTTGAACGATATAACGTGTAGGAGGATTTCATTTAAAAGTATTCTGCGTTAACGTGTATTTATTATTATTATAAGGGCGTATAGAACCGTTAAGAACCCGACACGGACGGTTTTTCAGAATAACATAACCATTCTCTGTACCTAACCTATAAGAATATTATTATATTGCGCACATTCTACGGCTGATTGTATTCTAACAAAAGGCGAAACTATCGCTTGTTTCTTTCGATAATTTAATGTTAATAACACTGAAATGCCGCGTCGGAAGCGTTTTTTAACCGCACGCACTGGCAATAATATTGCTATTCGTGCTAAATCGTTTTTTAAACAATCGCCAAACGCATAACACTCGTATTGCCAATTTCGCATACACCATACGTACCTGTGTGTCACGACGAGAACTGAAAAATAATACAAAATAGTTTAACGTTTACCATTCGATATCGTCGCTACATTCGATTTCTAATTTTACTTCCTTCAAGTATAAGTTATTTAAAAGGAACAATTAAAAGCTATAATACTTTGGATACAAATAGAATTAAATTATTTTTTAACTTTGGTGCTACAAATTAAGAGATATTTGAATTTTTATTGAAACATTTATAAGAAAAATGTAAAAACAATTAGAAAATGTTTATATTATAAAACAAAAATATTCTAATATTGCATAGGTTATGATAACATATTATCACTTTTAGATATAAAATTATACAATTTATCATATTTTTCAGAGACATTATATTTAATGTGTCCCGAACGAAAATGAAGAGTTGTTGTGATTTTCGCGTGTTTCGTAATATTTTTTTTTTTTTTAATTTGAAGTATTTAGCAATATTCTAAACTTTTATTATACTAGTTTATGGTAATTAATAAGAAAAAACCATTCGCACAATGAACAGGTTCGATGAAAAAGCTTAATATATTAATACATTAAAATATTTATAAGCTTAATAAGTCGTTCTGATTAAAGAAGCTATTCTTAAATTAAATGAACTTCGAAAAAAAGAGAACGTTCAAGCAAACAGTCGACAATAATTTTAGTTCTTTTATAAGCCGACCAAACGGATTGGAATAATTAATTGCTATGTCGAGACGGACGAATTTACATTTTTATTGTACTCGCCGAGCAATTTTCTCTCCGAAATATTACGTCGACTTTCTAGCAATATTTATTTTTAAAAATTCATTACTTACGTACTAATTTTTTATAATATAATCACAGATCAAATGAAATCAAATAACTCATTTTTGGGTAGTACAACAGATACAAATAATTATTTATAATGGGTCGTAATTCCGTATAGGTGTGATCATTATTACAACAACAATCAATTTATATATTTGTATATGATTTGTTTGAATGAAAAATCATAAAACTTATCATTTATGTATTATTATTGTTCATTAACTCTTAAATCGTAATTACACAGTCAACAAGAAAAATGAATAAATTTGATATTATTTTCTAGATACATTTAACTGAGATTTTGATGAAATTTGTTTATATTTTATGATAACACTGGGAAAGCTAATTGGTTTTAAATATATAATATAATGTAGTAATATTCTTTTGCTATGTGGCTATAGGCAAACATAATATAACAGTTATGTAGGTAATATATAATAATATAGTGTGATGGTATTTCTTATGAGACACTGTTTGGTCGAACATCAAGATGTTTATCTAAACACGCATATTATAATATTGTGGATTTAAAATGTCGTATAAATCATTTTTAGTTCTGCTAAGATGTCAATTTTTTGGAAATATTTCTTGTTTTCCTGTTATGTTCACAACGGAATTATATTTCTGTTTAAACACTGCTGCGCGGGAGATATAATCTAGCCAAAATTAGCAGACGTTATTACTATTTCAACCTAGTTTTCGTAACATATACATTATACATATAATAATAATATTTTTCTTCATAAAACAACTTCCATAAAAATCTAACAGAAGTAATAAATTTTTATATTATGGCATATTGAAATATTTGATTAAATTTTACAGTTTCACTAAAGCAAAGTGATCAAATGAGAGGAGAATAATATTACAATTTTATTTTTTCACGTTGTTCAACTATACAACGAAATTATATCTATAACATAATATACCCATAGTGATAAGTAACATTATATTATATATCACGCAGAGAAATTAAACGATAATATAAAATATTGCATTTTGCTTAGTAGATAATAAACCTTATAAAATATAATTATATTAATAATTTTTCAAAATGCAGTCGACCGCAGTAATGGAATATTTACACTGAATTTCGCGCGTGGAGATAAAAAAAATTGTATTCTATTATATTTAAAGTGTATGATAGGTATATAAAAATCTCGGAATAATGATTTTTGTGCGATTTTTGTTGGTAAAACAATGTAATTGTATTTACTTGTCTAATCTTTGATCAAAGAGCAATATTATTATTTCATAGATCCCTATATATCAGTGACAGGTAATGATATAATTCCAAATATTGATATCGGATCGAAAATGATCGTATATGTCTTATACATGGTTTATATATATATATGTCTTCAACAATAAAATTATTATTTCCACATTTTATATTTTATAGTAAGGGGCATTTATGCAGTATTAAACTATTTTCTATTGCAATTTATACGCTGACTAATAGCTATTAGGATATCATATTTTATAGAAATGTTGTAGACATATATTGTTGGTAATAAATAAAATGTTAATGAAATATGAAAAATATGATAAATTATAGATGGATGAAGTGGAGGGTATTGTGTATAACAATAGGATGAGGATAAGATTAAAAGGTGGTTATTATACTTAATAAGTCAGTAGTGAGTTCAACAATATTGTATAGATCAGAGTGTTGGACAATGAACAAAAAAATTAAACAGAAGATGAGTGTAGCAGAGATGACAATGCGTGAATGGAAGTAGGAAGTGACTAGAGTAAATAGATTAAGAAATTAATATATAAAGGGAATTGTAAAAATTACATAAATTTTGGGGAAAATGAGAGAGAATATAAGCTGAGATAGTTTGGGTATGTTATGAGAAGAGAAGATTGATATGAGGTAGTACGAGCTGTTATGGAAATGAATGTGAAAAATAAGAGGGGGTGAGGAAGACCAATGAAGAGGTGGATAAATGGAATTGAGAGTGATAAATAGCTGATGCGAATGGACGAGATATAGGTGATCGAAATCTATGGAGGTGTAAGACTAGGGTGTCTGATCCCATATAGTTGGAAGGTAAGGTGAAGAAGAAGATCAATAAATCAAATATTTAAAAAGAAGTAAAAATTTTTAAAATATTAGTTATTACAAAAATAATATGCAGTCTATAATATTATATCCGATATCTTTACCAATTATTATTAGGTATATATATAATGTAATAAAATTATATTATAAAATAGAAGAGGATAAAATGTGTGGATAATATTCCATTAGGTTCGTGTCATTTTGATTTATTTAAATTTTTTCCGAAAATGATCGTAATAATATCATACGTTTAAGTATTTTTCCATTCGTATTTATTTCAACTGCGACGACTGTTCATGGGTACTTCGCGCGCGCGTGTGTAAAATATTATTATAAATATAAACACGTATAAGTCTTACAAGCAATAACAAAACAGGACTATTGGCCCCGCGGAAAAAATATTGGTCGGACGTGTGTAATTTCTTCTGGTCCGTGCCGGGTCTGATGGTTGTTCAGCTTCGGGCAAGACAGGTATTTATTAAAATAATAATAATAATAATAATTGTAATAATAATAATAATAATAATTGTTATAATAATAATATTACAATATCATTAATTGTCCGCGGCCTCGACGACGATGCTCTGGGAACCCAAAGCCTCAGAGTGATGACCGCCGCGTGCGCGTCGCGCCCAGCGCACGCGGTCCATATTATATATTATATTATTATACGACGCGGTAGCCACCGCCTAAGACTCAAGATTATAATAATATTATGTCGATGTTGAGGATGATTGTTGTAAAATGTTTTCCATAAATGTTACAATATACCCGGTTCAGGGATTTTATATAAATTTGTTTAGTTAACACGATGTGTGTGATCCTTTAAATATTATTATTTAAGAAACGTGTTATCAATTACCAAAAACTAAATGTGATAAGATTATCTTTATACGATAAATTTACATGAAATATTTTAAGTTTATAATGGTAATATGAGATTAAATTACAGTTTTAACCGAGTATTAAGCTATATTTACTATAAAACGTAACGCTAAATTATGATATAAAAATATTATTAGATCGCATAAGAAATATTTTAAACCGTTGTTAAATTTATATGGGTACCTAGAAGCTGGCAGAAAAACTCATTCCATACACTAGTTTATATACAGTGTTTTATATTTGATAATATTTTTTTTCATTTTACCAAGAAAACAGTATGAGGTAACGTTTATATAAAATTGTATAAATCTATTTTACCATTATTACAAATTAACAGCAATTTTTTTCTTTACCTACGTAAATTTTTTAGAACACAATGTCACGACATAATAATATAATAAATTGAAAAGTTTCCGTTTTATTAAACGAATAAATGCGTCGATAATAATATTATTAAAATTATTATTATTATAATTTCATAAAATAAAACGAAATAATTTTCGATTTTCGTGCATTGAATTATAATTTTTTCATAATATCTACATTTTTCTCTATTTCACGTATTTAAACAAGTAAAATGCTGTTACATTATAGAATTCCCATTACTATGTATAATATTTTATATTAAATATTTTAATTTGTATTGTATGTATATAGTAATGACAATGGCCTCAGGAAATATTTGCGGCTGACACGTCCGCATCACCCAGTAACGTTCCCACATACTTAGACCAGATGTAAAATATATATATATATATATATATATATATTTTCTTATATTAATAATAAAAATAATAAAATGCGGTTTCGTTGTGTATATTATACAGGGTGTTAAAAATATAATATTTGTTTAATGTATATTTTTTAATATTCTGTTTTTTGTTTTTTTTTTTTTTATTCCGGATTATAAAGACATAATTTACGCGTATTATCCTCGAGGTAGATACATGCGACTACATTAATGTGGAAAAGTCGGAATTCACATATGTTCTTAGAAGGAGAGAGCGAACCGCTATTTCAATAATTATACATTTTTAACACTACTGTATACTTTTTTCTGTTTGAAACGAGAATCGGGACTACTATATTATGCAGTTAATAATGTAATGTACTTATACGGAATGACCAGAATTTTATGTTTGCATAAAAAAATAAATATTGCCTTTTTTTTTTTACTTCAATTGTCTATCATCGTTTCTATAAAACGTGCTTAATGTTATAAATATTTAACCTAAAAACATCCGAATTAGTTAAAATTGATTTACACTTTTTTCTGTATTTTGCATATTTACACGTGATACCATAAATATTATGATCGTTCTGTATTGGGTATCTACACCATGTAACTATATTATTTTACTATTCATAATATATATATGTAACCAAACATTTGCATAATACATACCGACATCGACGACTCTATGTCCGTGTGTAGCGTGTTTTGTGTGCAATATATGCATTGAATTTCATAGTTTCGATTATTTTATACTTGAATTTTACATACTGACAACAACTTATGAAATAAATTTACATTTTCTTATAAATGTGACTATATTCTACGCGTACGTACGGTATCTAATAATACGCACATGTTAAAATACTAAATTATGATTAAGATTAGTGGCTTGAACCGCCAGCTTGTCGACTGTCGGCGGGGCAAACGAAGAAAATTCAGAGTCCTTCCTTTGGGAAAATCGCTCAAACATGATATAATAGTTTTGTAAAAATCCATTAACTTAACGCGTTTCGTCCAACTGTCGATGAGGTCGAAACTTTCGGACGAGCTGAAACAGAACGGCCAAAGATAAATGAACCTATTAAACTATATTTCAATTTATCGTGTATTTTTAAGTAATATACAGACACTCCTACACATGACATGATATATTATGTCGTCTGAACTTATGTATATTATTATTGCAGTATACGATAAGCGATACGAATAATTTTTAATTTATTGGACAACACCACAATTCGTGATCGTTTCGTATGTAATACTATTATAATGGAATGAATGTTTACAAACGATAATTATTTACGGTTTCGTGAAAACTCTTTTATTGAAATACTGAAAATACGTATTGTTATATATAACTGTGCGATCAATAAAATTTAAATGTAACAAATTATTACATTCTGGGTTTCGATAAAACTAATTAAAACACATATATACATGTGCAAATTCAGGGAATAATTATAGGGAATAGGAGGGTCGAATTAACGATACACATAATATTATTTTATTATAATAATAATGTGATAAACTATGACGATTGTATGACTTATAAATCTTCTAGAGGGCGATCGTCCATCGAAAATTCTGTATACATATACATCAGTCAATAATCAAAGACGAAAAAAGTCGTGCAATCAAATGTAATTATCCTGAAAATTGGAAATCAATTTGAAAATTCAAACATTTCTCAACGCATTCGAGTTCAATATTTTATCAAAAAATTTAATTTGTATCGAAAATAATAAACAAAATAATCCTTTTGTTTAAATATTATATATTATGATATATTTTTTAATTTGTATATTAATGTTATTAATTTATAAAATGTTTTTGCACTCGTTCGTTATAACGAGCAAAATCGTTCTTAAAAAAAAAAAAAAAAAAAAAAAAAAAAAAACTGTATCGACGGATGTATTATTATTTATACACTATATGGCATAAGTATTATATGTGTATTGTTTACACTTCGCTGTAGGTAAATATTCATTATTTATTTTTTTATTTTAAACTATTAGTTACATTTGAAATACATTTTGAAGAAAATATGTTTTTACCACACACGCGATGTATACAAATTGTGTTTTAAACACGAAATTATAGAGTTCTTTGCAAATATTCTCATTACCGTAATATAGTTATATTCTAGGTATGCGTCTCTCACGGTGAGCCCGTAACAAAAATAAAACGATCATTATCAATTCGCCTGTAAGTAATATATCGGTGTACAATGGGGTGTGTGGTAAAAAGAAAAAACTTGTTATGTTTCCCGAGAGACACGTCGATTTACTATTATATAATGGATAATTTTTTGGTCAGTACGTAATTGATTCATGTTCGACCGAAATGTACCTAGGTATATAGTATAGTAATATTATATATTTATAAACACATACACGGTTATTTAATAATCTTATGTAAATGAGCAATTTCCTTATTCTAATTTTAGTCTTTATCCTCTTATTTCACATTCGTCAAGGAACATTGTTCAGACCCCAAGGCTCAGGTCGTATAAAAATTGTAAATGCATTTTCGCCCCCAGGCGGACAAGCAGTATAGGTAAGTAGGTAGGCATTAATAGTCATATCAGACGTTTTTATTGACTCGGATAACACACAACGAGTTGGAAAAAAAAATTAAAATTAAAATACCAATCTATAAACGTATATGGTATATTCGTATTATTTCGTTCTAGTGTAGCTCATCCGTTCTATAGCTCGTACGGTGGGAAATATAATAATATTTTAATTTTAAAATTAAAATTAGTCTTAATACGAATCGATGCCGGACAAGTTTATGATATTTTTTCACACGGATAAATTGAGTTAATAAAAAAAAAAAGGTTGTATCATCAATATAGTATTATTATAATTGAATACTATTGTTTATTAACTTATTAGTAGTTGAATTTAAACTAATTTTTTTATAATACAATTTATATTATTATAAAATTAAGTTAAAAATTATTTTATTTTAACATATTTGTGGTTAGGGAGATATCGCTAAATGAATATAATTTTGAATGATTTTTAATTTAAATGAAATTTAATTAAATGTAACACTTTATTTATAGATTTAATAACATTAAATAAATCATAAATATGAATATATATATACACATTTAATACCAATTATATATTATTGAAAGTTATATTAAAGTAATACTTTATGTCATTATATTTCCAACTGTATTATGTTTATCATTGATACGAAAACGAAACAATATACAATATATTATGTGTATAAGGCCACATACAGTAATATATTTCTGGGGAGGGGGCTGGGGCAACAAAAAATGTACAATCTTTTTTATTTCTAATATATCCTCAGTATACAAATTTTATATCACACATCAAAATGAATAGCACAATTCAATTATATTAAATATTGTTATATAATTATCTATCCGATTTTAAATATTTCCAATTAAATATCATCATTTTAAATGAATATAAAATAAAATAGCGGGAGAGTCATGGCCCTTCCCGGCCTCCTCCCCCTACGGGCAGCTTTGTATATGTACGAATACATGGCTTAAGTTTGGTATAATATTATAGGTAGGTATATTTTTGTCGAATTTCGTGATAATAAATAAAATGCCAATGCCCATATATTACCAAATATATTCGTGAGTAATGTGTAAACGTAGGTAAATTTAATGAATAATAATGTCACGACTCGTGTTGTACAAAAGGGATCTTACGCAGTACTAAAATGGATTGTAATGTTCTGAGAACGTGTTTATTTTATGTGATTATACTAGAATATGCTCTATAAATTGTTAATTAGTCTTAGTCATCGCATATGCCCAAGTTCTCTCTGGTATAAATTCCGTTCTCCTATTGAATATTAGAATAACTTAAAGAGTATAGATTTATAGTGATATTTCTCTCGATAACGAACCAAAAATAATATTATTTCTATACATAAATATAATATTATATTATATTGTTATAGGTACGTTTTTTTTTTTTATTCTAATTTAAAAAAAAAAAAATAATAATAATTGTCAACTTTGTAATTTCACGTTTATAAGACTGTTAAAAAATGTTAGTTCAGTTGGTAAAAGATTACAAATTACAATGCAGTGATAATATTATACGCAAACCGATTTCTATATAATAATATTATAATATTCTTCGTAGTATTTGTATAGGCAACTAAATACTTATATCTAGTAGATATTGCATAACCTAAGCCCTCGCAATGGTATAATACTTGATTTATTTCGCAATTTTCTATTAATACAAATTTCATTGACACACAATTGTTTTTACAAAATTAATTTTAAACAATGATAAACAAATTTACGCTGTGCTAAAATTAAACTTGCATTATTCACGATTGAAAAAATTAAAAGAAACTGTAAAATTGTTCACATAAACAAAAAATTATACTTATAAATTATCATATTTGTTATTTTTAAAATTGATTCAAATGATACAAAGTATACTTCAAGTTTACTGAATATTAAATTGCATTGATAAATAAATTATATTTATAAAAAAAAAAAGAAAGTTTTCTACATTGTTTCTATTATAATAATTTACCGATATTATTTATTTTAATATAAGCAAATAATAATATTATAATGCAATATCGTACACTAACAATCAGCTAGTATTTCGAATTTTAATAAAATATTTAAATCTTACGTTGAATATAAAATAAATTCAAAGTAAATATTATATTTTTATACAATCATGATCACAAACCATTGAAAAATTGCACAAAAGTAGAAAATCCAATAACTATCATTGAATATAAATTATTGGTGCATTACATAATATACAATATAGTTCATTTCATGTTAACATACGTCTCTATTTATTCATAATCTATAAATATTTATGTATTTTGATATATTAAAAATATTAAAACGCAATGTTTCTATATTAAGTTTTCGATTTTGAACAAAGCGACGTTTTTCCTTGGGATAAGGAAAAATACCAATAAATGGTTGAAATACTGCGAAATTCACGGAAACTGTTATTTTGGCAAATTTGATTTTGTATATTTTATGATAAATAATACGATTTTGAATTTTGGGACTTAAAAATATTTTTGAGTATTCTCATAGGTAATCTACATACCTACGTGGCAAAATTTTGAAACAGATATTGATTTTCTGTCTGAATATAAAACTTTGAAATTTATTCAAAAATTAAATTTTTTTCTTAAAAATAAAAACAATTAATAAGTATAATATATCCGACTTAATTTCAGTCAGATTTGTATTTTCGAATGCAATATCTTAATTATAATAAACCAATAATTTCTACGAGGACCGAAGGAACGAAGGAAGAACGCCCGGAATCCACTTCTTCGCGTTTTTTAAATTTCATTTTATATTTTCTAAATCAACAAGTAACACACATTAACAAACTTCTTGAATACAATTTTACATTCAAGATGGATAATATTAATCAATCGTTATTGATATAATAACCATAAATCAAACAAAACGTACTATCCTGATTAATATTTTATAGTAAATAGCAAACTAAAATTAATTATACTTCACATGAAAATAGTAAAATCGTGAACATATTATAATCGTATATATATATACGATTATATATATATATTATTATTATTATTTGTGTTATTTTTTAAATATAAGAAACAAGTTTGCTACTGGAGATAACAGCGTAGTGGTATAAATACATAATTAAAATTATTCGCATGTGTTCCAATGGAATATTTAATTATGTACGATATATGATGATTAATTATGACAGTTAAATTACATACATATATCATTATTCATTTTCTGTAAACAATAATAACTTTAAGCTTAACATAATATACAAATTGTTGTTTTCAGAATAATTATATAATATTAGGTAAGTATAGTACTCAAGTCTGTATGATCAGAGCGAAGCAATGTATTGATTTTACAATGATGCTTTTTTATGTCTGAAAGAACAATTTCGGGTAGAATTAATAGTTACCACGAAAATGGTATGCTTTCGGTAGGAAATTTGCAACTTGTGAGTACTTTATTTATCTTATTTTTTTTAGGGAGAATAAAAACAACCAGAAAAAAAAATGGAAAAACGGCTAAATTCACGGAAATAATAATTTTGACGAAATTCATTTTAGATTTACATGATAACTAACGCAATTTTTAAACGTATAGACTTGTACATTTTTTGAGTATTCTAATAAGTAGTTAAAACGTGTAAAAAGATTTTGGAATGGATTATTATTTTATTATATTGTATTATATTAAGTATCGCTCAGACTCATTTTTTCATGTGCAATATTATTTTATTCAAATTTGAATTATAATAATTTTCTCCGAGAACCGAAAAGATGAAGGAAGAAACGTTTAGAATCGACATTTCCGCTTTTTAAATTAAATAAACTTATTTGTTAGCCTTGTATTTTGTTTACAAGAGAAAAATTGTTTAGAACCATCATGGTTTTGTTAATCTAACAAATGGAAATGGTACCTATTCAAAGTACTAGCCTTCGTGCGTGATTTCTATTCCTATTAGAGTTGTGTTATTATGTTTTTTGATTAGCCTATATATTTCTGACAGTAATTTTAAATTTATAAAATGAATAAATAATAAAAAGGTTTATGTATTATAGGTACTAATTATAATTTTATTATATATGTAACATATATAATATAAATAATATTTTATTATTATGTAAAAAAAAAAAATCGGTAAAATATACTATATAAATAATTTATTATTGTCCGTTGTTTATTACAATTACAAATGTATTACAATAATTATTATTATATAATATTAAAAAGTAAGTACTGCACGTGTTTGACACTTGATCCTCAATTCCTCGCTTCGTTCCGCAAATCGAAAATTGACTCAGATTTGTTTTGAAAAACCATTTATTTTGAAAAAAAATCCATGAGTGCATACGAGGATCTAAGCGTTAATCATTTCCACCAACACGTCTTCACATCAGACATATAAAAGTTTAGTTATATAATCTAAATACACGATCATTCTTATACTATAGTATAAACGTTTTATAGGTACGTCATGTCAATATTAATTATTTGAAATTGGCGCTAAAAAAATTGGCTTATCAAAACAACGCCGTTCAAACAGCTCTAATTTAAATATAAATAATGCATCTGCTGTGGCTCTTTGGCCTGTGATCTCTTCAATGCGTTAGCCGATGCCATGTCACCGGTCGTCGTCATTCAGTATTAATTTTGCTTTGCGCTGCGCCAGTTCTGCAATATATTTTTTGCGTGTGTGTACCTTTTTATCGGTACTGGATATTTCGACGGTTAATGTCTACTTTCGGTAACATATTTTGTACTTTTACGTCAAAAAACTTTCTAGAGTTTATACACGAAAGACTTTGGAGTTGAGTTTGTTTGAGTTTGTACATGAAACACTTTTACGACGTATTAAGATACAGATACTTATACGACGTATCCAAATAGATCGAAGTAGTACATATACTATCTAAAATAAACCGATTTATTTGGAATTCAGCGTACTGATGCTTATTTTTGGCAATAAACCATATATTAAATTGCACAATTATGATCGGATTTATAATTTTAAATTGTACGACAAAAAACTACCGCGTTTGTACATGACATATCCGATATCCAAATAGATTGATGTAGTACATAGGTACTACATAATATTATAATATATATATATATATTCAATTTCAGTTGAACATAACTGCCAGAGTGGGCTGTTTCATCAGTTATTATAAATTAAAAATGTACAAAACATATTATTTTAAATACGCATTGTGCATATGCTCACAAAAAGTACATAAAATGACGTATAAAAAATTGACACATTGGATTACAATAACCAACTAATGACGTAACTAGTTGAAAAATGCATTAATATGCAGTTATATACATAATATCTCCACGATAAGGCGGCCAATGGCCCCGATATCTTCGTCAGTTCGCCATCGGCCTTCCCCGTTCAGTATTTGCTATTTAGTTTGCTGCTCCGCCATTTTTGAAATAATTTTTTGCGTGTGCTTACCTTTTTATCGGTATTGAATATTTTTCCGTTTATTGTCCACTATTGGTAACATTTTATACCTTTACGACAAATCCTTGCTGAGTCTGTATATGAAAGACTTATATGACGTATCTAAATAGATAGAAGTAGTACATTTTGTATCATTGTGCCCGACATTGTTTTTAAATATAAATCGATTCATTTGAAATTGAGCAGTCTGATATGTATTTTTTGTCGTTGGTTTTAAAATTGTAAATTACACGATAAAAAACTTGATAAAGTATGTACATAAAAGACTTATATGACATATACAAATAGATAGAAGTAGTATATAGTGTATGTTTTCAGTAGAAAATTGCATCTACTTGGTATTTTATTTAGCTCATTTTTCGAATTTCTTAAAATAATTTTTCTTGGGAGAAGAAAAACAACCAAAAAATTAATTTAAACAAATAGACTTTCATGAAAATAATGAAATTTTGAACGTATCGTCCACACGTTAATTGATAAGTCCTATCAATGTTTTTGAGTATTTTCATGGGTATTTTACACGCATAGTAAAATTTTGGAATAGATTATGAGTTTATTCTATTGTATTATATTGATTTTCGCTCAGAATTGTATTTTCGAATGCAATATCATTGCATTAAAATCTTTATTATAATAAACTACTAATTTCTCCGAGGGCCGAAGGGATGAAGGAAGAATGTCCGAAATCGACCTTCCCACTTTTTCATAATATTTTAGTTCCTTTTATAGATGATAATGTATCAAAATTAAAATTATTTTATTTGAAAATATTAGAATATGTAAAATCAAACAGCAGTATAGGTTTAAAATCATAATTAATTAAGAGTACCGATGCATATTTTAGTGAATCGAATATATTGGAAAAAATTGTTTTAATTAGTATGAACTATACGAAAAAACAAATAAAAGCAACTGCTGTACTTCAACAAAAAAGTACTTATCAAAAATAAATAAAAATAAAATAAAATGCCCATTCAAATTACTCAGAAATAAATTATGAATTAATTACTTTTGTATGAATATTATGAAGAGTTTTTTGTTCAACTTTATATAACTTGTTTTTAATTTTATCATTTAACTAATAAAACTTATACTATTTTTATTAAAAGTAAGACTATATTTTGCGTGAATTAAAAATTTGAACAAATCAATTAGGTACCTACATAATAATATGAAAAACATTGTTAGAAACATTTTTGCAATAATCTGATAATTAGTGAAAAATGCGCGGGATAAAAGTTTTTGATCAACGAGCGGTCATAAATGAAAATCTTGCGTGTTGCAAATTGTAGGTTCTTGGTAAGATATTATTTTACACAACACGTATCATCATAATAAATAATTATCGTTTGGTAATACAACAAACGAAAATAAATAATAAAGCTTTGTTAATTGTTAATAAATAAAGGTGAATTAATTCGGTACACAAATTCGTGAACTGCCCTAAAACACTGATGATGGTAATACACGTGATAATAGAAACTATAATAAGGAACAAACATAATAATGGGAAATTTTTTAGAAAAGATGTTTGCACTACGCATGATTGTTTTTTGATCATTATTATTTTTTATTAATAAGTTTTAATTTTACAACATAAAATAATGACCTACATTGTTTCTCCACAAATTCTAAGAAAATTATATTTGTATACGACAAATATTATATATATATTTTATATTTTTAAGAATTTTTATTTTTATAAACCAGAATTTATTATTAGATTGAATAGGAAAATCAAAAGTTTTGTTTTTATACAAAATTATGAAATTTCAATAAATTAACACGCATACAAGTTGACATAAAACACATTTTCGTTTAATTTGATTGTAAAAAATGTATTCTTGATTCGTATGTACCACCTTATTTACCTACATTTATATATGAAGGTTATACATAGACACAGGAGAGATAAGTAAATTAAGTATTTGTTTTAAAAATTGTTGGTATAGATATAAAAGAAAAAATTCTATTAGTGTTAGACGGATAAAAAATAAAAACTTCTTAATCACGAATGATGAACAGCAGAAGGAGAAAAATAATAATACAATGTCAGTCCTTTTAAGTAATCTTTAAGAATTACTGTCTAAGTGAATTTGAATGTCTCCAGTGAAACTACTTTTTATGGTGTATTCGAATAATTTATACTCATGGGTATAATAATAATATTATAACGAACACGCGCTGTGTACATTATAAAAATCATAGGTACTGTTTGTTCACCTACATTTCGAAATCGAGAACCCTTGGTTAAAATTAAATAAATAACTGACTTTTTTTCATTATTACAGTAAACCAAGCAATTAGTATTTCTATGTTATTACGGTAGTTGTATACAAATTGACAAAAAATAACCTGAGATTATGTGAAATGTAATACACGACCTCCGGTGTATTTATTTTTCTTTAATTCGTCTCGAAAATCTATTTTACAAAACACGTCTAAACTTTTTCATTCATTAAAAATATAAAAAAATTATTAAGGACGACAAATATAATTGGACACTGTACTTATCACAAATCTCGTATTTCAACAAACGCAATGTATATAAAATATATAAGTGATTTCATACCATGCAACATAAAATAATCATATTATATCACTGTGATGTTAATTGATTAAATTTCTTTTTACCTGAAACGAATTCAATTCAAAACACAAACATATTATTATTTTTTTTTTTTGTAGACAGTTTTCGGTGAAAATTGCCATTGCTCAGAAACGGTTATGGTGAGTGATCATTGGCCAGCCATTTTGTTTCGTGTTTTATTTTTTTTTCATAACCAGGTTATATTATAACACCTGCACAATAGCGCGCGTATAGTATCGTTCGAAATGAAATTAGTATGTTCATTTAAAATTTGTATATTTTATTTTTTAACAACTGCCTTCATTTCAATAAAGGGTACTTTTTTCGTATCCGTCAATAATGGTTATCTGATGTACCTTCTGATTATTGAGTTACAGCCGCAGTTAAAACAAAAATCTATCCTCAGGCTTTGTAAGTACACAATGAGGGACGACTACGTTGTTTGTTTTTATTTCACTATAATATGACTGCAGATGTTTTATTTTAATGTCATTCAATCAGCGGGATTTCATAACGGACTGAAAATATTTTCACCTTTCAGGAAATTGATTTGTATCGTGTTAACACCAACTATCATCATTATCTTCCAGATGACGCACTGTTAGCATTATAATGTTATTATAGCACAACGGAATCCTTAATAATAGTATGTAAAAAAACGAAATGGTAAATTCCCGCTTGACAGTTTCGTTTCGTTTGACCAATGTATTCATTTACTAAAACATTTCAAAAATAATTATATTTTAACCCACTCGGAAATGGTGTGTATTTGTTTTAAAATAAGTCATGTTTTGTTTAACGAAAATATTATGTTAATTTTGTATAGCTCGCGGTCATATGTTTTTAAATATCAACACAATTTTTATTACTTCGATATGTAGATAAAATAAGTACTCAAATATGTTATATAAGATAATGACATCATATTTTAATTTACAAAATATGTAGACAGTGGCCTGTCGCTCTGAGGGCTCCCCTTACTGTGAGAACCAGAATAGTATACAAATCGAAATATACGTCATATTATAATGTGATTCATACAATCGTGTCTTTTATTTTCGAAATGAAGTGTCAAAAAAAAATAATCGGGCAGTCGATTTTAAAAGCTTCACCTTCGTTCCTTCGGTCCTGAGAGAAATTAGTGAAATTGTATTGTTTTATAATTAAGATATGAATACAATAAAATTGCATTCGTAAAAAACGATTCTGAGCGATTATACTGATATTATTTATTTTTATAAATTTTCTGTATTAATAATAAAATAAAAAAAGTAAAAATATTAGTTATCGTAAAATAATGAAATTCAAATTCGTCAAAAATGTATATTTAGCAAATTGTGCAATTTATTGCTGTTATTAGTGGTTCTACCAGGTTCATTAAAAACATATTGAGAACTTCAAGAAATGGCCTCGTTAATATGCCAACTAGATGAAATTATCTAAATCTAAATCTCTTAACCTAACCGAAAGCATACCCTTCTTGTGGTAATCGCACCATTATTTAAAACCCAAAAAGTGTCTTCATGCATAAAAAATAACAAATCACTGTATTATCAATTATTATTCAATTCGCTTTTTTCAAAATTTAAAAACAAATAACCACTAGACGGCCTGGACGCCAGTGTATTGTTATTATGAAATATATATATTTTCAACACGTTCGTAGAAAATGTAAATTTATCCCTTTGATAAAAATTTACTGTACGACCGAAATGAAAGACAATAAATCTGGTTTTTCATTTTGAATGTTAGCCGTGCAGTTTATGAATATCAGAATATGTTGTTTTGAAATACGTTTTCTCTACGATGTAACTAAATATATGCAGTTATTTGGCCGAAACAATATTTTATATTAAAAAATCGTTCAGTGTCATATTTTCACTTATAGAATAATCAACAACTAGGTATTTAAAACACGTTATCTATAGCAATTTAAAATAGTTGATACTTGTGAAAAGACAAATTAAATATAAAAAAATAATCAGTGCGATGATCTATATTATAAATATAAATATTTGGCAATAGTAATATTGTAATAATATATTTTACATTGATAACTAACTAATAATCAGGGTTGTGGATTTATAATAGTGTAGATTATATAATACGTGTTTAATTATTATTTTCTTTTACATATTTTTTTAATGTTACTATGCATTAAAATTTGTATCCAATAGTTTTAATTTATATTTTTATAAAACTTTAAGAGCTTTTAGGTTGTAGAAATATGAAAAATGAATAATAAAAATATATTCATAGTATTTACGATGGGTTTTCATATCGATATCGTGACAAATGTTCAACAACGATATTGATATCTGGATACGATATCCATTAAATATGAACAATATCGATATTAGATACAGATATTCGATACGGAGCGAGGAATGTATTTTTTCTACAAAGATTTTTTATTTTTTTTAAGTATGAAATTATTTTTTCGGGTAGAAATAGTTGTCACCAGGGTATGTTTTTGGTAGCAAATCGTATCATCTTGATACTTTATTCAGCTCATTTTTCGAATTTCTCCAAAGTTTTTCCTCAAAAGAAGAAAAACTACCAAAAAATTAAAAATATCGGCAAAATTAATATTTCCGTAATTTTTTATTTTTTATTTCATGATAACTAATTGAGTTTTAATCGTAGGAACTTGAATATTTTTTTGAATACTAACATAGATAAATATATGTTTGTAAAATTTTGGAACGGATTAGTTGATTTTTTGGCTAAATATAGAACTTTGAATTTTTTTAAAAAATGTTTAATATTATCTGCAATTTTTGTTTTAACGGTATGAAATTCTTATAAAAGTCTACTCATATACTATTCAATCTATTTACAAAATATTTTGAAAATCGTGACTGACAATTTTTATCATGTAATGATGATAACTCCTTAAATTGTAGGGATTTGAAATTTATTTAGCATATTTACATATTATGTTATTTATACTCGTGGTAATTTTTTAGAATGGATTATCAGTATAATAAATATATTAATATATTGAGATTCACTTAGAATCGTATTTTCTAATGCAATATGCATTCAAGTCTTAATAATTATAATAAACCACTAATTTCTCCGAGGACCGAAAGGACGAAGGAGGAACATCCTAAATTGACGTTTCCATTTTTTTCTATAACATTTTATTATTGTTCATCACTAGTATTAGTACTAAATTAACCGGTCCTAACATAATCAATTTTATTTATTATTTAAATATTATAAAATGCACTGGCCCCCGTAGTGATTCTTAAGATTCGTAAAATCGGTCATTTTAGCACTTTTGAGTCATTCATTCAGTATAATTATAATATAACACACTGAAAAGTCCAAATCGCGTGTAAATGGCCTGAGCAAGCTCGTATAAATCGTTTCGATATGTAGTGGATTCGAGTTGTGTTCTGATAGAGCTCTCCGAGAGTCATCACAATCTCATTAGCGATACACCTCAGTTTATGTACCTAGGTACCTACGTAAAATAATGTTACGTTTTCTTTTGTCGTTGTCATTGAAAATTACACGGGTACGATTGCTAATTGCCCAGCACAAGAGACCTATAATTTTACGTTTTCCGGCCGTTTTGTCGGCGACAAAATTACGACGACTACCAACATCCTATAATGTGTGACTCGACGTTATATTATTTATATATTTATTATATTAGTGCCCACGAAATTACATATTATTATATTATATTATTGTATTATATATCCCATTATGATACCCGTTCGAATTATTTCACTGGGAACAAAACGCCGTTGTAATATCGCGTAATCAACGTAATAATACCTATAGTGTTATTTTGTGTTTTTTTTTTATAAATTTCCAAAACATTTTTACCTAGCCGCATCACACACGCTATTTTATATTACGGACGCTCGTTTACGATAATTTTCTTTTTTATCATTCGTTCTTTTTAATTTTGTCGATATTATCTCTCATGACCGTCTCTCGTCACTGTTGTATAACATAATGCAAGTATAATAATTGACACGGATGATGTTTTATATGTTTATGAAAATGATACCGGGAGTATAATATTGTAATATTCGAACCGTTTAATAAACATCATTCGAGTGTGCGTCTATAATAATATTGTTAATAAAAATTATTGTTCTTTTACGCCATTCGAACACATTATATTATAATATTTTATTCCATTGTAGTAATTTTTTTTAGTTATTGAATTTTATTTTTAGACATTTGAAAATAAATGACTTGCCTTGGATATAAAACATTATTATATTTCGTAGAGTTATTATAATTAAATCGAAGAAAAAACATATTATATTTGGATAAACTCATACGAGTATATTATGAAAAAATTACGAAATATAATATTATAACAATCCTAAGATGAAATTATATTCTAATAATCATTGTATATGCATTTTAGATAAGATGATTAATATTTTCGACATTGAATATAATTTGAAGTCGTGTATTAATCATATATTAATGAATAACATTAAATTCGAACGGACATATTAATATTGTAATTTAGCTACCGTCTGGTTATTTATACTCACAACAGCCAGAGGGTTACCATTAAACAGCAGATGCTCTAGTATTTTGCATATTTTTTGGTAGTTCGATAATCTGGTTTAAAATTTTTCCAAACCGTATAAATGAAAATATAAACAAAAACTAGCGTTTTATTAGCATAATTTTGCATACTCGAACAATTTAATCGCACCATTAATTATTTTGTAGAACATTTTTCATACGCTTCTAAAACATATAAATTCATTTAACTATCTTGTTAATTTTATTATACATTCATAAACGATATTACATAAAATATAGTAGTCATATTATATATTATTACTAGTTTGAATAGTTACGATTTCAAGAAAACTTTTCTATGCCCGGTATATTGTAAATACAATATTATTTTTTACTTAAAATTTTAAATTACAATACGTTTTGATCGTGATAACCATAAATACGGAACGTTTAATTAAAAAAAATTAATTGATACAATTGATTGGTGAAATGCATTTTACAATCATTGTTTATATGAACTCTGTAAATACAATATTAAAATTAATATTTTACCTGTTGCAAGTAAAATATAAATATAAAATATTGAAATACCTATGTTTATAAAGTTAAAGATTTTTATATCGGTCCGACTCTACAACGGCACAACTCAATATAGGAAATTCGATTTTGTTGTTGGAAAAATGTTCGGTTCATTAGTTTTGTTTTTGAAATACACCGCGTGCTGACAAGAACCGGATACACGAAAAGTCGTCTGGTAACAAAGTACAGTCGTTTTGGGTGATTTAGCAATCAGACACGATCAAAATGATGTAGCGTGTAAATCGTTATTTTTACTCTTTTTGTAATTTGAATTTTTTTCATTAATTACATTGTATTGGTAAACCTCAAATAAATAAATACGTCTAAATGAATATTAGTTTTAATGAAAAATTCATAAAATAATAATATTACACATAAAAAACCCCAAAAATATTTTCCACATTTATTAAAAAAAAAATAATAGTAATATTCAGGTAGTTAATTTGGAAAACATGACATTTAAAATAATCGTATTTTAAAGAATCTACTTGTCAAATATTGTATAAAAAAAATTAAGTTTTATTTTTGTACATGTTTATACTAAATCGATAGGTAGTAGTTATAATATTGATTATGTTTACTTAATACTTTCATTACGGTTTATAAATATGTATATATATATATATATATATATATATAAAGTATATTATATAACACTGGTAGATATGTGATATATGATATTAATAATACTGCAGTTTAAATTGTCGAAAATTGAAAATATAAAATAAAGTTTTGAGATTTAAATCGAATATTAATGAACATTTATATTGAGAAACTATGACTACAACCTACAAGAAAAATGTTAACGCTACCGATTGTTTAAAGTATTTGACCTTTGGGAATTATTAAAATCGCGAAAACAATCAACATTTAACACTATTGGTAGGTAATTGTGCGTTCTGTAATCGTTGTAATTTGCATGAAAGCGGTTTAAAAAAATAAAATAGTGTTGTGCGCGAGCGAAATTTTAATTAAAAAATTCCCAAGGTGCTGTGGAGATATTAAAATTACGCACACGACAGAATAGTGAATAGCCTATGGATAAACAATAACAATAAACTGGATCGGGAATGCGTTTGCTAAAACTCGGTTTGAATAGAAAAAGGAAAAAATTAATTATAACCCGTCCGAATTGAATGAAATAATAAAACCCGAAGCTATATATGTATTGTAATATAGGTATTATTATAATACTCGTATGTTTTATTTTTCCGTGTAGGTACGCATATATACTTTGGTAACTTTACGGTATATTACCTATTCTCTATGTCTGTTACCGTGGACCAAATCCCCAGCCTTGATTACATTTTTTCGTTCAATTGTTGCCTAGGGTACGTAACCGGGAATGGGCTTTGTGAAATCGTCCGGAAAAGGGGTGCTGCCGCCAAATCGTCCTACAGAATGAAAATATGTTCTTATTTTCGATCCGCCTTATTCTTCGCCTGAAAGATTTTATATTGATCACGAAGGTGTGAACTGTGAAAATTATTATTTACAACACTCTGTAATATACATTTAATCTATACCGGGGTAGTGTACATGCAGTATAATATATATAATGTTTTTAATAATCCAGAAGCCAACATGAAAAAAGATATTAACTATTTATTATATAATAATACGACAGTGTATTAATAATACACAAATATATTTATTATCTATATTTAGATACCTATACGAAATAAATAATAACCAAACCTACCCAAATACATATTGAGGGCATCTTAAATTAACGTATATTATGATGTCTTATAACGTATTTGATTATTTATTAAACGTTATGATGGTTATTACTATTTAAGTGTCACATGTAACTTTACTTCTGTGTTCTGTCCCCTTCCTTCGTGTTTTTTTTTTTTATCTCTTCCTAGTTCATTTTCTCTTAAAGTATGCGATCTGATGGTTTGGCATCCTTACCCAGCTCGTGATGATCTATTAATAGGACGAGTTTTAAAAAAAAAATTATCTTATGCTGATTTCCTTTTAAAAATTGATCACCCTCCTCACGAATACTAATTTATTCACTCTACCCTTTAGTTTCAAACCCTCGCCACTCGTCGTATTGAAGCCCACAATTCATTCATCACATCCCTTCTTAAAGGCTTTGTTGATTTTTCAGATTTCCTTTCATTAACATCATTCCGCGTTATCAACCATAACACTAGAAATCACTCTCTGTTTCAAATTATCCATCATAATACCTCATTTGGGCAAAATCATAGAAAATCTTAAGTTTGGCTCTGAGCACATTTTTTTTTTTGTCTTATATTATATTAGTTGAATTTTTTCTTCTTCGTAACTTGTGTATTTGTATATAATAATAATTATTATCGTACACGACTCTATTCTGTCTTTGAAACATTGCCGCACCATGCGTTGAATGATAATGAATTAAAAAATAATAGCGATTAGAACTTTAAACGTAACAAAATAATTTTATTATTTGTTATCGATTAACTTTGTGGCGGTCGGGTTGGTAAAACGTTTGTGGGCCTGCAGAATGACCTTAATACGACAATAGCATTAGGTATTATTATTTCGACGCAAACACACGTGCCGGTGGAATGTTGCTAATATAATATAATAAAATATATTATATTGTCAAAGAGAGCTGCGGACCGGCCGCCTATTCGCGCGACGACGTACGTGATCGGTTTGCAAAACTTTCCAACGTAATCGTATTTACACCTCGTCGGGGACGACGAATAGAAATAACGCAATTTGTGTCATACCGCTGCGGCAAATTTATACACGACCGCGTATACGCGTATCTAATTCGCGTGTGCGTTGTCTCGTGCAAATAATAGTATTATAATCCAGTGTCGACAAACATGTCTTATCTGTGTGACGATCTCAAAATGACGATCTCTTACGATTTTTAAAATATCCATATAATAATTATTAATACGATTTTGTTATATTTTTAGAATTATATCAACGCGTAAGCTATATTGCACACTCGCGAAATATTTAGAATGAAATATCATATAAGTACTGCATTCAAAACATTTATTTTCAATAGTATATCTAATTATTAATAATATTAATATTTTTTAATATTATTTTATCCCTTGAAAAAAATTAAAACTGTTTTTAAAACGCAACCATAATTTAAAAATTTAATGTACAAAATATATATCGTCAAATTTAATTTCTATGGAAATATTACTGTTCATTGTATGAATTTGTACTTAGTTGATGTATAGTGACGTATTGTATATAGTATATACAGATAAACAGCGCACTATTCTATTCAACGAATAACGATAATGGTATTTAGAATTTAGGTATATACTTAATATTATTGTTTGTTTAATGAACTTTTTTAAAGTAATTATTTTTTATACAGAAACATTTATCTAAGCATATATTAATATTCACAATATTATTTTATTATTTTAAAAATAAATTTTATATTATTATACTTATATTAAAAATTAATATTGTAAGTTTTAATATTTCAATATGTTAATAATTATTATACTATAAGAAATATTTTCTTTCTACAAAAACATATTATAATAATATACTAATAAAATTATTATTTTATATTGATTAAATATAAATTATTATAAGTGTTTGTTAATGGGATCTAATAAAAAAAAAGTATTCCAAAAATACTTGTAATACGAATTTCAATAAGTATTCGATTACATACTCTAATTACTTTTTCTACAGTTAATATTCTAAGTATGTATTTAAAAACTTTAAAAAGTATTTTACCCAAGTTTGCTAGGTTACAATATAATAATGTACTAACTAGAATTTGAAGTCGAAATAACTTAAAAAAATTAATTTTTTTAACTAAAAATTTGTTCGTGCAAATTTTGTATATTAATGAGAATAAGCCTAAAAATTCATTTTAGAAGTGGATTATATTTTATTTTATTTAGAAACATTTTTAAAAAATAAAATAATTTTTTTTTGTTATAAATTCATGGAGCTTTTAACTAATTAAATTATTAAAACAAATATTCTAATTAATAATGCGAATTGTATTATCTTATTTTTATATAACGATTAAAATATATAGTAGCAATTAGTAAATTAAAGTTCTTTGATTTGTATGTACATACAAATATAATTTCAAAATGAATAATTGCATGAAATAAATTAATAATATATACTAGTGTAAGTATCTATTATTAATTGGTATTCTCTAATTTAATTTTACTATTAATTTCAAATATAATTATTAAAACGAATTATTTCACATCTATGAATAATATAATATAGGTTTATCATAATGATATCATACTACGTTTCTTAAAACACGTCATAATACTACAAAAAAATGTACGTTTATATGATACTAATTTTTATAAAATAATTCTATCCATATGTTATTCGTGTCTTAGAAATTCAATACATCACCTTAACAATATACTCGTATTTTAATGATTCATAGAGTGTGTATGGTATTGGTAGTTTTCTGCATAATTTACTGCAGTATTATAAAACGATTGATGTGTTTCTTACCAAGTCATAACCTAAAACCATGATGACTAAGTCAATATTTAATGAGTCACTCTAAGTCTAATAACTGATAAATTAAAAAATATATATACTTGTTTAGCGTAATTGAGTTTATAATATTTTAACTATAAAGGTATGTATCTATATACGACAATACTTTATAATATTCGAATATTAATACTTTGACTTTATGAATATATCGCAAAATAATATACATAATTGTCCATACCATTCATAATGAAAGAATTTTTATTTTTCAAAAATAAATTTTAAAATTATCATTATTATTATTATTATTATTATTATTTAATTATTTTCATTTTAAAACAATATTCATTTTGATAAAGTCTATAATTACTATTTCTTGTACTATATTTCGACAAAGCATATAAATAGTATTTAATTTTGTATATTATTGTTAATTATAAATTTTGTTGAAACAATCAAACTTACCTAATACAGACGAACCGACGAAGACCTGGGTAACTAATACAGGTTTTAATATATAACAATATCTGTGTTCTTAGTACTTCCCATTGCAATATTTTAGGTGAAAATTTCAAAACAAAAAAATGTCAGGGTTCTGAGGATTTATTTTTACTTCGATAAGTATATTATAAATTATTTACAGGGTCTGTTTACTTTACAGAGATGTACTCAGAATCTTTCGACCGAAAAACTCGGATCAGACGTTACTTTGTTATATCTTTGAATGCAATGTCCGAGAAATAGCATGATAAATTCAGGATTCACATTAATAATCATTGTTCTAGTATAATCTATATCGATTAATGAAAATAATATATACTAATTATATTATGTTTTTAGATACTCTATATATTACAAATTAATAATGCTGATTAATTATTCGAGCCATCTATAAGGGTATGAGTTTTTAAATATTAAAAATAAATTTAGGTAGATATTTTTAACAAAAACACATTATTATAATATATTCCTAAATGGTATATTATATAAAAATTAAAACAACTAAACCCTCATTCGTGTTGAATATATGTGTCATGGGTATCATATTAAATTTTGAATAATTATATAACTATATATTATTATAAATGACAAATTTGAATTATATAATTATAATGGATTTTAAAATTATGAATATTAATTTTAAAAAATATCATAGCTTATGAATTATTAATTTTAGATAAAAACATTTAAATTTTAAATTTAAATTTAATTCTAAATAATTTATTGATCATTGCGAATTTTATTTTATTTATAATTACTTGTGTTAACATAACTCTATCACAAACTTTGATCGTAGATATTAGAAAATTAGTATGAAGTAGAATACCGATTATAATATAACAATTTTTTTAATTTAAAATACCACGATTAAAACCCATTTAAACGAGGATATCATAATGTTATTTAATAAAATAAACATAAATTGTTTACTTCGTTTGTATGAACCACTGTATCGTATTTTGTTTTTATAAATAACATGAGTTCAGTATTCTCGTACTTTGGTAATGGTTTCGTTATGACTTGATATCCTAATTAAATTTATAAATATATAAATTATTATAAATATATATAGTTCACTGCGCTTATAAAACAAATAAAAAATGACCATTAAACGAATGTTAAATTTAAATGTATTATCAACATTTATTATATTTTACGACCGTTTGAAAATTAATTAGGCATTTACCTAGATTAAAAAAGATATACAGCTATCTAAAACTCGAAATTCGTTAGAAAACTTTCTAGACTACTTAACTCACCACACTTAATCAATTTGTAATAACAAATTCATTCTAAAATGTTTGCATATTGCATATGGGGTGGGGTATAGGCATGTTACAACTTATAATTAGCTCATAAAATTATTATAAATTTTATATTATTATAATTATTTTTTTAAATTTTATATTACCGGTTAAATATAAATTAATCTTTGTTCTTTTGAATCTATAATAAATTATATTATGTAAACTATATAATATCAAATTTAAAATATTTATAATATTTTATTCATTTTAATTTTTACAATTTTTAGTGGTTGTTATTGTTGTTTCTTTAATGTGTGGTCTTTAAATTAAATATCCGTAATATGTTTTGGAATGAATATATAGTGGGTGGTCATATATAATTCTTATTTCTTTTGATTAAAAAAGTGAAAAACATATAATATTACACGAGTGTATTATTTTAATCTCCGTAAATATTCATATGAAATAAAAATAATAATTTGAAATAAATGAATGTGTCTATCTCAATATTATATTTTATCTTTATAGGATTTATATTAAAAGCAGAGAAAATATAAATGAAAATGAAATAATTTAAAATTTAAATACCAATTATTTATGTTTATTAAAAGTATTTAAAGCTTTAAGTATAATATAATAAATATATTTACATTTTGACATTTCATGAATCGTAATTTTAACTATTTACATTAGGTTATAGTTATAAATATACATAATATATATTATAGCAGGTACATAGTCTACTTTACTGCTTTAAATTGTTCACTTAAACAAATCGTTGGGAATAGAGATGTCCCCATAAAACGTAGAAAACATTTTTTGTGAATCAGGAAAGTTAACAAGCCCTGAAATCTATCCATTCCTCCATCAAGTAATAAAATTGATGGCCATACTCTGAATAAATTCCAAGAAATGGTTGATGGCATTTTGAGCCACAAGAAATTGGATGAGAGAAGTTGGGAGAATGAAGTCAGATAAATATAGCATCCAGCTGATGTGAACCGAGGTGGTCAAAATTCCAAACAAGTGGGAATGATAATTCCAGGATGTCCGGTGAAGTTGCTGGACAGCGGAAATCAAATGCCACATCAGACTTCTATGATAAATTATTCTTAAGCGCGAACCTAATGGTCACATTATAATTAGGACCAGTTAAAAGTCATTCATCTAAAGACATATATTAAGTTATTTTTGTTAAATTGGCAAGGTCAACAGAGGGTAGACATAATGTTCATTTGATTTATTAAATAAAAGATAATGGCCAAGAGGAAGTTATGCGAAAGAGGTTCAATTTGGGAAAAAAACTGTACAGGAATTTTATACTTGCTTAGTAGTAAGTTTAAATTGTTCTAATTGTTTTAATTGGAGTCATAAAATTTAAATCGAATAACGATTGAATAAATTATAACATATTAAACTAGGTACCTAATATAATTACTCAAATTATTACAAACATAAAAATATAAATTTATATCATTATAATAATATATAATTATACGTAATTAATATATAAAGTATGGTCTCTATTCTGTTTCTAAGTTTCAGATTTCGTATGTTGCTGAATTGGAAGTGACCACGAAGTACTAACACAGCTGTATTTATAGCTATTTATATCTACTCATAACAATATTTTTATGACATGGTTATTACTTATTTCTAATATTAGGACACTCTTGGGTGGCGGAATGATAATAGAGAATTATTCGGCTATTTAATTAATGACGGTCACTGAGAACATTATATACAATAACATAAAGAATTTGTACACTTATAATTATTTAGCACTGCATAGACTAATGATAAAATTATAAAAACCACATTTTAACGCACATTTTTAACTTGTTAGTCAATTGTTATTTTATGCTTATTACTCTATAATTGTGTGATTTAACGTTTCACGTCATTGTTATTACACTAATTTTTGTGCTATATTACCTGTGTTAAATTGTTATCAGTGTCCATTCTAATTATTATATTTTGTGGCACGGTCTTAGATGATAAGGTCATATTAATGTCTTATTTATCGATTATCTGTTTGATGAAACCAAATTAGTTCAACTTTTACTCATATATGATTCATACTTACATAGTTTATTGTAGTTACATAACTTTTAAATGTAAACATTTAGTTTCATTAAGCTAATCGTATATCAATAGGTTGGGTTGGTGGAAGTGATCGGACCATATCTATGACCGAGTACTGTGATAATATGTAAATGCTTTCCTTGATCGTCAATGGTCTTGTCACATCACTATAAGCACCGATTTCATATTTGGCTGTTACTATCATGTACCGATCTGACCGCACAATTCGATGCGATTCCGGACAAAATAGAAAGCAATATTATCCCTTGTTATAAAAGGGTATCTCAACGCCTGCGTATGTACTTTAACTGTAACACAATTGTGAAGGTCAGTACGTTGCACGTCGACCAACCAACTACGTTAACTAACCATGTCCGTCAAGTTAGCACATTATATTAGGATAACCAAACACATTACAAAAATTTGCTAGGAATTCGCTAGATTTTGCTAGGTTTCTCTTTTTTACAAAATAAAAAACAAGTTTGCCGATGCCAACTTAACGCCGCACCGGCACAATGTCCGATTTGAAAAAAAAGGTGCCAGAATATTTCTAACATAATATAACCGTTACTACAGTCGACAGAAAAATTCGCCAATAAGTTAATTTAACAAAAAAGTAATCCGTACCTTAAAATAATAATAATAATAATAAAAAAAAAACATAGTGAGAACGTTTTCTCGTCTTTGTATTGGTCATTTTCTTCTTCCCTCGCATTCCTTTATATCTCTCGCTTAACTATTTTACTTTTTCAACTCTTCATCGTAAAGAAATTACTCGTATTTACTTGTTACTTCTATCGTGAACCTTTGACTATTTGTTTATTGCATGACATTCATTAGTTAATAATTTAATTATTGTAATTGCATTTAGTATATCAAACACTATCATTACATCAGTGTTGTATCTATAGTTTTTTATATTATTATATTATTATAAAATGTCAACTTATATTACATTTGTATCATATTTGTTTTGTAATTATTATCACAATCTTATTTATCCATAATTTAAAATTAGTACCATTATTAATACTATATATATTCTGTCCATTTTTAAAACTTACATACTATATGTTTTAAATAAAATATTCTATATACCTCTTTTATATGCTATTCATTCTTTAATTGTGTTTGAATTCAACTCATCATCACAAAAAATATAATGTATACGGACTTAGTAACTCGGCTTCTAACACAACTTTCACACCACCATTCGTTCTTCTTATCTTTCCTTTCGAAGTATAATTTTATTTTCTGTCTTCGCGTACGTAACGTTTATATCCAATCACCATCTCTATAGTGTTATTTTTTTTTTACAAGATCTCTTTAAAAAAAAGAATAATGATAATGTACCTATGTATAGTTTAATAGGACACCATGATAATAATTTTATACTGAAATTTTATTTTCTGAAATATGACTATCCGTATAAAATCCATTTTGGGAATACACATTTGATTAAATTCGTGATATAATTTTGGATATAATAGTTAAATTTCGAGAATCACTTGTGGTGCGTGAGAAAGTTGTATACAATAAATAAATAACAAAAGAACATAATACTGTTCACGGTTGTTTTTTTTATACATAAACGCATATATTATTCTGTCTGATGTATTATATATATATATATATCAGTAATATAAAGGTCAATATTGATTAAAAATAACAAAAGTTCACTGTAGGTAAGTTAGGTACTTATATTTAGTAGTACCTGATACCTAGACATCGTACAACGAAATATTACTGGTACATGATATGTATGACGCAAAAAATAATAATAATTGCATAATATGTTAAAAAATATAATTAAAATCCTAATTCCATATAATACGTGGGACAAAAGTCGAATCATATAAATGATATAATATTAATAATAATATAGGTAGGTGGTAGGTATCTATATTGTTATGCATGTTCACGCGTCGACACAAGTATAAAATATAATAATGTGATAAAAAAAGTTATAAGTAATGCAAGTTTAATGAATTAAAAAAGGAAAAATAATTACATTACGCATTACACATTTTACATTTTAATATGAAAATGTAAAGAGGGAACTAAATACCACATTGTAGTCGATGAATATTGTGTACTCTTGAATTTATTCCGTTCGAGAAATAGTATTGTCGGAGAAATAAAATTAAGGATTCTATATAAAATATTCTCCACCGCGATTATGTAATATTATGTAAATATCGTAATAACGAAAAATATTTGTGCGTTTATAACTCAATTGACGCGGAGACACATAAATCAGATTTAGTGTTTCGAGGTCACAACATAAATTTAACTCTGAGAATAAAAATGTAATCGAATGATAAACGGTCCTGCAAGAGATACATGCAATGTACCTATTAATAATATAATATTATATCGAAATTCCGCGAGACTCGTTTTCTTTAAGTATACGTACATTAGATGTCACACGTACTAATGGGAGAGTTGATAATATTTTTTAACTCAGTTAAACTAAGATAAATTAAAACAATTAAAAAAAAGTTTAAATTGTATAGTTAAATTAATGTTAACACAACTGTCTAACTAGTTTAGGTTGAATAGATTATCATACTATTGTTACATTCGCTTTTGATATCGCGTATAAAATTATACCTAATAGTATTACAAGTTAACGATCGCAATTCATGTCAAACAATAATATGTTTGCAGATAGAGGAATAATGTGGGAATATATTAAACGGTTCGGGTTAAATGTCGCAGCGATTTAGTCAAGATACTAAATACGTTGGAGTCGGAAAGACCAACGGAGACGAATTATTATTTTTTAAGAGGACGTGCTGAGGAAATAAAAAAATAAAAATAAATAGGAAGATACGCGTGTTATTGACAGCGAGTGGGAATCGTGTGTAAGTTTGTGCGTTTTTCTCTTTCTACGAGAACGGGAGTCGTGTGGTTCGTAGCAATTGTCGTAATATATAAGCGACCGACGGAGAGACAAAAGAACACGACCAATAATATGTTATTACGAACCCGTGTTATCCGAATGAACGCACAATGCAATTTACCGATTATTTCCGATTATAATATATAAAT
>CM023359.1:34252044-34341784 GCA_013282895.1 Eriosoma lanigerum
TCGTCTCAATTTTCCAACATCACGTATGTATGTATAGGTTAGAAACAATAGAGAAATGAACTGGCTATTCGTATACTATGTCAGGATGTATTCTAAAAGGGACAATTATAAAAGAGGAAAATTAAGGCGATTTATCTTTATCCTGATGCTATTTTAAAGACTGGTAATTAATTTATATGTGATAAAAAAACAAAGATAACGCTTAAAATTCAATATCACTTCAAAAACATCGATGGTCTATCCAATTCTATATATACTCGTATTATGATATAGGTATCCATTCAGCGTAGATGATTTAGAAATTATAAATGGGGCCAATGTGTTTAACTTTAGTAATGTTTGAATAATAACATGATTTATTATATATTTGAGATTCGACTTTCAAGTAATGTTCGGAAACTACTTATCCTCCCTATATTCACGCCTGTATCCATTCCTTTATTATCAACATTATACTGTGCAATGTTACGATAGAAGGATCGCCGAAAATTTGATTACTTGTTAAGTCGAAATACGATTGTTCAACACTTTTGATATATTTTTACAATTGTCAAATTATCACGTATAGTCAAAAGCAAACAAAAAGAAAACAAAATAAAGTACATGACGTAACTACATGAGTTGGATTCATCGACAAGAATACTTTTGTATATTATTATATTAAAAATAAAATCTTTTGCGGTCATAAAAATTATACCGTCGTTTCTAATACGTTTGTACTTTGTTAGGTAATATAATATAATAATATATCATTGTACCAGAGACCCGGAGTGGTCTAATCGCCGGTCGAAGACTTCGCGTGTTTAGTTCGATGTCTAACGTTTTTTTCCGCCTACGCGCAGAAACAGCGCCCATATTATTTTCGTGGTGCGGCCTGGGCGACCGTATTAATCAACATATATCGATAAAATGCATTTCCGTCGACCTTGTAGTGTACAGGGTGATCGAAATAAAATGAAAATGTTTCCATTTTTTTGATTTTCCAAACATAATTATTTCTCAGCGGAAAACCCATCTAAAAAGGCATTTAAACTCGAAAATAATTTTAATATATTATTGTCTCCAAATAATAAAATTGTAAATTATAATAATGTTTCGTAATAAACTTACATAATTCTCTATTTTTCATAATAAAACGAGGAAATTGATGTGCTATGAAATTTTTATCATCCGATTTAATATTAATGTTATTACAGAGGTACGCGTTGTCGCCAACCTTCTGAAATGGGCGAAATATTTAAAACGTTTATTAATTTATTTTTCGACGAACCGCTTGTGTGTGCGTACTCTATAGGCATTAACTAAAGACCGATAATAATATTTAAATATATAAATACCTTTTAAAAAAGATGTTAAAATTATAATGATCTGATTGATCGAAAACATATAATATTATTACAAAACGATAGTAGAAAAACAAAAAAGATTACCGACGTTATGAGCAGATTTTAATTTTTGGGTTTTCATGAAAATTATACCAAAAATAATTATTAACATGATATCACAATAGTTTTAAGAAATGATCGTGTGTGACTTATAAATAATTATAAAAATATTGCGATTATTACAATAAAATTTTATATAATCGTATACATCGTATTGTACTAACTTTATGTGTTCAAGACGTCGTATTTTTTTCGAAGTAAACGGTTCAGTACAATATTCTGTCCAATACTATATAGCTCTATAAATTATAATATAACAATATTATATTTTAAGAAAGTTTCCAAGATTATGTACAACGTGGTTAAATTTGTAGTTCTATACATTTTTGTAAGTTTTTTTTTAATAAATCAAGACAACAACACGAGAAACAGCCATGATGATAATAATATAAAAGATTCGTGTGTATTATTCGTATATTATTTACGTAGTACATAATATTTTATACTTTTAATATATAAATAAACGGCGTCAAAAATGCATTTAAAAAAGGGTCGTAAATAACTGATAAGGAATAGGTATGTTATAAGGTATCTATGTCGTCGGGTCCAATAAGAATATATCTCGTGTAAAAAACAACGAATTAAACACCACATGAATTATTTTACTTTAATGACTTAAAACCATTAAGGGATTCTAATGGCATTTTAAGTGACAACAGCGGATCCTAGTTTTACGACTAAAACGATTTTATGACAAACATCTCCGTTTTCGTAATTTAAATTATACGTGTAATCGGGTTTTTTATACTGGTAATGTTGCCCACGATATGTATAAATTATGTCTATAGTCTATTAGATTTAATGTTCAAAGTCGCGTTGTTTAAAATAATACTTTGTTTTGTATTGTCGTATTCCCGTTAAACGAACAAATTATCTCCGAAACAAAATAGCTGAAAATAACGACTCACAAAATATCGAACACAAAATCTTGGAAATAATAAGGTTTTTTAAAAACATTTTAGCTCGTACAAAATTTATTTTAAGAGTTTATAATAAAGTATATCATAATAAATCATTATAATATTCTTATTTCAAAAATCATTGGCTAATAAGTCTAATACAATTATTTATATTCCACATGTTACAATTAATTAATTAAATACATATTGAAATATTGACTTGAATTTAAAAACATGAATAATATTGTAATATAATACATATTACTAAGTAAATTTATAGAAAAAAGTATGCACATATATATTATAATTTCGTAACAGAAATGTCTATGTATTAAAATTAAACAACAATTTTGTTTAAATACATAAGTAATAAAGTTAAAATAAAATTAGTTTATACAATTATTATAACTATTTCATAAATAAATACAAATGATAAATAATAAATAGAAATAATATTACTAAAGTATTATTGTAGTGATTTAAAATTTACTTTAAATTAATTTTCTAATTCGATAATTCCCCCTAATTTATTCGTTTCAATGCTTTTTTATTTCAACAATTCGAAAATATAAAACACTATTTTGTATAAAAAATAACAAAGTGTGTACAGACACCGGGTTTGTATTTTTTTTAATCAATAATTTAACAAACAAGATTCCTTCAAATTTTATACACGTATTATAGTATATTAAGGTATACAATTTACGTCATTCGACTTATTGAAGACAAATATTAATTTATAAATACCTTTCAAAACAATTTATTATGGATTCAATATTATTTTTACAAATTACAAATACTAAAACTATAATTTGATAATTAATTATTTACTATATTTGCTTATCACTTATTAGTAACAATCTTATAATCGATAGATTGTCACATAGTTGTAAATCTCTATATATTATATTGCTATAGGTATACAATTTGTTAAATAAAAATCGTATTGTTGTCTTAACTATTAAATGTCTAGATAACAACAAAATGAAGTTTATAACATTATCGATGACAAATTATGTTGGCAGGTAATAATCACAAACAAATTTACAACAAAGTATAAATTATAATTTCCGATGAGATGTTATGAAAAATTGTATATTTGAAGAACATCAACATAAAATTCAAGTTTATGAATTGTCTTATGATATCAATATAGTCATATCGGAATATCAGTAAACAGTATTAACATAAAATGTTCATTATGACTGGTAAGATAACCATCATTATATAATTTATTAAATATTTTTATCCAACTGTTAGAATTATAATATTATGTCTGATGAACAATGAACACACCTATAGTTTATAAATCGTATGATGATGCATGTTGACAACTGACTGTAAAGAAACGTACAAAAAAAAAAAGTAAATAGAATATTAGAATCTATATATAAATGTATGCAACAGGTAATAAATAATAAATAATTTTATCGGACCTAATTGGTTATCGATTTAGGTGTTCATAATTTATATAAATGCGTGTAGTATGTACCTATATGTGTGCATTATTCATACTAAAATAACGTAGGTATATGAATAGGTAGAAATTAAAATTTGCAATGCAATTTATTAAAACGCGTTCTAGATACTAATAAATTTTGACTTCGTTGTATATTAATGTAGGTAACATACTTAAATACCTACGTTTTATATATATGAACACAAGTTTAATACATTTTAAGAACTTGTCGTTTCGATCATTATTTAGTTATTTAGCAGATGGTTTGTCTTTTTTCAATTGATCGCATTATGCACTTAGACAGTGCACTTAAATTTACGATTTTGTTAATCGGTTTCGACAAGGGCCGGTTTTCGATTTGTTTATCGAATTATAATGTCGTTACAACCTTATACGTAAGCCAACGTATAGAGAAATAATAATAATAATATTATTGTTATTATTATGTATTATCGTAATGTATCGTATTATGTATTAACTAAACGTTAAAAAAGCACTCCTGTGGTGCAATGTAGACAATTAAATTAGGGGTAAAACGCGTATAATAATACTTTTTAAATTGTATACCTACCTACTCGTTTTGTAGTTTTGTAACATCGTCGTATGATTCGATATTATAATATAATATTAATTATTGTCACGCACACACACACACAAACAGTCCAATAAAGATACCGATCGTCCAGTTTATATTCATATTATCATAAACCATTATCGTTTGTGTATTAATATAATATGATTGTTTGGAAATCGATTGGCGGCGGAGACGACAAGAAAGACCGGTCCCACGTCGTAGGCAATAATAATAATAATATATTCTACATAATGTATATTATAATTATTATTGTATTATAATATTATTCTGTAGGTACGTTTCATAAGAGTGTAAATGATCAATGAGCCCGTGAGCGACTCTACATTATATTATTATATGTATAATGAGACAACCTGTCGTCGTCATTGCCCATAATTTATATTATATTTTACAGAGATGCAATGCGCACTTGGTTGTCCGTCTCCGATTTGACGTGCAATGCCGAGATCGTGTCCCCCGAGGTACTAATTTACACCCTCGACCTGGTTGCGAGTGTGTGCGATTTTCATAATATTATCAACCTTAATGATTTTGTATTATTCATGTTCGAATAGAACGATTTCATCGTCACTCTGCTAGGTAGTATTTCATATATTCAAACCATAACCGTTGTTAACCATTAAACCATGAATTTTTCTATAGTTAATAATTTAAGACAAATCGCCTTACTTGTTCATCGCATTTGTTTTTCTCACGACTCGTAAAATCTTTATATTGTAAATATATACGTATATGTTATCATTGCGATAAATCTACGGAAATCTAGAAAAGAAAAATAATCGTTTTGTTAGTTACATGTAGCCGTCGTTGTCGATTAAATATTGTTTACCATTATAGGTACACACAACGCGTATAACCAGTACCTAGGTATAATTTATATCAGTGTTCGGTGCAATCGGGTTACAAGTACCTATATACATTTCACTAACATATCACGTACGCCCATATATACCACTATATGTCATCCTCTGGCATACTTTTTTGACACGTACAAATGCGGACGAACAACGCACCGCGGCCTTTACACGGGCCAACAAGATCTTCTGTAAAGATTTAACAACATTAAATGATTGACGTAAATATTTTCTTCGAGAATTATACGAAATGCATAGCTATTTTATATTTTACCTATAATTGAAAACAAGTTAAAATACAAAAACACACACATGGCCCAGTTGTTATTTGCGTGGATAAAATAATATTATACTTATAGATTACAAAATATTCTGCGACATAAAATGCCGTTTGAATATTTCTCGAGAGGTTTGCTATCCAAATAAAATAGTTATTATATTTTAACAATTAAATTCTTTAAAACTTTGTATTTAGAAAAAACCAGTTGTTGCAAAAACCACGAATAAGACATTAAAAACCTATGTAGTTTTCGGTAACCGAAAATATCGATCATCCATTGTCAGATTAAAATAAATAATAATATCTCATTGGTTCATAATAATTTTATTATTGTACAAGTATAGTGTTATTTTGTCTGTATATATAATGACATTCGCTTTACGTTTACACCCTTATTCTGTAAAAAAGGTTAGGTGAAGGGAAATTTATTTAAATTACAAAATCACGACACAGTCTGTAACCTGAGTGTGAAACTAGTAATATATATTAATATATTATTAAGATACGGTTTATATATCACCGTTATTATAATATTAGTAGTATGTTTTATTTTCATTTGAACCATTATTGCAAAATCCATAAAAATTCGCTGAATCATGTAATGTGACAGGAAAAAAACAACAACGCCAGACTAAAGTTATTATTGAATATTAGAAAGCACCTGTGATAAGGGTAAGCTGGCCTAAATGGTTTAAAACGATATCATCTGGTATCGATTTCTCGATAAATCAAACTCCAGGGAGTCAAGACCGGTATTTAAAGAAAGAAAAAATATATTTATATTATATAATGGTCAGTGCGAGTTGTAATCAATTATACATGTCGCGTATCTTATATTTTTTTTTTGTGTGTACGTTAAGTATATTAAGTTTCAAAGTGCTCGATTATATGCGCAATAGGGTCGAAATAATCTTACACACTAAGTTTCGGAAGGCTGATTTGGAAGGTCATATTCGTTTAAATATATGACATTAAAATTCCACTTATTATTCGAGAAATCTAAAAAATTCCATCTGATACAAGATCGAATCGATAATACCTACAGCTACACGATGTTTCAATGTACCTATCTAATTGATGATATCGATTCAAAATTAAGAAGTTTACACTAATAAGTAGCGCTCGATGATATTAAAAGGAGAACCAGTAAATGTATAATCGTTTAAATAACCGTAAAATAGCTTGGATTAATCTAAAATTTGGTAATACATCTAAATTTGAATATCCGATCGATATCGGAAAAGGAATTTGTACTTAAGGACTGTTTATATAATTTATATATATATATATAATAATAATATTATATTTATCTTCGTGTGGTTTAAAATATACAACAAATAGTTTTTGAATTATTCCATATATGTTACTTTATATTTTATCTTTATAAAATATAAGCAATATCAGTTATTAAAATATAATAAATACCTACCTACATAATTTTACTATAATGTATAAACTATAAACATGGAGTATTAAATTAACATTAAGACAAGGTAGTATAAAGTTATATTATAATTTAAAATAAATTTATTTTATATTTTTTATTTCCATTATTTTGTGATTAAATATCAGAAAAAAACATTTTAGATTTTGATATTATTTAATTAAAACTCTAACTAATAATGAAAACGTCATATGCATTTATTGTACCTACTAACTTTCCACCATTTTATCATAATATTACGTGTATAATTTTATAATACTTTATATAATTTAAATTCTAAACCTTTAAAATAAAAAAATAAATAATCGATTAGGTATATATTTTAAAGAGTTATAATAAGTCAAAATTGAATTACGCAAACAATTTGATCAATTAGGTTTATTGTGTTTTATTATTTATTTCAACAATCAAAACTAAAATTCTTGTTAATTTATAAGTAACAATAATAAGTTGTATAATTTTTATCTTTAAAATTGTAAACTGTATTGGTACCGATGCAATTTTAAGATTAATGATAAGTATATTATATTTTTATAATAACAAAAAAATTAATCAATAAAATATCAAAACAAAAAAAACTCAAGAGTTATACGGGGACATATTACTTATTAAATACTGTATTATAATAAATTGAATAACAACTAAATAAAAACAAGTTTTGAAGTCAAATGTAAATCAAATTATTAATATCAATTGCAAAGAATATAAAAAAATTAAGTATAACGTTTGGTAGGGACTTGAGGACTTTTAAATTCGTATATAACTTCATAATATAATTCATGTTAAATGTTTACGGGACACGACCAAGCGAAAAATATGAATTGTGAAAAGAACGCATTACGCTTATGCGGTTAAACTAGAAAATGTATTATATTGTAGACATGATTTTCTTTTCTGATCGTGGTGCCATACAAATCGAATTATATTTTCGAGGAAAACAAAGTCCCGGGCGCACATGATATCTATTATATATTGTACAAAATACGAGTATAAGCCGTCGGATACAATAATAATAATATTTAGTATTACGCATGTTATATTTTATATATATATGTGTGTGTGTGTGTGATACACATATGATGACGAAAAGAAGAAGTAAGAAGAAAAAGTAGCTCTTTCTGTCGAATTCCAATCAACGAAAACCCTCTGAACATATTGCATCAGCGTGCGTTTCACATAATACAATAATAATATATATTTTCTTTTGACCTAAAACATTCGTATTCTATTCTCCTCTGCTCTAGTACATTCATACAACAGTTTATAGGGTGTCTCGTTATCTTTGTCTTGGTCAATAATTATATATAATTATTTCAAATATTTCAAAAGAGAACTCATCGCGGCTCTTCCTACAAGAGTTAAATTTATTTTATTTTAAAACATAATATATAATTTCATTTAAATTCAAAATTCTAAAATGTATTTTCAATAATATCAAAATAACATGAATTTGTAAATCTAATTTAAAGTAATTTAAAATAATGTTTTTAATTGTCATTTAATCAGGAGGTAAGTAAAAGTACAGAAGTATATTATGCTATTTTACCATTTTTCTGCCTAAACCGTTATTGTTCCGTAACTACAAGCATTTAAATAAATGTTATCCTAAAAATATTTTTAAGCTAAATATTTATTACTCTTGTTTGATATACGTTAAATGTAGTATTTAAAAAATTAAAAAATTGTATATTAGTAGTATTTAAGGCTTATTGGGGCATGAACATCCTGTACATTATAGTCGTATTGTTGTGCACATAAAGCTTTTGCGATGAAACCTTATCGTTTACAAAGTCCGTCTAATGCTCTTTATCGGTTAGACAACCATAACTACTTAAACCGTCAAAGGGATGACCGCATATACCGTGTATACCGCCATTAAATTGCCGATAACTTTGTGGACATCCTCCCGACCCTATCCCTTATAATTCACCGCGTATAAGCTTATTAAATATAGTATATAAATATGAAATATATTATAAATACCATATACTATAATTACACCTACATGCTCGTTAACTCCTTCCCTATCACAGGTCTTATATTGAAGAACCTCTCAATCATTATGATGCATAATGCATAGAGTTAATAATATTCATACTTTTCATCATTAATTAAAAATGAGACTAAATATTACTATTTATTATGAACTTATTATTAAATATAAACTTTATCGGAGATAAATATGTATAATATAATATTATAATATTTTAATATTTTCACGTAAAAAGTTAAAAATAAATAAAATAACAGCTAAATTTAATTTAATACATTACTATAAATAAATTTTGTGATTACAAATTTTAAGTTATAACGAATTGTGTTTATTGTTGATAACCTTATTATTACTTATTTTATTTATAAATCTGTTCTAAAAATTAGAATACTATATAAAATAAATAATATAATTAACATATTAAAACATTTTATTCAATTACTTATTTATTAATTAAAAATTAGTTACGAACAAGTTAAAATTTTTAAAAATGATAGTATTGTTGAAACAAAAAATAATAATGTCTTATAACAAGTAAACGATTAAAAAGAAGCTATACTTCAAATGACGATTACTAATAATTAATTACATGATTAAATATAATATATTGTCTATAGACAGACCAAAATATATTACATGGAAATCCGATATAAAAGTTTTATTTCAAATAAAAATTGTACTATTATTTTAACTAGAATTTGTTAGTAAAAAAAAAAAAAAAAATCTACATTCTAACGTTGTGGTCATTAAACATCTACTTCCTGGTTTCATTTTGTATAGTAAATATTATACAGTTGAAATTTTATTTGAATGAAAGTTTGCATTATATATTATTTATATTCTTTTTCAAACAATACGCAGAACAAAAGGTATTAAAAGAGGAACAGAGGAAATGTCACAAATTTTATTTATTTCGAGGAACATATTTTGTTTCTAAAAACCATAAAAATAAAATTGAATGTCTTTAAGTATTTTATTTCTATTTATGGATCTCAGAAAATCGTTTACAGAATTTGACTAATATTATACATATTATAATTAAAAACATTATATTTTTTTTTTTTAAGAAGTTATAGAATTCACGGGAACGTTTAATGGTTGAATATACAATAAACTATTCGTTTTAAATAAAATAATTAACTTCCTGTTTTCTACACCATTAAATAATATATATATTTTATATATGAAAGCGCATCTTAAGTCAAGATATAATATATTATTTATGATAAAATTAATTTATGTCAAATACTTTAAAACTTTTTACCATAAAACTTTCCCTGTAATTGTTGGTAACTATTATTTTCAATCTATTAAACAATTATTTTCGAGATCATCGCGTTCGAGATTATATTTACAAAGACAATTATTTTTAAAAGTTTTTTTTTTTTTTTTTTAATTCCTGACTGGAGTTATAAATCGTATATATAATATATTATACTTAAAAAAAAAAAACAAACCTGGAAAGTCCGACCCAAATACCATCATTAAACTTAAATTTTTAAAGTTTCAGCCAGTTAAGAGACTCATTCAGTTTCCTACAATCAAATAACATTGCGAAATTCAGGTTTACAGTTTAATTTTTGTGTCGTTAGTCTACTTATAATGAGTACGATTATAGTATATTATAGTTTCGCGTTTTCCTCGTAAAATATAATATTTTTTACTTTTTTTGAGGTGGAAATAAGCTTTTTCGAACAGGTCTAACCTGTCATATTTATCTGTCCATTATACAATTATACATACTAAAATTTCTTATTTTTGTGAAGATATCGTTCGCGTAATCGGATTAAACGGCTCGGATCCGTTTCAAATGCTATTAGCTATCGATTAAACATGGTTATTGATACTTACACCGAAGAACACTGAGAATCCTCATAAATGGCATATACGTTTAATCGTCTGTCGCAAATGTGCACAGACGTAGACAGTGCCGCGAAAAAAACGTTTTATCCATATAACATAATTTGATATATATTTATATATATAGTGTGTAAACGATAATTGAATACACTTAATATCTATATCTTAATATTGAGTAGACCAATTACAATTGAATTTTGTTTTTTTGCTCAGTTGTTACCAGTGTTGTACAAAGATAACCCATAATTTATCTAGAGAAGTTAAATAAATAACACTTATTTTTTTTTATCTAGATAAGAGATAAAAGATAACCAATTTTATCTAGATAAAAAAATAGATAAATAATATTTAATATTGTAGATCTAACGTTCATTCTTGGCGTAAACCATAGTTGTTATAATCAATATTAGTATATAAATATTATTATTATTAATTATAAACTATCTGATGCTCCAGTTAAAGCTATAAATAGTGTATGCAGAGTGCGGTTTAAAATAATTTTGTATGAGCATTTTCGAAATTATTGATTGAATAATTATCTAGATGATTATTTTCAGATAGCCTATTTATTTATCTAGATAAGATAAAAAGATACTCAAAATAATTTTTATCTAGATAAGATATAAAGATAACTATATTTTATCTAGATAACACACAACACTAGTTGTTACATTAAAATAATACACATTAAAATGGTTTCTAATTATTTAAACGTTAATTAGTTACGCATATGCGCAATACAACGTTTGTTTTCAAATGGCAACCCCAAATTTTGATTATTAATAATTTTTTTTTATATTTTTATGAACTTTGGTAGTTAAATCAACTTTCTAAGTGAAAAATTAATCGAGTTATAGCAATTTTAAGTTAATTGATTTTTCCGTGAAAATGTATGATATTTTTGCTATTTTATAACTATTATAGAATTTCAAAGGTAGATTTAACAAATAATACGTTTATTTTGTATTTTATTAGTTTATTATTATAAAACTATTATTAATTAAAATATTATGGTTTACTATTGTATTTTTACCTGTGTTTTATAATACAACTCTGAAATATCGAATTTTTATCATTCTTTTAATGAATTTATTAGGTAAATGCAATTTAAAAATTTTACTAATTCAAATACGTAAATAATAATAAAAGATTTGACGAACATAAAAATATAATAACAATAATATTATAATTAATAATAATGAACTAGCAAAATCTAATATAAATGTTTTAGTTGTTAAATCTTCCTTTGAAATTCAAAATTAGCCATGTAATAGTTAAATTTCATACGTTTTCACCAAAAATTGAATACATTTTAATTGCTATAACTCAGCTAATTTTGTACTTAGAAAGTTTATTTAACTACCAAAATTCATGAATAAATATGAAAAAAAATTATTTACAGTCAACATTTCGGGTTGTCATTTATGAAAAGTTGTATTGCGCATACACGTAACTGATTAATGTTAAATAATTAGAGACCATTAAAATGTGTGTTATTAAATATAAAAACTGACCAAAAAGACTAAATTTAATTGTTATTGTTCTACTCAAAGATATTAAGTGTATTAAATTGTCGTTTACACACTGTCTTGTAAGGTATTTAATATTTTTAATTTAAATAAATCAATATTAAATGTTATAAATTATGGTAGATTATAATTTAATAAAGTAATGTAATTATTATAGGTAAGTAAATACAGATGTTGTAACTATAATTTAAAAATTAATTGAACAAAAATATAGGTTATTTAACATGACATTAACCTTCATGGATATACTGGATGATCAGAATTTTTTTTTTCAAAAAATAATTAAAACCTAAGCAATTTTTTCATGTCATCAATAATATTTGTGTAGTACATTATTGTGATCAATGATCTTCTTGTAGGTCAGTCCGTTTATAGGTACAAATGTCTGTGGTTGTATTAAATATGTAAATCGTGTATAAATGATTTACTATTTAATTAATATAATTAATTGTATTACAATTTTATAGTATATACAATGTATGCATATTATGTCCATTATATATAACAATTCATTGATTAATTTTAAACTATTGTACAAAAAAGACCAACAATATGCCTAATGTATGGGTACCTAACTACTTAACATTATTATTCTATATTACTTCGTTATAAATAAATACAACAAATAAATTATCATGTATTCCAGACTAACTATCGTATTTATTTTCATTGTACTAGCTTGTAGCAGCGTAAGTATAATAATAATAATTATAATTATAATACATAATAAAACTTAATTTATAAACATTTCTGTTATAATTTTATTTAAGATTCACTATGACTGTCCACGAATTAAGTTTTAGTATACTTATAATGACGTCTATAGACATTTATTAAGCTTTTTTTTATAACTCTTAATATATTTTTGTAACACTGCCACACTGGAGAGCTTGTTATACAAAAAATTAAATTATCTTATCTTATTTTCCAGAACTTACTTTAATTTTAGACCTGAGCAATGCTAGGAATGTATTTTTAACAATTTAATATTTTCAGTAGAAAATTTCATTAATTAATATAATTGATACATTATATTTATATTATAATAGTGGTAAAAACACCTACTATAAATGATTGGAAATGCGAATAAAAACGCTAAAATTATAATATTTATTACGAATTTGATCTTAATTGATAAGACATTGAAATATGAACATTATCTAAATTTTAAATATGTTATGTGTTTTTTTAATAATATTATATCTAAGTATTAATAATTAATCTTAGCATATCCGAATAGACTTAGTTTCGAATCTTATTTTTCAAATATGTTATTGATTTGTAATATATTTTAAATCCTAATTAACAAAATTATAATTGATTTTTATCCAATATATTATGTAGAATTTTGCATTAATGGAAGACGGACAATCAATGTATAATCGTGCTGATTGCGAAATGCCACATTATTTACCAAAGGCGCAAAATAAGAATGCGTAATGAAAAAGCATGTACATAATGTTCCATGGTGGTTATAGGTACTTATATCTATAAATTATAGAAATTTTGTATATAATTAATTTAAATTTAGTATTGAAATAATGAAGACTTTTTACTGTCAATTAATATTTATAATATATGATATATTATAATAGTACCTATGCATGTAAAATAATATAATTTAATCCAAGGACTGGAACCTTAATGCTTTTATTGCTATCGATTCTGGTACTGTTACTTAAACAAATTTAAAAAACGGTTTCGGTTTTCATTTAGGTTCTTTAATCTATAAAATTAAAATTTCATTTTCAGTAACGGTTAATACCAAAAATTAAATAAAACATTAAAATAATACCAGTATTAGAATTTTATGTATGAAATACAAAATAAAATGTTTAAAATATAAATCATTATTACATACCATATACTAACTTAATATAACATGTGTAAACGATAATTGAATGTACTTAATATCTTTGAGTAGAACAATAATAATTGAATTTTGTATTTTTGATCAGTTGTTATATCAACTATTGTGCGATTCATGATTGAATATCACGTAATTTAATATTAAAATATTTAAAATAAATAGGTACTTATTGTACTTTTTACTAAAACTCCAAACAGTGCCAAAAAATGTACATTATTCAAAACGTTATATTTGTGTTTTTATTAGTATTTTAATACGGCTTGTGAAAAAAATTTATTATAGATAAAAAATGAAAATAAATAAATCTAATTTTATCATAACAAATAGTATGAATTTATGATATAATATTATGCTGTTATTTGTTTTAGTAAAACGAAAATTGTACGGAAACCAAATTATAGATGTATTTAAGTTTTCATAAATTAAAATTAAAACTATATAATATTTATTTGGTACTCGAATTTTGCGTGGGAATATTCTAGAGTTTTAATCAAGCAAAAGTTGTTTAAAATAGTAAATAAAAATTAGTGTATTTTCAAAAAGTTTAAAATATAATTTTATACGGCTTTTATGTTTACAATGCGTTGGTTTATTTGGTGTTTTTGCCAAAGGCCACAAAACTAAAATATTTAAATAGCTGACCATAATATTGTAAATGTGTTCATACCGTATATTATTAATAAGTTATAACCATACACATTCATCCGATAAACCTACATTTTATAACAATTTTATATCGATTTTGTCCTACGCATGTGATAATATAGTTGGGTAGTAGTACCAAATCGTTTTTAACCTAAAGCCGGAAATGTTTGATCGGCGAGATTGTTGCTTCTATATACATCACTCCCTTGGTATATGATTGCTGGAACTCAAAAAATATATGTTCAAGAAAAATGTAATTTAAAATTCAATATTTTTTAAAATGTTTAGTTGTTATTATTTAATTTTAATACTTTATAATTATTTATTTAATTTGTAAGTTTATTTACTTTATTTTAATTCACTTAGCTAAATCTCAATCAAACACCAGAGAATGAGGTTATAGTAGTTAATCAAATTAAAAAGATATTTAAATAACAAAATTACAACATTTGATTTTGTGCTAGAAGTTTTCAATTTTCAATTAAATATTTTACATGCTAGATATATCCACAATAAGTGGTATACCTAGATATTATTAAGAGGTATGGAAATTATTTTTAAACCTATAATCGTTAAAATATTTAAGTAAATAACTATACATCACGCATGTATTTATATTAAAAATCAAATACTTTACTTGTCATGGGTGAGGGTGAATAACCTCCCCCCCTATAAACACTCACAGATACGCTACTGCTCACAATACTGCCACAAATCGAAATTTTAGATTTTTTTTTTTTTCTCGGGTGTTATCCATTAGAGAACTAAACGTTAAAACGCCTTAAATTGAAACGGGGCAGTTTTAATTTTTTAAAAGAAGCATAAAATTAAGTAACAATTCAACATATTATAATTAAATAATAATATTATTTTTTTAACCATAAAAATGAATACATTCTATACTGGTACAAATATATTGTAGATACGTTGGTTGGACTACGACTTTATGATTTCTGGTGGTATGTGTAAAGAAAATTAAAGCTTCAGCTCTAATATTCAAATAAATTTTAAAGTTTGATTTCTGACAGTATTACACAAATGATGCGACCCTATGGAAATTAATTTGTTTCAAAATACTCAGGCAAACTCAAGAAATTCACTTAGTACCTCCCCACCTATTAATGTTTTATAATTGTTTACCTATTATATTTGTATACATACTGATATTTAAACATATTCTTTATTTTCTATTAGTTAAAATTACGACTACGGTTCCTCACCAACCAAAAACTTAATACTTTAGTCGGGAAACTGCCAATCAAACTTTTGCGACCTATATAGTTAGAAAAGGTATTATATTTTATAATTGAATATGATTATAATAAATGTACGAGTTTTCTAGAATTAAATCTATAAAAAAAGCTCCGTTCCGATAATAGTACGATTTATACGATGATGATAATAATAGTTTATATAACATTGTTCTGTATTTTTTATGTTCACCTCCCTCAACTTCGTCCGCAATTATTTAAATTTGCGCCGATTTGGCCGTCGACCGATTGCGCAGATGGCGCGTTTTATAGTTTTTAATTATCCCAAACCCGCTATATTATGTTATATAATATGTGCGTAAACTTTTTTTTACCCTTTCCGCCGCCCACCCCTACACTCACTACCACCGCGTACCCGTTAATTATTCTCGCCCACACTCGTTGGCCGACCCGAGAGATGCAGAATATTATGTAAAAAAAATTTAAAAACGCGGTCGCGATTTACTGCCGCTGGCCGGCCGAAGCAGCCAAAGGCGCGGCGCGACGACGTCTACGACTAGCCATAATCGTAAATTGATGGTAAATTTGAATATTTCATGGGTTTAAAAAAAAAAAAAAACGAAGAACCCAATTCGTTTTACCCTCTTTTCGACCAGTTTATATTATTTCTATATACGAACTGCTGAAACCGATTTACCGCCTCCGACGCTATAATATTATCTCGGGCAAAGTCTCCGGTCAGCTGGATATAATATATATCGTTATATTATTATCATCGCAGCGACCGTCTCCATGTAAGATAATAATTTGAAAATTATATAGGGTGATCAAAATCATTTAATAATTTAATATAATCTTCTAACTTCGATAGATGATTATAGAGGTTAACAAAAATATCGATTGTTTGAAGTATAGATACTTTTTCAGGAATAAAATATAACTGACAGATTACTACGAATCGATATATTTCCGTACGCTATCGGTAGAGAATTGCATCTAGATTATTTTACTTACTAGTACTTAATTAAGCTTATTTATTGAGTTTTTTAAAAGTTTTTCCTTGACATACCGAAAACCTGCAACATTTTTTGAACACTGTAATTTTGACGAATGTGATTTTAAATATTTTATGATAACTTATGCAATTATAAACGTAGGATTTTTAAAATTGTTTTGAGTATTGACATAAATATTCTACAAATGAAAAATAATTTTGGAACAATTAGATTTATTATATGTCTAAATATAAAACTTTGAAATTATTTCAAAAGTGTAAACTTTTCCCTAATAATGTTTAATATAATTTACAATTTAAGGTTTTATGGTTTGAAAACTTAATATAAACGTAATCATATATTATTTTTTAATCCAGTTTTAAAAAAAATCATGTATTGGCTGTCCTATTTTTTTTTATATATAAGCATTTAAAATTAGAATTTTGTGTGAAATAGAAGAAATATAAAATTATTTTTATAATTTTTCGATTCTGAGTAAAACAAAGTTTTACAAAAATATGTTTTTTTAATTGTATTAAAACATTATTTAGATTAGAAATAATGTTCCGATCACCCACATGCTTTTGGTAGAGAATTTAATTTACTTTAGTATAGTTAGTACTTTAGCTAGTATTTAGTTATTTTATAATAACTAAATATTCTGTTACGCATTGTTTGATGAATAAATAAAATTAATAAAAATAATTATTTATAACGAAACTTAGTTTCACTCAGAATTGAAGAATTTACGAATGCAATATTATATCTAATGTATTCAATCTTAATTATAATATAAGGTATAACATAATATTACTTTACCACTAATTTCTCCGAGGATCGAAAGGATGAAGGAGGGACGCTTAAATTGACTGCCCGGTTCTGTTTGAATTTCGTTTAATTTAAATAATTTGCTAAATTGTATAATTTTTATTCTAATTTAACCTAGTACAGTAATACCTATATAATATATCGAAAACATACAAGTATACATATAACCTACTTATGTAAAATATCATTAAATACTTAACTAAAAGTTGAACTATTTGAAGTTTTAATATTTTTAAACGAGTAATAGTTTTTCTAGGAGTAATAATGGGAATCTCTACTTATTTTGCTGTAAAATTGAAATCTTATCACTCTATACATAAGTATATATGCACTTCGATATCTCAAAATTCATAACGGACAAACACGATACTGTGATATCATGGATTTATTTTCCACATTTTTGATCCCTCGGGTATCACTCGTACCTATAATACTTCATAAAACTTATATTTTTGGTCAATTTTTCTCTGATATAATTTTACAAAATATATCTCCGTAGCGTAGTTATATTTTCCATCGCTGTCCGCCGTGAGCAAGGAGACAAACAAAAAATAAACCACATTAATATTATTCTAAAACGTAAAATCTCGTACACATTTTTATTCACATAACTGAAAAAAAAATGTACAACTGATCGTAAAATCGTTTCAAAATATAACATAATAAGTATGGCATAGTGATATTTTAAAGATAGAATCGCGTACACTATATCGATATAGGTAGGTATGTTCACGTGGATAATTAAAATTGTCAGATATGTACGAGGTTATAATCAACAAAATTTTAATAACCAAAAATAATGTATTAATATATCATTATTATTGTGTTTGAAACGTCTAATAGGCATTAAAAGAGGAAGCAAAATAATCTTTATAACGTTTATAAATTTTCTCCGATAGCTACACACTGAAAACATGAATATTAGACTTTTATTAATGTTATTAACAACTCGAGTTTTTTTAAAATTATAGTTTTATCTGTCGAAAAATCAAATTCCTACTAACATAATACCTATCTATAAATTCATAAAGTGTATTTTTATAGCATTTTCTGTTTAATATTATTTCACAATATCTTTCTTACCCCATAGTCTTTAGATAGAAAATTTAGATAAATATTATAGTTATACATTTTAGTATGGTACCTATAGCATAATTAAAATATTATAGTTCTAACAACTAACAAGTTATTACTAACAAATGTAATGAAAATTTAAATTCGGTATTAAATTTTAGATTTCTAATAAATACTGACTATTAATAGTCTGTGATATATAAAAAAATGAAAGCAGACAATATTATGATGTATTTCAATTGATAATTATTTCTATTCTATTAAATGATATTTGCTATATTAGTATTTGTTGATTAAAATAATTAGATGCAATTAATATCTTTTAAATTATGAGATTCGTCGGTTTATTAAAATTTAGTTTAATGTAAATACCTATATGCACATAGTTCAATAATAAATATGTATAAATGTATACACCTAATTGATAATTATTTTGAGAATATAAAATATTGTATTTAATTTGTTACACATATACTATATATAAATAGCATATTATATATACATATGTGTATTATATTATATTACATGTTTGCAAAATATTTCAATAATATCAAACAAGTTAAAGTTTACACCTCCATAATTAACAAAGTTATATTTATTTAGTATTTTGTTTATTAACATAACATATCATTAATAATTATTAAAGTTATACGTTTATATATAAATACAATATAAGTTATATAATCAATTTATATAAGTTTAATGATAATGAAAACGTTACCTATATGATATAGTGTATGATATTTCTATATATATATTTGTAATAATTTGTACCGATAATTTCACAAATTTTAAAATTTTGTTTTAGTGCCCTATTGATGCCAGCGACATTGATGCCAGATAACGAACCTCAAGTCTGAATAGGTTAGGTTAGTAATATTATGTTGTATTGTCTGTTTGTGTTTGTCTACGCGTGAGAAATGGAAACCAAGATTCAAAATGTGTGTTATAAATTAAGTTATAATTGGCCTTCTACAATTTGTTTAAATGAAAATAATCAGTAAAATTAAGTAAAAATATTTTAGATTAAAATTCTTTAACCCTATTCAGATATTATATATCATGATTAAAATATATAAGTTATTATACCTAATAGAGGTGTTTTATACAGTTCAGTCCATCTTTAACAGTTGTTGATAAAACCAAACATAAGTGATAAATCATTAGAAAAATTGATATTTTTTACGTCACTATTTTAATAACAATCAAAGTTGAAATGCAATAACCTGTATATTTTAATCATTTATATTACCAAACTGAATAAATAATAATGTTATTAATTTTAATATCGTCATTTCATTGACTCTGCGGACCTGGGTGGTCGCGTTCTATAGAGGGTTTATATTGTATGAAATCACTGCTGCTTATTTAATAAACTTATACATGTAATATAATACTGCGTCGGTATAATATTTGTTTCCACCTAGGAAAGAAATATTAGAAACATTATAACGGGGATACATGTTATGTAGTTTTGCGTAGGAGGGGGAGCTCTAAATGAGAAGTTAAAGTAAATTTAATGCTCAGAAAAATATTATTGCCTGCAGAGGGAGGGGTGGCGTTTTACGTAAAGCGGATAATTAAAAAATTTAAAAAAGTGGGAAAGCCGACTGTGGACGTTCCTCCTTCGTCCCTTCAGTCCCCGGAGGAATTAGTGGTTTATTATAATTATTAAGATTTGAATGCAATAACATTGCATTAGAAAATACGATTCTGAGCGAATCTCAATATATTGCAATATATTATACTAATAATCCATTCCAAAATTTACCACGAATGTAAATTACATATGTAAATATGCAAAATAAATTTTAAATACCTACGAACAATATTCGAGGAGTTATCATTTCATGATAAAAATTAGTCACGATTTTCAATATATTTTGTAAATAGATTAAATAGTATAAAGTAGGCTTCTATCATACCGTTATATCAAAAATTGCAGGTAATATTAAATATTTTTGGAAAAAATTCAAAGCTCTATATTTAGCCAAAAAACAAACCAATCCTTTTCAAAATTTTACTAAACGTAAATATTACCTATATAAGTACTAAAAATTTTTTTCAAGTTCCTACGATCAAAACACAATTAATAATAAAAAAATTAAAAAAGTTGAAATAACGAAAACCGTAATTTTACCAATTTTCCACTTCTCAAGGAAAAACTTTTGAGAAATTAAAAAAAATGAGCTAAATAAAGTACCAACTATATGAAATTCGGTACGGAAAAGATACTCTTTTTGTGGTATTTGGACCATTATCTCTACCCAAAAAAATGTTTTCATATATCAGAAAAAAAAAAAATAAAAAGCCTATAAAAAAAAGTGTCAGTCACGATTTTAAAATATTTTGTAAAATTATTAAGTAGTATATTATTAGGCTTCTGTAAAATTTTCAAATCGATAAACCCAAAATTGTAGGTAATATCAATTTTTTTTGTCAAAAAGTTCATAGCTCTATATTTTGCCAAATAATTAACTAATCTGTTTCAAAATTTTACCACACTTGTATTTTACCAATGTTAGTACTCAAAAGAATTTTCAAGTCCCTACGATCAAAACTTAATTAGTTATTACGAAATAAAAAAATAAAAAATATGGAAATTGTAATTTTGCCATTTTTTGGTAATTTTTCTTCTCCTAGGAAAAAAAATTTAAGAAATTCGAAAAATGATCCTAATAAAGTACCAACTAGACGCAATTTGCTACTGAAAGCATACTCCACTTGTGACAATTGGACAATTATTTATATCCAAAAAAATGTTTTCATACATAAAAAAAAAAAAAAAAAAAAAAACATCATTGTAGAAACAATACATTCCTCGCTCCGCTCAGATTCTAAAATAAAAATTTATTTAATAATAATTTTACCATCGATTTCATCCAAAGGTATTATAGTATTACAATAATGTACATTGCACACTTGTCCACGCTAATGAAAAAACATTCTACATTTGTATAGGTATCTACAACTTATAGTTTATTTAGTATAAATAATATAATATAGTAATCATTATATTATTATATTATACAATACCAGCAACCAGCCAAAAGGTTAGTTTACCGTTTCTGTTATGTAAATTGTCAATTCAAATATATTATTAATAATAATTTATCTATTATACGCGCATACAGTAAATGCAGTGGCGTTACCAGAAAAAAATTGTAAGTGGGCTACAATTTAATATTAACATAATATATTAATATTATATTATATACTAAACACCAGTGGCGGATCTAGTCCAAGATAATGGGGGGAAAGGCAAATTATATATTATTTTATATTATGGGAACAATATGGATACAGAATGTCATATTATACATAAAAAATTTTGATTTTTTTTTCGGAAGGGAAAAATTCCTTTTTCATAGATCTGTCTCCTCTACATAAACTCAAAGACATACTATCATTAATTATGCTAAATATTAGAAACATATTATAATATTACACACTTTTTTATTTTCAAACATAATAATAAGATTTACTTATATTTAACTTTCATTTTAATGTTTTCATCATTTCATCAACTACCATTACTAGATGAACATTATTATACATCTCTGCGTTTATTGAGTGTTGTCTTATCATTTAATCTTATTTATCCAATATACATTTTAATTTGACACAATGTAGAAAATAATCTATCTCTGTTAGATACTGTGATTGGTAGTATTAGTATTTTAAGTAACTAATTTAAAATTACTGGGTAAAAATCTGGATTGTAGTAAAAAAAATGTCTGTTTTAGTAGGTTTTGATAAATTGAATACGCAACTATCGCATACTTCTAAGTTAAAGTAATCAAATTTCTAACTAGGTTTTATTACCTATTTAATATGTCAGTTTAAAAATTGTAAATAACTTTGAAGTCCTCATAAGTTTCTTTAGAATTTTGTATTCCAAGTTTTCATAATAGACAATTAAAACTTTATAATTTGGCCTTGTTTTCAAGAAATTTATCGTGTAATTATTAGTTCTCCAATAAAATTATCAAGAAATTGAATAAATGTTGAAATTAAATAATTTTCTATTAGATTATTATGTAAATAAATTATTACGATTTATGATTTTTAAAAATGAATATTAATTTTGAAAATAGATCAGGCACTCTCAACTTTATAAATATACCAAGAAACTCAGCATCAACATTCTCACAGATTTTTTACTGTGGTTTATCAACAAATTTTAGAACTAATTCTAAATCTAAATTTTCATTTTGAAAAAATTCGATATAGAAACACTTATACAATTTTAAAATTTATGATATGCAAAGAAAAAATTTAAATATTATGATTTTGGAGGGATGGGGGCAGGTTACACCACTAGGTAAAACGTATCGATAATACTATAATTTAATATAATATAATGCATATAACGATTGTATATTTTACCCCGACAAAATTTAATCAAATTTATACGTTTTCAGAAATAAAATCATTATCCATAATAACTGATAAAATAATACCTACATAGTAGGATTAAAAAATATCATTTCAAAATAATATTATTATATTAATTAATTATTAGCACGACCGATAATATTATTATATTGTATTTAAACGAATCGGTATTATTTATAATTGTATATATCAAACACACTATTACATCTAACAAACATTTTAATTAGTAGCATGCATCCATTAAAACAATGTTATCAATAAAATGAGTTCAAGAGTTGTTGATATACAACTACAATATTATATTATAGGTACCTACAAAATACAAATATACTTTTTTTCAATTTTACGTTTAATGAGTAGCATAAGTTTAATTTATGTCATACTATTATATTATACTTTGATATTTGATGCATATAAAGTAAGTATGTTTAAACTTGTGTTAAAAAAACGCTGACTAAAGAGTAAAGGGTACAAAGCATAATATTATGATTTACATTTTTCACTGTTCTACACCTAGAATATTAATTTTCTAATGTCTAACGCCGCCTTAATATTAATCTACGTATAATGATGTTAATTTATGATAAAACCATAGGCGTAAACTTAAATTTTAAATCCCATTTTGTACAATAGTGTAATATTAAATTGTTTAATAAAAATTAATATTGATTATTATTAAGTCCAATTTTAGCAAATAGTAGTATAGACAGGAATAGTAATTATTATAATTTCCAAAGATGCACAACAAAATATTTTAATGATGAAGGTTATGATTGCAATGAGGATCTCTAAAATCGATAAACTCGAACCACTTTTATACACTATAGGTAACCAATTTTGATACACCAAACAATATTTCAGAGAAATAATTTAATAGTTATTTCATATTACTAGTTATCACACCAAGTATGATCTCTATTTATTTTATTCTACGTTTAATTTTTAACGCCAATAAAGTTATAACATCATACTCCTTTGTTCTTATCCAAACTGAATAATTACGCTCGCACAGTTTCAATATAATGCGATTTTTAAAAATATTTAATTTATTTACGATAATAACTTATACGAGTACTTCGAGATTCGCTTTGACGGGCCATTGCCTACTGTTATAAAAGAATATTATGCCACACGTTTACAGATAAGCGAATAATATATTCGTGCCAGTTACAGACGCACCAATGATAATAACATACCGTCTCGATACTGTTATAGAAACTATTATTATTACAATGTTATCATAGATAACGATTAGAGATAACACTGACAATATAATATGATATTGAAGATAACGTCGGAGACGGGAAATCGAATGTAGTAATATTCATAAGGCTGTATCAAACGCGGATGTACGAACATGCAAAATTCCACAGAAGAATCTATATATACAGGGTAATCACTAATCAGAGTATTTAATGTCACGGCAATATAAATTTAAAGACAAAAATATGTGGTTCCAGTTTGATTTATTACGTTGACCCTAGAAAACTTATAAAAAAAAAAAACATTTTTTTTAAAATATACGAATCGGACTATACAATTTGTGTATTATATTTATTATATTAAAGTGTTTTTAAGCGTTACAATATGTCTACGTCTAGATCTAACAATTTCTGTCACTTGGTTTGTAATTGAAATACAAATTTAATGTTCATAATTATTTTGATAAACTTACTCGGGCTTAAACTTATTATATTAAATTATATTCAAACTTGAACTCTCGTACTAATCATGTAATTAAATAATTTATTATTATCTCATACTCTCTCCGAAGACGTCTCTAGAAAAAAAATATAAAAAGTTAATTGTATATTAAGACTTACAGAGGTTTAAGTTGCAGTCGCAAGAGGATTTAGTCCTCGTACTTCTAACCACTATAATAAAGCATTTACGTTAACATTTTAAAAATGAAAACTCTTTAAGTTTATACAGAATGCACAAAATTGGATAAGGTTCATATAGTCCCATTACCATTTGACATTTTGTGCCACTTTAAGCCTGCCTAGAATAGGTAAATAACGAGAAAAAAATATATACTATTAAAAGATATTCTATACAGTTAAGTTAGGTAACATTAGTAAATATAAAGTAATATTAATATTCAATAAATAATATGTTACCAATATTACTATTATCATACCTACGTCTTACTAATGAATTGTATTTAATTTTTGATAGATATTTATAAAATTAAAAAAAAAAATGATAATTTGTTCCAAATTTCATGCAATAACGTATCAGTAGTATTATCACAATGTTGATGAGTTGAAGTTAACAATTTATATATATATATATATATATATATATTTACTAATTACGTTTTATAAATATTATTGGTGATGAATTACAAATCTATTGCATCTTATTGCAACCGCTTAAATATAAACTGGAATAGCCTTAACAAGCATGTAATATTATAACATTTAAAAATGATCATCTATTTTATCATGAATGAATTTTGAAAACATGTTTATCACCCTGTATAAAATATAATGATGTGTTGCTGTTACTGTGTAATCAATATGCGAGCTGTCTCTGCGCAGTTCTCGCGGTCGATCGGTCGTACTGAAAGGGTTTCATCGTGATAATATTATACAACATTATCATGACAGAGGACGAATAATATTGGAGATAATAATAATAATAATTGTCGTACAATGGAATAAAAGCAGCACGCGCGATTTAATTGTGAACGTTTTCGACCGAAAGACCACGAGATATTTGCTCTGTCGTCACAGTGGCAATAACACGCACCACCGAACACACGACACGTCAAGTCCGACTGCTGTTGTTTCGCGGAAAAAACATATTTTTCTCTTAAACCAATAACGTATTTAATCATATAAATTATAGTCACGTCCAATGGAACGGTGGTTCTAAATAACATTTTTTGTAATCTAATATAGGGTTCCACATATTTCGGTTCATTAAGAATATTTTTTTTTGTGTATTTTGAAATGATTTTTAAATATTTTACAAGTATCGAATAGAGGAAAATAATAGGTAAATTTCAATAATGGAATAATATTTTTAATAACGTTTATTTTTATTTTTTTAATAATATAACGATAAAAAAAAATAAGGAGAATAATACTATTTAATACCTAATATTATTGTATTTTTGTTAGTAAAATATAAATTCTATACTCTATGTATAAAATAATCAATTATTTTACCTAAATTTAGGATTTTGTCCTACTTTTAGCAGTGTTTTGACAATATTTTCCTAACAAATGAAGTTTTTCGTTGATTTATTGAAAAATTTACAAATATTTAGTATCTATTACGATATTGGCATTGATATTGCTAAAATAATAATATACAATCCAAAATGATTGAAGTTTACAAAGAACTTTTTAATAGCTATAATATTTTAACGGAATCGAAAACTACCTAACTACTTTTATTAATAATAAATAATAATTATGTATTTTGTATATTATAATTGCATATAGATGATAGCGATATTTTATGAGGTACCTAATATAAACAAACGTTTTTGACACAATATTACGTTTCTGTACAAAATAATTATTATATAGATTTTAAAATTTATTTTACAAAAATAAAAAGAATAAAAAATGTTTACACTATTTGTGTGACAACAAGGTTACAGTAATGTTTGAACACACATTTTACAAATTATTCAAAACTTGAAAATCTTCCTTTTCTATAATATTTAAATTTTTTAATGATCAATTTAACATATTGTTTTTTAACAAGTTTAGTTTTAGCGTGACGTTTTACGTCGTTCAAAGTTTAAATACAATGACCCGCAGTAGTTAATTAAAACGAATAATGATGAATAATTATGAGATCGTCTAACTATAAACATATTTACTACCTAGACATTAATCATAATATATTATATACAATTAAACATTAGTCATCATTTACTACTAACAACAATTAATTGTGTACGACCAAATGTATGCGATATTTTTAATTTTATTAAACCTATTTTAAAACAGTCATAAAATTAGGCACCTAATATAAATGTATTATTATACATTTAATTATCATGGTAATTAAAAATTAATAGTGATTATCACTTTAAGTTATTAAAATGCTATAAACTTTAATATTATTATTCATTTTACATCGTCAATAACTTTTTGCCTACTTTATATTTTTGAAAATAATTTTTAGTAAATATGTTGGCACATATTTAAATGCCGTATTATTCTATGTAGGTATAATACATTACGTTTTAGTCGTATTACTCATACATTTATATTTTATAAACTGATATGTTATACAATTGTATTTTATTATTTCAATCATTTAAATTTTAAATTTTAAATAAATAAAAATTAAAAACAAGATATAAGTAATACAAACTGAACAACTTGTTTGTATATAACGACCGTAACATATAGTTATTTATACATTCTGTATTTAATATTATTCAATAGTAAATAGTGGTCCAAAATATAATATCAAATTTGTGATGTACAAAACTCTATAAATGATTTTGCCCAACTATATTATTAAGACTGTTGAAGAATATATGCTTCTGTACTGCTGCGATTCTACTGACTTTTTACGCCAAATTCGTATATTTTTAAAAACAAATAAATACATTAACATTTAGGAATATAAAATTAATCATTTTATTTTAAATGTATTATTTTCGTGGCGTGTGATGGGTTTCACACGGAACGTGGTTAAAGTCACAGATTAGACGTTTTGACGAACGTTGTCTTATTAGTTATGCGTGTGATGGTTCGGCGGAACAGATAGTATTATTAATACGACGACATCAAGGCGCATAATACATATTGTTCGTGTGGTACCGCATATACCGCGTTTACCACGTCTGCATAGAAAACGGATGATTAATAATCGACTAATATTCCCGATCACCTACGTCACCTAGCCCGGCGAGCCGACCGAATGGAATTTATAGAAGACGAAAAACCACACCAAACGGTCTTCGTGGGATGCCCGTTAATTGTTTAATGCCAAGTCACTGTAATATTATCGGTGTGTGTATATAATAATAATCGTGCGTGTAATTTAAAGCCGGAGTTAATTTTTTTTTTTAAAGGAAAACGCCATTTTTCTTGCGTCTCATCAATCAAATGAATGCGTCCAATCCGGCGGACCGGCAAAAAAAAAAAAAAATCCAATCGAAATTATATACGACAACGACCGATCTCTTCGACCTGCTTTCTTCTCGCATTGCCGTGCGGTGATGATCCTCGTCGCACGTCGGAGAAGATCGACTATAGATCGTATCTGACGTTCCGACATCGCCGAGATTAAATATTATTAATATATCATTTTTTTTACATTTTTTTATTTTTTATTTTTATTTCGTCCTGAAACTGAGCTCGTAAACGCTTATCTTCGAAATAGTTACCGCGTGTACTGGAAAGCGCTTATGTTGCCTGCGCGATAACACGTTCCAAACGCTCGTCAATTACACGCGACCGAACACGAATGAGTCGGCCAAAAGCCCCAAAACGTATATATACGTATGATACAAGACAAAATCTAATCATTATCTCACGTCAGAGACATACCCGATGGGTACAAAAATATAGGGATTTTAACTTCGTGCGGGTGTTTAAGACCCAAACAAATTTGTTTTATATAAATTATGATGATAATAATAATAATAATAATAATAATAATAATGTGTTAACGACCACCTTGTCGTTCGGTGTCAGATCTCAATCCAATTTTGTCTACTTATCAATAATTACACTGCTTTTCAATAGCAATGTTATTTTCTACTATTTATCGTTTGCCTTTATAATTTTTATAACAAATTTTAAATTTATTATCAATAACTTTTTAATGTATAAAAAAAAACATTAAAATAATGAAGAGTTTTAATTAGAAACTGAATTAAAAACAAAACTATTGTATTAGTAATTTCACTAAAACCAATAACCCTTATTACTCCGTCGGTACTCCTACATAGTATATACCCGAACAATTGTATACATAGTTTAATCGAAGAGTGACGTTATTATTCGTTGTGTTTAATTATTACATGCCTTCATTTTTATATGTATTTTTTTTTCTGTAATAGATTGTGTACATCACGTTTAGCAATAAAAATGAATATAACACAAACAGTGTGTAATTTTTTAATTAAAAAAAAAAAACAACAACAACAATATTATAATAACATAACGCATCTGCAAAATTCGTAAACGAACTTCAATCGAACAATAGGTTGATGGCAGTGGTTATTATAATAGACAGGCTTATAGTGTACCCATCGCAATAACAAATGTAAAAAGTAATTGGCAAAGGTGTTGGTGAAGACATTATAGGTATAAAAAAAAAAAAGATAACAAAACGTAGAAAAACGCGAAAAAATATTACAGGTATATATCGTCGACGGTGTAATAATAATAATACGTATTATTAATGGTATAAAAAATTAGGTATACCTAATTATTATATATTATTATTGTACACGGGTTTCTTCGCATAGACGTCGTCTGGGTCCTGGTGCAAACGGTTCACGCGTCGTTTGTTTCGAAAACGAAGAACGGATGTTTTATAATCATTTTCCCTAAGTCATTCCGATGCGCAAACTATAATATTATATACACGCTTAACGGGGTTGCGAATATATACCGAGGGTGTGTACCGCGTCTATAACGGGCTCGCTTGGTATCGTTGCAGCAGTATATAGTATACATATATACCACATACGCGGTATACAGCTGGAAAACATTAGTCGCTCGACGGCAAACTATAATAATATGAAATAATTATTTCTAGTATATACCGACCACCGGGCCCACTGCATAGATACCGTATACGCGGTTTCGTGTAAGTAATTATCACCATAATTCAGACGGACTGTCGCCGCCGCATAGGATGCATTATGACAAGTCGTTAATATTATGGGCCATTCGCAGTAGTTGTTTCCGAGGGAGATTTATTTATTTTTATATATATTCTTTTTTTTTATCCCCCATTAGCCCGTTTAACTGCACGTGATGTCGTCGTCCGGTCATAAATCGGCACTAGGATTTAAAACACGCCTAAACACATAAGCGTTTCATCGCAGATTATACCGACTTTCCTGCTCTTATATGTGACGTACTTGTATGCAATGGTATAAACATTATGGATTATACAGAGTGATTAGAAAATTACGTTTCAAGAACGACAAGAATCGCATATTAATCGTTTTAGCAATGTGAATTTCTGATCGCCTTGTATAACGGGTTATAGGCCCACTATAATAAATATTATTGAAATTATCCTTTTGTGCACGTGGTCTCTCATTACGGAACGATTGTAAAATATAATACAGAATATCACAAATTATAATATAAGTCTTTCAACTGGTATTTTTTTATCAAAACTTCTATATTTCCAATATATTAAGGTATACAGATCCAATCCTACTGTGTAACGATAACAATATACTATACTATTATATTGATTAATAACAATTATGTTTTAAAAAATGTTGACACATATTTTTTAGTTGAGCTAATACATTGAATTATTACTTATTTAAAAGTGAAGTATTTGATTTTAAATATAAATCTACAATATACCATATTATATCGATTGAAAATAGGTATAGTTGTCACTTTGTCAGTTTCTAAATATTAACTTTACACTAAATAAATATACATACATTAAGTGATTGTAATAATATTTGTTTCCACACACATTATTTGTGTACTTCTTTAACGTATTGATTATTTTGTTATGTATACATTGTACTACAAACCAAATTATATACTTATCGACCTGATGTACAGTTTTCTATGTATTTCGGTTGATTTATAAAACAAAAATTAAAGATTTAAATTGTATATTACTTACAAGCGTATACATAATACTTGTTCAATGTCTAATATTTTTAAACTACTGTAAGCGGGTACTAATTTATTGTAATTATTAAATATATGTATGTAAAGTACCCACAAATTGTCCGCAGGTTTTCATAATATAATTAATGGTTTAAAGTAGTTTTAAATTATATTATTATTTACTTAAAAGATATTGCAATACAATAAAATAAATATGAAGCCATGATATATTTATACTTAAATATTAATAATAATAGTTTATATTACATATTTATTATAGCTACCTATGAGATTTAACAAATTTAAGTATTTTTTAAAGTATGTTATGTCTTGTAATTAAACGAAAAAGCACTCAGTGTTTGTATTTTATATTTTAACAAGGTAAAATAAAAATAAACAATAATAAATTCCTATGTTCTTAATAATAATAGTTTATATTACATATTTATTATAGCTACCTATAAGATTTAACAAATTTAAGTATTTTTTAAAGTATGTTATGTCTTGTAATTAAACGAAAAAGCACTCAGTGTTTGTATTTTATATTTTAACAAGGTAAAATAAAAATAAACAATAATAAATTCCTATGTTCTTTGTTCTTTTTGAAAATACTGTGAACATAACGTGTAAAATACATTACAGTTAAGCAAAAAATTACTCAGAATAATTATCTATATACTTAAGTGTATTAAGCTACTTTTTCTCTTTCGTGGTATATTACACGTCTAAGCTTTCTGATTTAAAAATATTTTTAATGAATAATATTTGCCAAGTAACTACGAAAAAAGTGAGATATAATAAATGTCATAAAAACAATATCCAAATTAACCCTAAATACCCATTCACGATTCACCAGTAGATTTTACACCAAAATAAGTTTTAAAAACCAAAGTATATCATATATTTTTACTCCTATTCCCATGTAAAATTTTAATTAAAACCGTATCAAATAAAAACATAAATACATTTGTTTCTAATTTTACAAAATTTAGACGGACTTGTTTTGTGATCTTGTTTTTTGTAAATCTAACTCTATTTAAATACCTAGTCACTTGATACCTAAATTATCAGCTAATTAATATTTTTGTTAAAAACATAGATATATCGACCTATTGTTAAATTTAAAATACGTTTTGACTATATTTACATTGCATTATAATAATTGCAGTAATTATGTATAATGTATTTTTTAAAAAATGTTATAACCAATAGACAAACAAGCTATATGCATAGAAGTCAAATGTTTATAAATAAGATACTTACAGGCTAACGAAAGTACAAACATCTGATATCTTGTATGTACCTAATTAAATAATTCATTAGGTAATAATTGAATAACAAATCTCTTATAATATTTTATAATTCTTGACTCCATTATTATTATTGTAAATTCTACAGTTCGTATGGGTTAGAGATTGATGTTATTATTAATTCTTATAATTCTTAAACTTCCTCAAATATTGTTTAATCTTAAATTAATTATTTGGTTGTATTTAATTCTAAATTAAATTTTGATTTTAAATAGGTAATTAACGATTAATTTATTTTGCATAAATTAATAATGTTGATACAGTCACAAAGTTCGCATATATTTTTGTTCATTCATTGTATGTAATAGCTCATTCAATATGCAAATACTATAAAGTATATTTAATCAATTGATCTCTTAAATAAACATAATGATATAAACTATTTATAGAGCTCATATAATATGTTGCAATATCAATATAATTGTTAATTGTTTACTATTCAATTTGTTATCAATAATGACCATTATATTAAGGTATAATTATATAAGAAATAAAAACAAAACATTTATTTCTCTATACGAGCTTCTATATAATTAAGATAGAATATACGTAATACTCCCCTCGTAAAAATTTTTCAGAATTATTATAGACCTTAATATAAGTATTAAAATAATAATATTTTGCTCTAATTCTATTTTAGAGACGTTACTAACTACTAAGCGCACCCCACTAGAGCTAATAGGCGTTTTATTAAACCCTAATAAAAATAAGAATTCCTCCATAATAAAACAATTCATGCGATTTTCTTTAAAAGTATCTTGATATAAGGTAAAATTGTATTTGAAATATAACAAAATCACTTATTATTTAGAATGTGCTGGCACTGGAACATCTATGGCTATTTAAAGCAATATAGTTGTTATATATTACAACCAATAATCTATATTATATTTTTTTATAATGTACATTATTATGTTACGTATTATTTATTTACATTTTCAATTGGATAGTTAATTTGTAAATTTAGAAAAATCTAATCAAATTGAAATTTTATGTCCGTAGTTTTTATGGCGATTTCGGTTTGTTGTTAATTTTTTTATTCGTATTATAGTTATATTATTATTATCTCAGCAGTTGAGGAATTCACAAAATCATCATCAGTATGTTACATATAACCAATACAGGAGAAATTGTGTCGGATCAATTACAAATAAGATATTATTTTAATAATTTAAATATAGCATTTTCTTTCAATTTACTTTCATTCATTTAACTTTAAATTTAATATAATAGTATTAGTATATAGTATCTAAGTATTTATGGCAAAAAACTTTCATAAATAAAAATCACAATAATGGGCGTGTTAAAATTATAAGTTGCACGATAAAAAACTTGTTAAATTTTATACATAGGTAAGTTATACGACGTATTAAGATACAGATATTTATACGACGTACCAAATAAATCGAGGGTAGTACATATTACTTACTAAACAGATTTATAGGAAATACTGCAGACTTATACGACGTATTCAAATAAATCGAGGTTAGTACAAACTACTTAATGAACAGATATATTGGAAATTCTGCAGACTTATAAGCAGTATTAAGATACAGATAATAATACCGTATTATTATCGAACAACCTATAATTTTAAATTTGTTTAAACATTTTTTTAATTTAATTTTTTTTTTAATTCCATTAAATTAAACTTTTTTTTAAATGATATAAAATTAATTTTTTTTTAAAATTTATTTTGTTTACTTTGTTTTAATGTAATCTTAATAATGGGTTTACGTAATACCCCCCCGTAAAAATATTTTTGGATTTTTGAAAAATATATTAATTATACAATAAAAAGCAATTTATTTGGAATTTGGGAGTATGAAGAGCATTTTTGGCAAAAAACAATTTTAAACAAAAAAAATAATCACAATAATAAACAAATTTAAAATTATAAGTGACACGATAAAAAAACTTGCTAAAGTTTATACATGAATAACTTATACGACGTACCAAATAAATCGAGGGTAGTACATACTACTTAATAAACAGATTTATTGGAAATACTGCAGACTTATATGACGTATCCAAATAAATCGAATGTAGTACAAACTACTTAATGAACAGATTTATTGGAAATTCTGCAGACTTATAAGCAGTATTAAGATAAAGATACTTATACCGTATTATTATCGAACAATCTATAATTTTAAATTTGTTTAATAATTTTTTTACCTTAAATTTTTTTAAAATAAATTAAATTAATTTTTTTTTTACATTAAATTAAACTAAATTATTATTTATGGTTCTTTGCCAAAAATACCCTTTTAAATTTAAATTAATTATTTTTGTTTTCACCCAAATCATAATAACTGTTTAACGTACTATTCCTCTCAAAAATTTTCTTACTTCCCATAATATATCCATTAAAAAATAAATACTGTTTAATATAAATATAAATATAAATTTAATTTTTTTTTTTGTTCTTAACCAAATCATAATAACTGTTATACGTACTATCTTCCTTGCAAAAATTTTTCGCATTTTTTTAAGGTCTCTCGAAATGAAATTTAAGCATTTATCTTACTTCCAATAACATTTCCATTTAAAAATAAATACTATTTAATATAAATATAAATTAAATTTTTTTTTTTTTTTCAACCAAATCATAATAATTGTTTTGCGTACTACCCTCCTCGCTAATTTTTTTTTGCATTACTTGGGGACCTTCGAAACATGTTGTAAACATACTATATTACTTCCCATTATATTTCTAAAAAAAAAAAATAATTTAAAATTTTTGAAATTTTTCTTTTTTTGTTTTCACCCAAATCATAAAGAACAGTTACGTACTACCCCCTCGCAAACAATTTTTCGCATTTTAAAAATTAATATTTATTTCAATATTTTTATAGTTAAAATTGCGTATTAAATAAACTTTTATAATAATTTTGCAATTCAATCTCTAACTTAATCATAATGTAACTCTCATAACTAAATTCGTTAGTCGTTTTATACATTTATTTAATATAATATGTTAAAAAGACATTTAATATATTTTAATTAATAGTATATTTTTTGGGTTTATTTCCTAGTAATAGTTTTTTAACTAAAAATATGGTAATATAATAATTAGAAACCATTTACTTGATAACGTGATTTGGAAAATGTTATAAAATATACTAATAATTTATTTCACAGTTTTATTTAGTCACATTTCATAATTTATACTAATTTACTTTATCGTATTAATTACGTTTTTTTATTGTTGTCTTAACTCTTTACTCTTCAGAGATAAAAAATGACTAAACCTTAACTTTAAAATATTTTAGTTTAGTTTACTTTTTTTTTGAACAGATAGTAATAAATTTACGAAATATTTTATTATTAATTACAATGTTATATTATTATTATTTTTATTTCAATCTAATATAATGTAATATGACGTTACTCATTATAGAATATAATATTTGAAAATAAATTTAACTATACGTCTGTAACATACTAATAACTAATTATTATTATTTTATGTTTTAAATAAAACTGCATAAAATGATGATTTATCGAATATTTAAAAGTACCTTATACGTTTCTAAAGAATCACAATTATAACATAATAATTCAGTGAATGCCTATTATTTTGTGTTAATAAACGCAGCGGTCGTTTCACTAGGTAGTTACTAGTTACTGAATATTGATATTATAATGTAGTGATAAGATGAAATTGTAATATGCTCATTATTATTAATATATTGATGACATCTCTATGAAAATTCGAAATAATATTACCTTTAAATATTGTAATATCTGCATTACAATATGAATATTTAACATGTCAATTATATATTATTATTGATAATGATGTAGAAATATAATGTTTTAAGTTTAAATTTAAACAAAAAAGTATTATAATATTACATGTTAATGTACTATAAAAATATATGTTTTTATACATTGTTATGTTTCGTTGTTGTTCATTTTTGCAATAATTCCAATAAATATTTCCTTAAAAACAATTCAATATTATTTTTCGTTAACTTTTATTATCAACAAATTAAAACATCGTTATGTATAAATATTAAATTGCAATAAATTTGTTTTCATTATATTTAAGGAATTATAAAAGACGGTAAACATGGCTGAGTAGTCTTACATATGTTTCTAACACATGCTTAAGCGTACAAGGTCTAGGTTCCATTCCCGGGTAAACATTTTGTGTGTGGTGGCTTCTGAACAACTGAGCTTGCCAGCCATAATTACCTGAAAAATTATAAGTAAAAATTAAGTGAAATTAAACGTAATGTTCTATTTAACTATGAACCATCTTCAACTCCTTGATATGAGATTAGTGCTTGCAAGGTAGCATAACATGTGTCGATAGAAAGGATATAAAGGATGTAAATCTACTAATTTATTTCTATTTAAGAATTTTTAATTATAATATTGCAGATATGTGCACATTGATTATTATAATGTAAATTCTATCAACAAAATAACTATATGTATTCCATTTATTTAATTTATAAAAATAATTCAAAATACTTAAACGTTAAATACATAATATTATAATTTATATTTATTTACTAAATATTGATTTTATTAGCTATTCATATCAGTTGATTGTAACATAAAAAAAAGGGTTTTAATAATAAATTGCGAACGTTGTTTGCGTTGATTTTAATTATTGAAATATGACTTGCAAATGTTTGATATACATTTAAATAAAATCTCAATGTAATAATTAATAAATTAATAATTCATAGCGTTTTATAAAGAAATCAAATAAACATTTATCTTTTTTTTTTTTTTTTTTTATAACATTTTTATGATCAAATAATATTACAAAATACTCAAATTAAAATCAACTTTACTTCAGAATAAATTTCATCCCTTTTTATACACGTCTGAATAATAAATGTTTTCTGTATAAATAACATAATATGTTCATAATTTAAAGTGAAAATACTATATAATAACATATTAACATTTAATTCGTGTCAAAAAATAATGATTAAATTAGTAGGTAAATTGATAGTTGATAGTTGGTAATTAATGATAAACATTGATTGACCAAAATTTATAGTTATATTAGTAATTAATTTAATCTCAAATGATCATTATACAAATAACAAAGTATACTCTTTTATTATGAGTAAATAATAATTATAATACCTATGTTTTTATTTTGTATTTTTGACTGTTTGACTATTATAATATGATCCGTGGTAAATTAGTAACGTGTAAAAAATAGACAGATATTCAACAATATTAATTATGATGATTGAATAATTTAATTTTTGTAACACGAAATTTTGATCATTATCATATATGTTTAAGTTAAAATTTAGAATTCAGAAAAAAATGTTTATTGAGAAGTAAACTACATTTGAACGTGTGTTATAATATTTCAACACTCTGTACCAATCATATACTTATATAATAATAATTTCGTGGTTCGACAAGACGACTGATTAATGCTTTTTATGCGGCGGCGTCTCGTGCAATAATTATAATTATAATTGTTTTTCGTTCGTTAATTTGTTCGTCCAGAGTCCATCATCAATCTACGAATTCCCGTCAACCCCCGTTCGGGCGTGGTTTGCAGTATACTATTATACTCTATTTTTCTCCTTAAAGACGACACAGACGCACGTAGAGTAGGCACATAGTAATGATAATATTGTGTTACACAGCCGCATAAACGCGAAAACGTATAATCCGGTGCGGAGTAATGATCAAGGAAACGAGAAAAATTTTAAATACGCCAAGTCCACGTTAAGACGCCTCCCCGAAAAATCATATTGACAGGCTACGATGTGCGACATAAGAATTGCGAAAAATATTTTTAACCTAATTTACTAGAAAACCATAACCGTGTTCATAATGTATAGTAGGCCTAAGATATAGCGTATTATATCTTAATTATATATTATGTTATTGATTTATATATATATATAAAAAAAAAACAATGTTACTTGTTTATAATAATATTATATATAATATTATTATCGAGATCGGACCGTGGTGTAGCCGTTGTTCGTTCTCACAGACGGGCTCGGACCGTTTTGTTTGTTTTCGAGCGGCGGTAAAGGGTTATAACCTCATCCGAACGACGACGACACTGTCGCGCGGACGGATGATTTCCGTTTTGGCTATCTGTCGGGCGTGATCGTCCGCGGAGAAAACTGTTTAGAAAACGATATACTCGCCTCGTCATTGCGACGGCCTGTTGATGATAATAATGTATCGACGACGACCGCGAGACCTATTCGCATTGACCCCTACACGAATAACGTATTTTATTTTATAATTTTGATCCCGTCGACTACGTTCCGATCGACACGGAATTATAAATCATAATAATATTGTTGGTATTTCGGTATGTTTTCTGTTGTTTCACGTACCTGATGACGTGATTATGGCTATCGGTCCTCGTGAAATCATCGATCGAAGCGACCGCGACGACGGTAAAAGTGTCCGACGCGCGTTTAACAGTGTCAATAATATACACGCATTTTGATCGTGATCAAAAATCATAATATTAAATGTATAAAATATAGGTGCACATAGTATAATCACAATATAGCACAAGCGGTCGAAGGTCGATTTTGAAAAAATACAAATAAACGATAGTCATTCAATATAGTGTTATTACGATACAGTACTGGTATAGTTTATTTTCAAACGTGTATGCTATTCAGTATTTAAATAAATATAATATTATTTACGAAAAAAATATTTTTTACTTTTGACTTTTTTATGTTACGTTTAACAAACCGATTTTTAGTAAAATGATTATCATATACGTGAATATAATTTAGGACATAAATTAGAGTTATATTATTCACAAAGTCCGTATATAATACTATATTATAATATTATCCTGAAATGATATTGACATTATATGGTATATCTGTACATATAAAGTCTATAATATTATTATTATTATTAATTATTTTAATATTTTAAATACTGCTTATTTTAACACATGCCTTGGCATTTTTAAACACATTTTCTAATCTACCTAAAATAACTGAATATATGGACCATATTTATATTTATACATATTAAATAAATATAAAATACAAATACATATGTAAATAAATTTAAAATTAAGACATTATAAATTATTATATAATATTAGAGGACATTAATTATAACGAGTAATATAAATTAAAATCGAATATAGTACGAAACTGTTATTACGAGTAAAAAAAGGAAACACTTTTATTAATATTTGTTATAGTACCTATAAGTATTATATTAAGTTCATATTATAAACAAAGTAATAATATATTCATTGAGATACATATTTGTAATATGAATAAAAATATATATTATTTATTTTATCATTAATAAAAATTACAACATTTTTACCCTTACCGAGAAAAAATATATTCCTTTAAACTTATTATTATTGACATAATGATTCATCACTGAGGTCAGAAAGTTTTGTTTGTATCGAAAGACATCGATTTAAATATATATTTGATTAAATGTTAACTTATTGTGCAGTGCTATAAATTATTAGGAACTATATCTGTACAACGTTTTATAATAATTTAATAGGTACAGGTATAGGTTCTTTAGATGTAGTAAATTATCCAGTTGGGTAAAAAACAATTATCATTATTGCTACTGATAGTAACTATGTAAGTTACTAAAAATGTACTTCAAATAATCTATAATAGTTATTCCCGCCAAATACTAAGTACCTACACTGTATTGCTCTAGGTACATAATAAATTGTAGTTAGTCCATGTTTCATATTTTTTTTAATGATTCATAATAAAATTATAAAAAAATTATAAAATATAAAGATTTATAAAATTAATGATACTATAAAGAATTATTTAATTTTAAAATATCTAATGCATAAAGTTATACCTATGAATGTTCAAAGTTCTCACACCATTCGGTTAATATATAGTAGGTAATATGTATTATATTATTCACTATTATGATCATGTGATATTTTTCGCTAAGACAGACTGAAAATTATATAATATTATATTATACTTGTAATTCTATTGGCGTTACTGTTTGATAGTTACAGACGAATTATTGCTCAATATTCGAACGAAAATTTCGCGAAATACCATGAAATAAAAGTTCGTAAGTGTGTTTTCAAACTGGGTTTACGATCATTTCCAAATTCAATAAACTTCTCGACGAACTATACTCGGTAGTAAGTGGTTAGTCAGAAATTCAGAATCACAATTTTTTTTTTTTATATATGGGTCAACCAATCAATTTTGCCGGCCAAGCGCAGTTACGACGGGTAGATCTTAAAAGTTAATCTACTATTGGCAAATGTCTGAAATGCAATAAACTAGATTATCTGCCAAACTATCCGAAAATGCAAGACGTTTTTACTACATCTACGATCGTTTCGTAAAAATATTCGCATCGTATAATATCATATTATATAGTTGCGTGTTGGTAGGTAATAATAAATCGTAACCGTTACTTCTGATATCAATGTCGTTGCATATTTCAAATGTTTCAAATCAAAAGCTCAAAGTCGTTGAATTATTTCATAGTGCATATTTCATAGCATCATGGTAGTCGACACCGAGACAGTTAAAAATTAATTTTTCACGAATCATTCGATACCTTTTACGAAATGTTATTAACAAAAAAACAATAATATTCAATGCTGCCGAATTCTTGTAATTATGATAATTGGTATGGTCACCTATTGATCTAAATACAGTTCTGACTAATAATAAAATTCTGTACAAGACCCGTATGAAATAATATATTAATCTGAGTAATAATATAGTATAGGAAAAATTGTAAAATAAAAAAACACTCGATGGTACATATTTTCTTCAATTTTACATTATATGCCAATTATTAATTTCATCATAAGTATTCCAAAAATTAAACAATATCTAGTAATATACCCAGGAATTTATTTTTATTTTCAATGATAGTGCAATCATGAAAAATTTCAACCCTTAGTTTGATAGAAAAAATAAAACAATGTACTCAGTCATAATTTATAAATACACATTTCACATAATTATAAAAACCGTCAGATAAAGTATGAAAATATTAAAATTATTATTATTATAATTTACATAATTATTTTTATTATAGACCTATGGTAAATTATTGAACTATATGTTTTATTCACAGTGTCCACTTTAATGTAACGCATACATTTATGCAAAACATATTTTAATTATTCTTAAAAAATTAATGCAATAAACATCTTACCATAGAACAAAGTAAATCATAATAAATGTAAAAAAACGTATAATTGATACTTACATAATAATAGGTTACTTATATATTATAATTTTCTTTAATAATAATTTATCAAATAAAATATAATAATGGTTAAAATTAGATATAGAATGTAGTATATTATTATAAAGTGTTACACGTCTATAATATTAAAACTCAAGTTTAAAATCGTTGACCTTAATTAATGCAATTACATTTTAAATCAGTAGTTAAAATTTCGTGATTGGATTGTTTGACAATGATCGATTAAATAATATCTAATCGATTATTCAGTCGACTGTCGATTAGATAACCATTTATATTTTATACTTTTATAATTTATAATATATAATTAATTATTATTTGTCTAAATATAAACAGTAAGCCATAATGTATTTTAACTCATTACCAAAGAAAACATTTTTTTTTTAAAATTAATGGAGAAAATTAAATATAAATTTGCTTAGTTTTTTTTGTTTTAATATAAATATTTTAAACAAATAATATACACATTTTTTTAAAATTAAAAATTCAATATGATAAACCATTTTACAATATTTTATATCTACGCGCAATAACCTAAATATACGCAGGTATAGAAAAGAGGTGTATGCGTATGTATACCCATATTATATTTAATACATATTATTATCGATCTGAAAAATAGATAACATACATATTATAAACAACTAAAAATTATATAATTCGTTCATATCGTACATCAAGTAGTACCAGGAGGAGTCCAAGAGCGCCGGATAATGTGATAATGTGATCAAGTATAAAATCAATAAAAAAAAAATTTAAAAAAAACACTTAATTACCTACTAAAATGTGGTCATAGCTAGAATTCCGACTAATTATTATCGTATTATCATCGTCGTCGTCGTTCGCGAACACCGTCTCCGCGTGGGTATTAATGCGCGTTAGAACGTCGAAAACATGCATCTAATACACCGCAGGGATAATATTATTATAATAATTTCCATCGTTCTCTGAACATATGGTCTCCAACTATGTGTCTCAAAATTTAGTAAGTCGAATATACGGTCGGTTTTATCTATCCTTAAAATTAGTTTAATATACGCTCAACCAACCTAAAAGTAATAATGACGCCCAATGACTTCGGGGGCGACTGCTGCTTAGGGTCAGGGGAAATAAAACCTGCACTGGCCGCTACTGTCGATCGCTATCAGCAGACTGACTTTGGACTATCGATATTACATTACACCGAATGGATCACGTACACGAATAATAATTATTACGATAGCACGAAAATAATATTACGGTACCTATAATATAAAATTTGTAATATAATACAGTGTGATTAAACCATATAATATTTTATTATAATTTATTCACGAATTTTCATTGATTGCTATACCTGGTTGTAATCAAGTACGGACAAGTCACACACATAAATTTAATACATTTAATTAATTGTATCGTATTCTACGTATTATTGAAACTGCTGCGGCCTTCAGCAATAACAAACGATTATAACGATAATAATTCGTTGGTTGAAAATAAAAAGGATTTAATTGTTTTTGTTTGTTTTTGATATTTTATACATTGGGACCGTTGTTTTATCAATTTTAAGACGCTCGAATTTTAAGCCGAAACCTAGGGTTTGTACCTTCACGAATAAAGAAAACAGAAATTAAAACTATATTAAATACGTTAGATTAAAATGTATTTCCTTAACAGTTTTAACAAATAATCGACATAGTGTATGTGCTAATTTAATTTCTAGAACTAGCTAGCCAATATCAACATATAATATAATGATATTATTATTGTCATCGTCATTGCTAATAATATTACAATATAATACATTACTGTAATGTCTGCAGTGGTACCTAAATGTTTCTACCTACACATAATATGTAAATTAATGCAATAAAACATTTGAGTGATGGCTATACAGGGTGATCAGAATTTCGTATTGAGAATAATATAATAAGTTCATATAAGTTTTTATTATAATATTACAATACCCATTGTTTTCGTAACACAATATATTCGAATTACCCTGTATGTAAAATATGGTATTCGATTTTATATTATTATAACATGCGTAATATAACGCATTATTATTAGTTTAAATATCGCTCAAAGTATTAATTTAGACGTTATACCTATGTGATTGACCGTATAATCGTTTCACTCCAAATTTAGACTTTCCCCGCTCCAACAATTTTATAAACAGATTCTTATACTATTATAATAATAATTACGTTATTATATTTTAATGACGCGAGTAGTTTTTTAACAAGTCGAACGCACAGCAGGGATTCCAAATCAATGTTCAGCCGTTAGTAAACGTTAGTATACCTACCACGACTGTTTTAGTGGGTACTCATACGATAATGTCTGTCGTAATAATTACCAATATTATTTATTATTGCACATTATAATAATCATATCACATCATGTTATCATTATAATTGTTGTTAATAGTAAATAGTAATGGCGTGTAACGACGATATTTTATCAGGTGGTCATGTCCATTATAACGGCAGCTTTTTAGATAGGAGATTACCTGATTCATTTATCTCTCTCAAACGAATATTATCATTTCATTATAGGTCTGTATACAATTTATAACATTGAAATTGGTTAGTATCTATTGTAAATAAAATTTTTGATGTTATAAACATCAAATTCAATCATTTTCACCTATTAAACTCAATAATAATCATCCGTTTTAAATAATACTATTATTCCGACGTTCTATAGATTATAATGTTATATTATATTATTACATTTTAATTTTTAATATGTAATAAAGGCTATATAATGTCTAAAATCGAATTACAAACCGTATTTGATAAATTTTAAATTTAATATATTATATATTTGTATTAAATTGAAAATAATATGCTTTTGAATTTTCCACACTTATTCCTAAATTCATGTGAAGCTCTGTGATCGGATTATCAGAAAATGTTGATGGATTATGAATCGAATCACCATGGTTGCAATATAACTGTTAATTAGATAACTATATAATATACAATATGATTACAAATGTTTAATATTTATATTCATCGCAAGAAAATGATAATATTATACTCAGTTTCATTTTATAATAAAATTATAAAATAAACTCTCTTATATCCATTCTTCTAATATAATATGAATTTCAATCACTTGGTTTTATCAATTATCATCAGTGCCGCAACTAGCGGGGGGACCAAGAGTGCGTAACACCCCACGTGAAGGCCAAAAAAACTCAATATGGGTCCCCCAAGGCCCCAATTAAATGAATATTATGTAAAAATAATAGTTCGCACCTGGGCCCCGCATAACTTAGTTGCGGTACTGATTATCATATATCATATATATAATAAAAGTTTTACTAGTAACTATAGTATTTATCTTACTTATGCTAAAAACTAATAAGTAATAGTATTTATAATATAAAATTTACCTAATAGTTAAGTAGAAATAACAAAATTTTAATTTTGGTAACATGTGCTGCCATCTTTTTATTTAGCTTGACATTTACTGTTGACAATTTACAAATGGTAAAAAAAAAATAGACAATTTATTATTTAATTATAATAATATTATAACCATAACCTTTGTTAAAGGGCCAGGACTTTTTAAGTATATACTCGTATGTTGAAAAAACTGAATAATATTCTATATCAGATTGTGCTTATTACTTTGTTGGAACTTCAGCACACTCATTATTTTTACTGAAATTACGCCATTGATTATAACATCAAATTCGCATGAGTTTAAGTTTAATAACATAAATTATTTAAACTTAATCACATAAATCACATAAAAGATCATGTATTATTACCTTACGTGTTGATGTTACTACGTTACTAATAATACTACTAACTAAACATAAAACATGAAACATTAACTATAAAATTAATACTTAATATTTTACTTATTCGGTGGGAATAACTCGAAAGTATGTAGCGCATGTTTTTTTTTTCCACCTAACTACTATTATAATAAACTGTCTAATTATAAAATATTAAAATGTATAATTTAGTTATATAATCATGAGAATGACGATACATTTGTATATAATGAGAATAATACTATAGGTATAGTATAAGATATTTTAATATCTAAAAACATGTATATGGTTACTAACTATACCTACAGAGTATGGGTACCACTGTAAATACTTATTATATTATGCATTTATGCTTCATACATTATAAACAAAAAGTATTGCATATATTATGTAACTATAATATTATATATATATACTTACAAACATTAAAGAATATAATATATTTTATGAAACAAATAAAAAAAACGTGTGTAAGATGCGTTTCGATATTAAGCATATATTATGATTTATACACCATGTATTTTTAATTTTTTTTAATTTCCACGAGTTTTACAGGAAACGGGAAAGGCGTATCTACGTAACGGTGCAAAACGGTGTGTAACGCCGGGAGCGTGGCGACGACGGCCATATGCAAACATGGCCGATTATCGACTTGTCTTAATTAATAACGACTTACTGCGCACGGTGGTCAAGTGCTATGATGTTATTAATATGTGATTTGTCGGATCCAAAAAGTTTATTTCAAATATAATATGATATATATATATATTTTTTTTATTCTATCACAGAATTGACAGATCTGAATTTTTATACGTACATATTACATACCTAAGAATTATTTAATTTGAATAATAATTTTTAAAATTATTTTAAAATTATTTCAACATTATATTTTAGTTGCAAACTAGTATATGAAAACCATTTAGTTGAAGTTACTAAATAAATTTAGTTGATATTATAAAAAAATTTAACATAATAATAGTAGTATGTTGGTTTAAATGTTAGGTACTACATTTATTTAAAGTTAGATTCTCTTTATATTTCATAGTTGATATCAGGTATAGGTAGGTATAATATAAATATAGGCAGGTAAAACTAAAAATATAGCTAATTTAAGCAAATCATATATAATTGTATTTCTTTATATCTTATACAATTCATAAATACGTATTTGAATTACCTGTAACAGAATATTATAATTAATATAATTAATGTAATTATATTACATTTATAAAAGTCGTATAACATTTTTTTCGAGTAATCAAACATATTATCCACGTACTTAATGAAGCAATATCAATTTATAGGTTACATTTTATAAGTTATAAATTTATAACTTAATGATATTATGCAATATCATAATAAGCTAAATAAATAAATAAAATTAATAACTAAATTCTTCATTGATAGTATTTTATTTATTTATTTTGTAAACACAGTCAATATTAAATTTGAACAAATCATATTATTATTTTACACATAACCTATATAGCCTATAATCAAAAAACAGCGAATTGAGTAATAGCGAAACTAATCTTAAATATTATCCAAATTTAAATAGCACATTTATTCTAAAATTGAATTATTAAATTATTATTTCCATTTTATTTGTGTTCGTATAATGATGTGACTAATTAAAACAATTTAATAAAATCGCGAATTTCAAATTTTCCTATGTATAAAATAAGAAAAAACACGTTATAGGTTATTAAAATTATTAGTAGCTGATATTTGATAGGTTAATTAATTAAAATTATATGAAACATATTAAGTAGATATGTTTATCTTTTAAACGGGTTATATTTAAGTTAGATAATAATTTATAATAATTATTAATTGTTAATTATTAATTATAATTGTTATGTTTTTTCGAAATTGTTCACTTGAACCAATATTATTGACCAATATTCTTTTCGTATATAACTGTTTATAAATTTAATATAATTTCTTAAATTGTATTTCCTTGAACTAGTATATTTGCCAAATTGCATTGCACTCATATAGAACGTTAAGACATATTGATCTAACTGCCTATATATAATTGGTTAACTTTGAAAGGACCAAGTCTGCGAATGTTCAATGACAAAATGTAGAGTCAATATGTATCCACCGACTACAAATTACAATATTGGATTTTGACGAGGATAACGTAACATATAAACTATAAATAAAATGCCTTGTTAAATCTAGTTAGTTTGTAATTTGTATAAATTTATCATCAAAGACATCCATATACTCATATATTAATAATATATTATACAATATGCGCATGCGATACGAATTTATAATGTAGGTATCACGTCAATAAATAATATTATGTCTATGGGATAAGTGAGTAACAAGTCACTTATTATTCCTAATTACACTGTAACTTATTGTTACACTCTTTATATTATTATTAATATTACCTATTATTATTATTATTATTATTATTATTATTATTATTATTATTATTTGTTTTATATAAAAATACATTTTACCTTAATATGACAATTAAAAATGAAACGATTGCATAACGATGCTAAAAAGTATATCGTTTTTCTATACTATTACATTACATACTATTACATTATTATAAAATAATGTTGGAATATTGTGAGGAATTTATAATACTTAAAAATACAACGTTGGAGAACATAGAGCCAGGTGATTTTATATGCTAGATCAAAAATGATTTGAACGATAAAATATATTTAAATTAAAAATGATTTTAATATAAAAACATGTTTTCCTATCTTTTAATAATCATAAATGAAATAATAATATATCATATAATGTTAGTGATGCTTAATTTTCTTGTTTTCTCTCTCTCTCTCTCTCTCTCTCTTTCTCTATCTATCTCTTTGTGATTCGATTCAATTTTTAATAATGACATTTGTAATGTCACATATGTTTAAATAAGTCAAATAAAAAATAGTAAATTAAATAAATTAACTTTAGAGTGTTTAATAAATGGTAATTATAATCTAAATTTTATTTTAAAATTAAAAGAATCAATGAAAATGAAAGAAAATACTCATTCGTACTAATAAGTAAATCGCATGGGTTGTTTTAAAAATGTATTAAATTTCCATATTTCACAGTAAAAATAATTTTATAATGTGATACGAGACTAACGATAATATATATATTTTTATGATTAATAAGATATTTTTAAATTAAAATCTTTAGTTAAAAAATGAAAAAACAGCTTGACCTATTTTTTTGAATAATGTACCCACTCATCTTCTTTGGTTATCGTTTATATACAAATGTAATCTTCAAGATAAATTAGTAGAAACTTTTCAAGACATTTTCAATGGACCAAAGATATTCTGTACATATTATTATAATAATTATTATTTTTATTACAACAAAGAAAACAAAAGCGAATAATGATTAAAATCAAATAAATATAAGTTCCAAAAAATTAACCATAGTAGAAAATAAATAATTATCAATTTATTATCTTTCATATTTGACTGTATCTGCTTATAATCGTATACCTTAATATAGGTAATATACCTATACTTTTTTCTGTTATAAAAGTATTAATGTTAATCTGTCATAAATGTGCACTTTAATCATTTTAACAGTATAGTAATTAAAAAAATATTTAAACCTACTTATATTTGTCCTAATTTCTTTTTTATCGGCAAATATTTTTTCTATAAATCTATATTGTTTATATATAATAAATCGATAGAAATTGATTTAAAAAGTAATAGGTATATGTACATTTTTGTTCGTCTGCTACTCCAGTACACTTTAATACATTTGACATTAAATCGTTTGGAAACATTTTATCAATCAACTGGTGATTGTTAGTATGAACAAAAAAAAAAAAGAAAAAAATTGCGGAGCATTGAATCGAGTAAATAATCTATGCTCAGTGCTCACCGTTTATGATACATGTCTTTATATATGTCATCCGGCCATAAATCTATACATATTTTTTCATTTCGTCAACTATTGTTCGACGTCTAACGGATATAGTAATAATTTATACATTAAATTATTCGTTATGCTACGTAGCAAAATACAATTCGTAAATAAAACATATAATCGGTCGTCAATATTCGGCCGATCTTTGTCTTTAACTGGATTTACGCCAATCTAATTATGCCTTTTTTCTCTGTTAATTTTTTTACGTTTGATTGAATTCAGAGACCTGAATATTCGTAGCGACATTTTATTCTTATACGATTGTTTTGAAGACAAATAAACGTAAACGTTTGAAGGAGTCAATATTTTATTGAATGACCACGATAAGGAAAAAAAAAAAAATGAAAATATAATTTTTACAATTATTTATGACCTTCGTGTTGGGTCTTCGAGTTTTGTATAATAATTGGTATTTAAGCGCTTTATAAATTTTTCTCTATCGCCACGAATAATATTCTTCGGGTAATTCAGTTTGACGTTATTTCACCCTAGGAAATTTTCCTGCGCCATTGCGATAAAGACTGTCGTTGTAATTGCTTTGCCGTCTCCCGCAGAAGGAAAAGACACCTAAATCTCTTATAATACGCCATTCGTTCGTTTAAGTTGTATTTTGTATTACAATAATAATAATAATAATAATAATTAATTAACAGATTATTATCAGCACAAAAAGAAAAAAAGTTAGTTGGAGTGTGGTGAAAATTGCATATTATATCAAACGAGTTATGTTATCTAGGAGTAGGTAAATAATAATTCATATGTAGAAGACACGCACAGGTATATTACAATACAAATATAAAAAAATTTCCGAATTTAATGAGAAATTACACTTATATTGAGCATTTAAAATTATGAAGTTTGTATTTACTTTGAAAAATAGCATTCTTCAATAGTACTAGAACAATGTTGCATATTCATTAATGTGGCAATAATAATTTATTAATGAACGATAATGTTATCTTTCACTTATTATATTATTATTGTATTAGAAATTACAAATACTAAATGTGTCATTATTCATTTTAATAGAAGAAAACCCATAATAAAAATATTGATTTCATCAATAATATTAACTTCTGCATTTATAAATTACAAGAGCCTTGTCTTCGTGACTTGTATAATATATAGATGGATTGCCATTGCTTAGTGAAGTGAAACGAAAGGTAAAATAAGGATTGATTGTGCTATTGTAGTGAAGTGGAAAGAATGTGAGAAAACCGTAGTTTTGTTCAATGGCATCTTGTTGTACACGTTTTCTTCTATATACGTTTAAAATACAATTTTCATTGTAAAGGGTAGTATTATTAGATATAGCTTTTTTTCATCGTGTTTATTATTTAATTAATTTGTTCACAATATCATTCATAACAATCATATACCAACAAGTCTAGAAATACAATAGTATATCATATTTAATTTATTTTTTTTTAAATAAATAGGTATGTTTAGTATTTAATATGAAAATAAACGGTGCATACCTAAACTAAATATTACCATTTGGCTGACCTGCATTTAATAGTTTATTACCTCTTAATAACTGCAATTTATTTAAGAATTATATAAATTATACATTTATAAATATGTTTTTAAATTTTGATTTTATTATGAATTAATAATTATATACGTACATGAATTAAAATATACATTTAACTAACCACATAAAATTGAAAATAATTGATCACTATAGAATCGCAAATTAATAATGTATACATGGGTTTATTAGGTTTCGACCTTATATAGTAGAGATCGATCATGTCGTAGTAGCAAACGACGTAATTTACGTACGCGTGAGTGTTGGATTCTTGCGGTTATAACGTCTCGAAACGACCAAGTTAAAATTAACTCCATCGGGTAATACAGTAAATTAGTTACCACATACTCCTTGGTATATTAGTCAGTGTCTGTCCTCTCAGGACTTTTAATCAAAACTGAAAGACACGACTACCATATTATTACCATTATTGACCCTTCCCACGGTTGTTGCTTCGTAGCTGAAAACTTTAAACTTGACCAAGTCGAAAACTATAGGACGAAGTCTCTAATTAGAATTCGATCTACTCAGTACCTGGTATATGGTATACGGGTACCTAACACAGTAGCTAAATGAACCTGTAGACAGTGACGATGCAAAAGTTGGACCATCGTGTAATACGATACGCTAAACTTATAAATTTAATGTACCCTGTCGTTTTCAGTCCATTATCTTCTTATGTCAATATATTCTGCGCATTATATAATAATAATTATAATATGATAACAAAGTTTGTCTAATATTTTAGTAAAGGTATATTTTAACAACTGTATAATTTATTTGGACAGCAGATGTTTGATGTTGCTAAAACTTTAGATTGCAGTTAAATCCTAATAACTTATATTATATAATATTATCCTTACTTTTGGCATAAACTATACTATTGTTTATATCATGGTCTTGAAATTATAATTATTATTCTAAAAATTTTATGAATAAAAGTGAGCTATTCGACCAAATACATTAATTTTAAAATTGAACGAATATTTTCATAAATTGTATTGCGGCCATAGTTATATACTTGTATAATATTAATGCATTCTGAATATTATTTTGTTTAGTCATAACATGCTATTGCATCTTACATATACATATTTGTGTATATTTTAAATTTTTTAGATATGTTAAATTCTTACCATGTTTTTTTTTTTAAAAAACCTTAATATTATTATGTTTTAACCAATACACGAGATGTCGAGAGAAGAGCGATAAATCTTCTTCTTAACTAAACGTATAATAATATTATATAATGATCTACATTTAATATACAATAAATATTTTAAACTCAAAACAATCCATTTTTTTTTTTTACAAAGTATCTGATTCATTAGGCACTTGTATACATAATGCATATTATATCGTACTATAAAGAATATACTGCTTATACATACGAACGTATTAGACTCATACTCACGACTGTATTATCACATTTAATCATCCCGCGAACCCGATTTGCAGTTATACATTTGTTCACGTTTTTCTTTTATTCAATTTATACAGTTGACCCGCAAAGAAATAATAGCTTAAAACAGAGATTTGATCGATAACGAACGCAGCATGGCTAGTCGTTAAATTATATCAACAGAATTAAAAAAGAAACAATGCTATTTGTAATATTCATATTGTATAAAACTATTATTCTTATTTTATGAAAAAAAAAAAATTAAATGTAAAAGTATACACGTTTTTATTATGTTAATTATTATCATAATAATTTAACATCACGCTTACTGTATAGAATATTATAATACTTTTATATTGGAAAATATTGTTCGATTTATAACTGCAGGTATAAAATGATAATCGGCAAACTGTTTCATAATAACAGGAATGCATTGTTCTTGTCCGTGTTCTTTTGGATTGAACTGATACTGTTATACTTCTATTCAACATTTCGACGATTCATTGCCACTGGTCACTGACCAGATTCCAAATTCAATTGTAATGAATATTTTTTAGTTTTATATCAATCAAAGGTCATGTTTTTAACTCTACATCTGTCGTAGGTAAAACAGTTTATTTTCCTATACTCATTCATAATAACAAAATGTACGAAATGCTCTCTATAAAATAATCATTATAAATAATATTATTATTGTTAAATTACCTCAAAATGTCATAATAATGTATTATTATAACAAGTTAAAAGTTACAGTAGTAATATACTAACTAATTTTCAACAATGTATTATTATTTTATTATTCTCTAAATTGAAATACCTTGAAACTTTTAAAATGGGTAAATCTAACACGGTATAAATTTTACTCGAACGTGATAAGATAACTCGCTGGATAATGATTTACAAAACCGTAGTAAAGACTTGCAGTGATTGGACAAACCCGATTAATTAGGTTGTAAATTGTTTGACTTTTATTTAATATTTTTTTTTTATCCGATAAAATGAAAATCTCATCCAGACATATAATCTATCACACGTCGTTTAATAATAATTTATACGGTTATCAATGGTAATAACACCGAAAGTGTGTATATACATATATTTATAGTAATTTACTATTCAATGATAAGGATTTGAAACTGGGATAAGTCTTATTTTGCGGATAAAAAAGACGCGTAACCAAACGTCTTTTTTAATAATACTTCCGGTTTTTTTTCTTTTCGTTGCACATTACCGCCGTCGACCCGGATTTAGTGCTTTCGTAGGTACCTACACGTTTGCGGGTGCTTATAGTGCCGCGATGTCGGCAATCGATCAAAATCTTTTATAACGCAATAATATGCCGTTCCGACGGGATTTTTTTTTTTATTTGATTTCTTTTTTTACCTTATCGCCATCTAAATAATCCTCGACATTCTGCCGCGCCGCACAATGATGACGGATGATCAAACGATGATACGTCGGAATAATAATAATAATAATAATAATACGCTATTTATAGTCTATAGTCGTATTAGGTATATAATATAATATGATTTTATATATTATTATAATGTACCTACAGACGAGAATCGCAGTCGCGGACTCGAACGACTATTTACAACGTGTCCCGTTATCGTCTATCGGGTTATCCTTATACGGTTTCGGATTTATATTTCATTATCAATTTTTTTTTTTTTTAATTATATCCGCAATATAATATACAATATGGTCCGTCGATTAGACACGGACATTATAATATATTATTATAATACGCGCAGACAACCGTCGACGATCACCACCATGTTGCACGGGGGAATGAAAATATTAGTACGCTGGTCGTCGTGTCCGCGTCACCGTGACCCTAAAACAATAGCTAGTGTTGTAGGCGTGACCGTTTATAGACAATAATTTTCATTAACGCTTAGAAATCGTATGGACAGGAATGTACTGAATGTGATGATGATATTATATTTGTGTGCCATTTTCAAGTATAAACACGATTCCAAGCAATATTGTACAACAACGTATAAACATATGGTTCGAAAGTTGTACAAGATAAATTAAAATGTAATATACGCACGCGCAAATTCACGCTAAAAAATCCAAACGAAAATATTAATTATACAAAAATAATGTTTATTTAATATAAAAAAAAAATTACAATAAAAAAAAATTAAAGAAATAGTAGTGGATAACTTCAGTAGGTGATATATCATTGTACCATATCATTGTTGTGTACTTTTCATGGAAGACTTACTAGCCTTTTGAGGAGCTGCTAACATATCGTGTTTAATTGTCTGCGTGACAGTAATATTGTTTAATGTTTACCTTACCTTCACTTTCACATAATTTACAAAATTTAACGGTACCATGTGACCATAACACATCTCATTTTCTCAATAGTTTTGTATTTTTTGGAATTTTAATGATATATAATAATGTTTATTTTATCATATGAAAAACATGAATTTATTACAAAAATATATTAAACACGCAAAAATATGTACATTAAATTTTTGTTTTTAAACTAAATATCCGGGACTGTTATGAATTATGATTATGTTATAAAAATATGTAATTCCTTTAATTTTCAAGCCCAATAAATAACATAAACTTACTGGAAAAATAAAAAATACAACAAATCTACTATTTTTAATTATTGGTACTTAATAGCTGATCAGTGTTTTTATATTTATCATTATGTATTAGGTTATATTTACTTTATAGATAATAATTATTATTAGAAATAAACTTCTGTAAATTATATCTATTATATTAATAATTATATTGATATTATAATATTATAATGAACTATAAACTAATAAACATAACCTCTAATCGCATTTTACTTATTTATAACATAATATTGTGAACAATATTTTAAATTATAAATAATCAATTTAATATTATAATATGCAGTGGTGCGGATTAGTGGCTACTTTATACCGACCAAAAACCCACGGTATAAAAAAAAAAAGAAACTTTACCTTTATAAATATAAAAATACACTAACAAATGAAATTCGTGAAAATCTCTTAAAGTTTATTTCTACCATTTATAGTCCCTCATACATTAAATAATTTTAAAGGATAATTTGTACCAATTGCCTTTCTAGTCATTTATTGAACAATACGCGTCACTATAGTATATATACATAATTCTAAATCCATCGACCAATTCTATTATTGGATCATTATTAATGTGCATTTTGAGTATTAAAATGCACTATTGTGATGGATAGTTATTTCAATTTCATAGCCGAGTGTTAGGAATAAAAATGAATATTTTATATATAAAAATCAGAACGATATTTCATCGAGGCTTTCATAAGTAAAATTAATTTGACGCTAAAACCCCACGTTTTTAATTAATTTTTTTTAACTCGACTGTTTACACAGACAAAAAAAATTGTAATGAACCGAATAATCGTCGGTTGCTTTTCTGTCTCACTCTCTCTCTCTCTATATATATATATACAAGAGTCAAATAATATATTATAATTATAAATGCTGCAATGAGTGGTTAAACGAATTTAATTTTAATTTTATGTGCATTTCCTGGTGGTACTTTTATTATTATTATTTTTTTTTTTTATGAAAACACGTATGGTGTAATTATTATACAGTTGTTTATTTGCATTTTCAATTAAACGTTCCACGAAATTATTATATTTAGATAAAATAACTATGGCTGTTCAGACCGAATCGAATTAATCGAAAAATTTGATGTATTTCTAGTTACAAATTTAGTAGGTAATATTATATTAATCCATGTCGAGTACAGACAATAATTCAATTGCAGGTTAAACTACAACTAAACTACTTAGTATATTTTTACATTGAAATTAATTAGTTGTAAATAATGTATTGTATTGTTATACCGTTATAACACGTTTTTAGACGTTTCAATCATTGTATAATACTCATGAGTAATTTTTAAATTTTTAGAAAATCTAAATTCTATAATTTTTTTTTTTAATTGCTTTTAATGATTAAATAAAACATATTAAGTAACTGTAGAAACATTTAAATTGTTATGCTATCAAAAAAATATTCTGGCAATATCAATAAAATGTAATTACAGGTTATAAGTATACACTTATATAGTTGTATATTCGTATATTGTACAAACTTTTTATAATGTAACTCATTATTGTTAAAGAGCTTTATTAAACTCATTTGTGTTTTTAATAAATTTGATCTTAAAATATATTATAGCGATGTCTAAATAAAAGATAAATTTACATAAACTTTATTAATAAATGTAAAATAGTACGCAGTACTTTTAAAGTAGATTAAAAATCAAAAAACATTAATTTGAAATAAGATGCTATCGAATTACGTATTTTTATAAACGATGAAAGAAATTGTCAGAATTTATTGCTTGTATTATATAGGATACACAAGATGAAAGTAACTGATACTTACATTTTATTATTGAAATAATAAAAGCTATATAATAATAATAATAAAAGTACCCGATTATGGATTCGGAGCTGTAGAAAAGCTATATAAATTTCACAAAACTATTAAATAACCGTTTAATCTCATATGGTTATACTAATTTTGGACTGCACATTGTTCTACGAATAAGTGTTATGTTCAATTTCGACCAAACAATATTGGAAACGACATCAGAACAAATAGGAATAAAACTAAAAGTCTACTCTTAAGCTTTAGCATTCTCTGCAGCAATAAGCTTTTATTTGTTTTACGCTAATAGTAATATATACTTTTGAATTTACGCGGGTAAAAACTAAAAGGTGTTTTAAAGTAATTCCTACTTGAATTTTATTTGTTCTAGACGATAAGGACATCTTCATTTTATTTTAAGAGTTGGGTAATTTAAATTATCCATCCACTTAAATTATACTGTACTTAAGAATTTTTTTTATTAAGAATTACCTGAATTAGTATATAATATTAGTATAAATAAATTTAAAGTAATACCGATATACCACATCATATTTACATTTTATTTTTTTGTTAACTGCCTGCTATAATTTTTATATATTACTGTGGTTGTGGTAACTGATTTATATTATTATGCTAATCGTGATTCATTCTCGAAAAATTTAAAAATAATTTTATAAACTTGTATATTCATACGTATTATATATGTTATAGCGCTGCATATAGATCGTCTTTCCCACTTTCACTCGAAAGTACGGAACATTCAAGACATATCTATATCAGAGATGATTCGATAAAACAGGTTTCGATCTAGCAGCAAGTATATTATAAGTTGTACTATTAAAACTGACTTAAGTGTAGCAATACTTTAAGAGAGAAAGATGAATCGGATAAGTCTTCGCCAAACGTCGTTGTGGTCCGTGTCGGACACGGTCTACAAGTCGGCCAGAAACGCGTTTGTCGCGCGTTGTTAGGTGTATGGGAACTCTGCACAGTTATTTATTGAAATGTTTCACGGAATAACGTACATCGGACTTTGTTGTACCTACATATATTTATCTATATCAAATATTATCATGTCTGGTGTACACACGTCTGACCTTTAAACTATATATTATTTCGTTGAACGATACCTTATAATAATCCATCACGTCGCGCGTGTACAAAATCGAGTATCGAGGTTTAAAACATTTTACAAGTGTTATTAATCTCATTTATAATCTCGGAGATCCTTCACAATCAATCTTTCTTATTTCTTTTAAACCAAAATAATATCATGTATAGCAGGTGTATGCTATATCCAACTATAATAGGTACGTCATATTGTTATTATAATAATCGTTTTTTGTCAATACTCTTACACGGCGATAATTCAATGTTTTTTTTTCTCAAATTTGACAGTCAATGGTTTTCTGTTGTTTTCCACATAACTGTATACAATGAGTTTGTACACCATTTTGAAACATCATGTTGTACCTCTCATACGAAAACTCTAAGTAATCCTGTCATCTTGATGATTCCAATATCCAGAGGGTAATTATTCCATCGCTGAGATACGCAAGAAACGTGGGATAAAAGTTTCCGATCGAAAAACGATCGGTAAAAAAACCATGGAAAAAAAAAATAATAAAAGTAATAACTAGCAAGGATATTTACATTCCACGCGGCGGTGACCGTTGGCCAACTATGCTCTTACCGGGTTAGAAATAAAAAAATGAAAAAATTTAGCTATGCGTTAATAAGTCCGGGTGGTTGTTGAACGCATTCCTGGAACGACGGCCGATATAAAACCTTAGTTAGTGGTTATAAATACTAATAATAATAATAATTATTATTATTATTATTGTAAGCACAATACAATAATTGACCCTAACGATAGAAGGGCACATATTATTATAAATCGAGTATGTACCTACTGGATACCAGAAAAAAAAATATCCGGCTACTCCGACGGGGCTACCGGTCGAGTAATTATATTAATTAATAGAACTCCCCCCTCCAACACCATTTCTAACGATCGCGTTCTGTAATTTATCTACCAATGTTATAATATAATATGAAAATACACGTTTTATCTCCCCTCTCAGAAATTAATTTTTATCGTCAGATTTTTACAAGAAAAAAAAAAAATGTTTATCTTACGAATAAAAACATATATCCTACACTCTCCGTATTCTCGTGTTATACATATAAAATGAAATCTAATACAATTATACGTGGTCTTGATTATTTAGTGGGCAAATAGACAGTGTTCCTTCCCCCCCCCCCCTCGGGGGGGCGGGGGTATTAGTCGTCGTGTTTGCCGGCCCCGTATATTATGTTATATGAGTTACACGAGCCCAAAACTTATAATATATTTATATTATATTATATAATTTCTCTCCCGCTATAATTACGATCCATTAGACTGCCGCCGAGTTGAATATTCAGAATTATAATATTATTCAGAACAACATCACTGAACGTATAATAATAATAATAATATAAACGAGCGTGTGTATAATACAGTTTGCGTATAAATACGTATATAGTGTATACGAATGCTCCAGGGGCCACTGCCACTATTATACCACCGAACTACGCTATACGAGTTTGGTTATTTTCGAGTTGTCCGCTGCGGTTTATTATATATAGGACCCCGCGATCCGGAAAACGATAGAAATCGAGTCCCGCAGACGAATCGCTGTCGTTTCCGTATACTATTTTATCGTAACACGATATTAAAAAATTATAAATGTATTAAAAAATTCGTAAAATTACATATTTTTAAATTAACACCGTTTTAATTTGATCTGTTGATAAAATATTAGGTATTAAAGATCAGATATTAATGCTTTGTATTTTTTATTCGGAAAATTTGACAGAATTATTCTTAATTTGTCAAGCTATAAATGTATTTCAAGAACCCGCTATTCTAATTTCTACTTTTTTTAGGTATAATTTTAATTTTTCGGGATTTTTAATGGATATTTTTAATGATTTCGGTATATATTTAAATTTTTCACATAATTTCTATAATGTTGAATCACATAGGTTATTAACTACGTTCTATAATAAATGTAGAGGTACCTTTCTTAAATACATATCCTTTTTTTATTCAACTATACTGTTCACTCGATTTATTTCATATTTAATGGCATAATAATATGTGCATAATACATTATATTGTAGTTTCTGGGTCATAAATGCATTTTTTTCATATTTTAGGACATTAAAATCCAAACCCTAATCGCTTTCCGACGATCTATTCGATTTGCTGACCATCTCGTCGTAATAATGAGAAGATTCTAGAGAAGAAAAGAGAAGAGTTCACTGCTGAATAGATCTGGATATCGGATTACGCCCCGTGGTGTCGAGGAGACGATAATAATACGTATTTGCGCACCTTTCGATAACGAAAAAATAATAATTATTATTATTACGCACATAGCTCGAGGACGTTCCAGTTTTGTTTTCATCGCGTTCTAATATACGATACAATAATATATTATTATTAGGTATATCTATACCCCTACGGTCCGTTTACATAATACAAACGACGAGAAACGCGATGTCGACGACGACCGCGACGCATAAAATTAGTTAGCCTCTGGGCCGATAATCACGAGACGAGAAAAGACAAAGCCGTGTAAAGTATAGACTTTGTTACAACATTTTCCGTATAGTGTTGGATTTTAATACATATTATTTGAATATCTGACCCGGTACCACTTCTGGTGGTAATTTGGGACGGTAAAAAAGGCGACCATGGGCGCGGCGAAAAAACAAACCATCGTAAAAAAGACAATATTACTGGTATTATTATTATACGGTCGTAAAATATACGATGACGTTTTAATTAAACTAGAAAAAATATTATATATATTTTATGTTATCCGTGATATATATTATTATTATTTTTTTTTTTAATGAAAACACTAATTTCATATGATAATTGTACAGTTTGAAAGTAAAATCTCGAGAAAATGTAATTTGCAATAAAATTCAATTTACACTTAATCAAAATATATTATCTATTTTGCGTTTGGGATATTACATAACTTTTGATAACATTACAAAATTAATTAATCGTAAGGTATCTTTAAATTACAGATTACAAGCATAGGTTTATAAATGTCAACTATCAAAATGTTTACAATAATTACCTATATAATGTGCATATTCAATCCTTAAAAAAAATAATTACTACACATATAAAGTTTTAGAAAATATAACTACTTAAATTTTCAGTTATTAGATATGAGAATTAATTTTTACTGAACTTTAATTTTTTTAAACATGTTTTTAATATATTATAAATTCAGCATATTTCGTCAACAAAATATATAAGTAATATTTGACATGTTAACATCTATTAAATAGTTAATATTTAATTTAGTAAATAGTTAATATTAATATTAAGTAATATTTACTTGCAATATTGATAAACATAAAAATACCTATCTTACATGTTTTATAAATACATACATATAAAATTAGGTTCAAAAATATATTATGTAAAGTAGATTTAAAAAAAGTAATTCATATTTCATATCTTTAAATTTAAAACTTGTTTTAATTAAAAAATATAATAATCATATAATAAATAAATAATAAAAATAAAACTTAATTATATTTTATTGTTATATTGCATCTTTCATTATTCTAGTTCTATATTGTGTTTTTCGAACTTGTATATTATGTAGAACACAATATTAAAGTATTGTTTTTGTTTAAAAATCTTATGGAAATTTTAAATAAATATTATAGAAATATAATAATAGATTTTCTTTGTTATTAGGTAGACAATTTCTTGGTACGAAATATACCTAAACTTCTTTTTATAAATATATTTTGTACACATTTAACTGTATTGTATTAACTAACATAATTATCTTAAATTATTTCGTACTTCTTATACAATGTGTAGGCCACCGGTATCTCTATCTTTGCAAAATTCATATATATTATATTATGAGTAGTACGGGAATTGAAGGTCGTCTAGGGATTTCCTTTGTATTGTGCCTCTCGAGATAACGTCTAAGACTTTAGCGCAGATAAGGAATAGGGCACATTAATCATAAATTTGATCATTAGAAACAAAATGTTTATCAGGGAAGTTAGTTTGAATTATTAATCACTGCAGTAATGCCGCCTGTAGGTAAAAACTTAAATTGCTTGTTTATTGTTAATTATGTTGTTAATATAAAAAACTATAATTTGTTTTTATAATATTATTTAAAACAACTATCATTCCAAATGTACATACACACACATATGTATATATATATAAATTTAAAGTTATAATACACCTAAGTAACACTATGAGAAAAAATAATTTAGTATTGTATCATTGTATTAATTTCATTAAATCAAGAAAACACATATTTAATTTATTTTGTGGTATATTGATTTTTTCATACCTAAGTATTTTTATATTAGCTCTAAGTGATTGCTTTTCCGTTTTAATCTCATTCAAGATAAAATCGTAAAACATTTAAAACCAAAAAGTAATTCCATGAACCATGAAAATAATCCTCTTATTCTATAATTATATTATAAAATACAAACATTGTATAGATTCCATTCATTTTTTTTTTTTTTTTGTTATTATTTTGTATTTACACAATATAATATAACACATTATTTCTTCTTCGTTATTTGTTAACAAACCTGAAATCAGCTATGAAATCATAAAATGAACATAATAAACTATTGAACCCTATAATTGATCATACGTATACCTAATAGAACTATAAAATGCTATATTACTTTGCATACAATTAAAGAATATCCCGATAAAACTTCAAGAACAGAAATAACACATCATTAACATTATTATAATTAACTTATTTATGTATCTAAATACACTGTCATGTGTAAATCATATTTTATTTTTATAAAAATGAGTAAACAAATTTTACAACAAACTATCACAGATAGACATAATATAGGGTGTTCCATCGTAACATTGTGTTAGTCTTCCTAAATATTTTTTATTTATTTATTCCATATTTTTTTCAAATTACACATTATTATATCATGTTTATCTTATTAAAACATTTTTTTGGTCAGTCATATTCTTACAATTTCAATAATATACAATTTAATATATTAGTATATACTATATAGATATACGTTCTTCCACAGTCCACCTGGCTCAACGTTTAAATATCGCTAAAATAAATATAGCTACAAAAAGAATAACTAATGGGAACAAATATAATTTTAGACAAATTAATTAAACTATAACAACGGACTATCTTAAACTTTTAAATAAAACCAATGAAGCCATCTTTGCAGTATATGAGTATACATTTTATAAACAAGTTTTTTACTGGTTAAATAATAATAATAAAAAAATGTAAGTTCACAATACGTGCGTTCTGTAAAAATCGGTCCGAACCGGTCGAGGTCACGGTACGTGAAATCTGGTTCACGGGCGAATGTCCACGAGTCAGAGTATGACACTCGGTTAAAGGTTGTGTTATACCTTCTATAATATGCCAGGTTTATACTCATTACACGGTTAATGGTACGCGCAATATAATTTTCATCTATTTCGTCAACGGGTCGACAGTACGCCACCGACCGCTAACTTGTTATAAATATTATTATCGTTTGTTGGTTTTATTTCGTTGTGTTTCACTTTCCATCAGGTATACCATAATATTATTATTATCTATACGAGCTGCAGTAGCAGTAGCACGCGCTCAGGTTCGTGGTATCGATGCTGGAGATCGCAGTCGACCCAAATGCGCGGCGTGATCAAATAACCCGTTTAAATCGTAATTCACACCACGCGTATAATAATAATTGTAAATACGCGATATTTGCGATAATGAACGACTTATAATAATAATAATAATAATATATAGGTAGAATATAGAGCGATCGTTTCGTCACATTTTACGGCTTTTAACGAGCTGCTGACGTCTCGTTGAACGCGCGTGACGCAACGATATTATTATTATAATATAATAATATACGATTATTATTATATTATCGTATGCGTGCACACAGATTGGATATAGTGTGTACCAACGATTTAAACGGGGACTTAATTTGTAATGTTCACTTACCCCATGAAGAAAAAAAAAAATAGGAGAAGTTCCTCAACAATAAATACAGAATGAGAAACCAATGAAATAATGTTAAGTTTGTGCTATTTTTATACAACACGTCGACGATATTTTAAGATCTGCAGAACAGTGTTTTCTACGGGTATGAATACCTGAACACATCTAAATATAGTAAACCATTATCACTATTCGTTATCACGATACAAAATAATTCAATATTTAGTGCTCTGTCACATCTCACACACCCTGTGCGTATACGCCTATAATATTATGGAAACGTGCAGTGATAGACGCTGAAACTTCAATATTATTATCATCATTTTATTTTAGTTTAATTAACTGTGTTTAACACAGTCATTGGATCGCAATCACACACGTGCGCATTGATCGTAAATATAAAATTCACAATGAGGTGAGAGGCTCTGAGGGTGTGTTTATTTTTTCATTCACGACGCACGAAGATGATCCAAGAAGTATTCGATCACGAAATATTATTACTGTGCTTCTTCGTTGAAAGTTGGTAAAATATGCAATTATATAATATTATTACGGCGTATTGCTTATATTTTTAGTATCCGTGTTGGGGATAGTTTATCAAATACAATCATCCAGATAAGATAATTAAATATATTTCGTTAAAATGATATAGATATACCTGAAAATTGTTATATGTCTAGATTGTATTGAGATAATAAGATATTATTTATGAAATAAATCTGTTTCCTCAGTTTTTCTAAAAAAAGTGTAAACGAAATAAACAAAATATTAAGAAAGAATCTTGATTAGCCAATATTAGTGATCGGATATTTCGTTTCAGTATCACAATACCATACGAGTATTATAAAGATTTTTTAATAAACGGTTGCGTCTGAATTAATTCTTGATTAATTCGATAATAAAATGATATAGGAAAATAAACAAAATTTTATAAAATTTGAACATGTTGTTTTGATAAATACTTCATTAGACGAGCGAGTTCCATAACGCAATTCCATAATTAATAAATTAAATTCCGTCAATGACATTCCACTACCCCAGATTATCTAGAGAACATTTCGTATTCAGCATGAAACTCGATTTATGAATTCCTGTCGGCTTGTCGTATCTTTTTATTGTTATGAAATCTTTATTTCCCATCAAGTCTTGGGTATCCAAGATTGGAAACGCGGGAACGATTTTTTTTTACGATGCACGGACCGTAAAAATTCATAAGCTCTTTCTTTCGTTTTTTTACGACAGAAAAAGAAAATGTATTATGAAACTCGCCCCATTTGAGCGATATACAAATATTGGATTCTGAGTGGGAGAAAAAAATCCCCTTATCAAATATTGAGGTGTTTTCCCGCCAAAATGTAAGTACATTTGTATGCGTGCATGTACACAAACAACAAAATACAACCAATATAATATACCGCTTTTTTAAGTTACTAAAATTTTTTTTCATTCGTTATTTTTGGAAAGTTCGTTTTTTTACGACAAAACCTTATATACCTTAGTTAGGTTATCGTTCAAAAGTACCACTAATAAATTGTTTATGTATTAAAACAAGCCATTTCAAGAATGTTATACTAAGGTTGAAATCGGAAATAGCTACAGCGATATCAAAATAATATGAATTTTTTAAACAATATATTAATACCACACAACAAGTACATAACGTCCTATACTATGGCTATTATATGTACCCAATAATATATATGAAATATAGGAAAACTATTATTAATATAGTATAGTTATTCTTTGATAGTTTTAAAAGAAACTTTTTCAATCACAATAATATTTGTATATAATTGATTTTTGAACTCACTTCAAATATTTCAGTTTTTTTTAAACTTTTTATCAATGCGTATACATATTTTTATTTAAAATTTTTAATATTCGTACGACCGTGGCCGTATTCCAAAGTCTCTAAAATTCATTAAAACAATAAATTATATATAGTGAATACACACAACTACTGTATATCCCTAACATAAAGTCAGTAGTCACGACCTTTAAATTAATATAAATGGTTCAGTGAATTGCTTTTATGTTTATAAAGCTTCTGAATTCAATTTATTTACTAAACTATTAATTGTATTTTTCATTAACTGTATGGGGTTTATTCGTAAAACAATGTTCTGACAATAATAAATTCATATTTTAAAATCACAAAGTGTAAATATTAAATTATGTCAACATAATTTAAATAAAAATAATTAAAAAACAAGTTAAATATAGTTAACATTTATTATGAACTGAATTGTATTTATAATTACATCTGGAAAATATTAATATTTAATATAACTTTAATGACAGTGTTATATTATGAATATATTGAATTATATTTTACCAAGAATCAAGAGCTTTGTGCTAGGAATTGTCCGAGTATTGAAAATATTAAAACATTGAACCGTATTCTAAATTTATAAACGAGCAAAATATATTTTATAAGAAACTAATTATAAAAATATGATACATACATTTATTATTTAGTTTTGCTTTATTATATTCTCTGTAACTTAGGTTATCCATATAAATAATCTACATAACATTAATATTGTGTTTTTATATACATTAATTTCTTTTTTTTAAACATTTTTTAATAATTAACCAACTTTACCAGAATTCAGAATAATATTAATATAAAAATGGCTCAATATCGAATAATATATGCTATTCTTACAGGTAGGATGATGATAAAATCATTTTAAATTAATTACAACTTTTATTTTAAAATTCTTATTTTTGTAAATAAAGAGGTACTTAAATATTATTTTAAATTTTTCCGGTTTTATTAATATGTAGGTTTCAATTAATTACATTTTTTTATTGCATTGTTCAAATTTAGAGATTATTAATAAATATGAGATAGCGATTTTTTTTTTTTTACTATGTTACAAAACCTAACAGAATCTGGTGATATTTCCGATTCCACCCGAAGCTGCCCGGAGTTTTAAGGATTTCATTATTTTTTATCAGTTTTACAATATTAAATTTCTAAATCTGAATAGTATACCTAATATAATTATAACTTAAATAATGATGATATTATTATAATTATTTAAAAATGTCACCCAAAAAATATGGCGTACTTACATGGTAAATTAATAGTTAATATTTCCAAATTAAAAAAAAAAAAATTTTTGTTCAGTTTTTAAAATGCTGTTGTTTTACTTAATCAAATATATATATTCCTATTTAAATACAAACTGATTAATTATTTGTTATAAATGTTATGTTGTATAAATTTGCATATTTTATTATTACCACCCTCAATCCGTTGTGAATTCGTGACATCCCGTCCCATACACAACCATCAGGCCACTAGAAATATGGCACTTTGATCAATAATGTTCTTAGGATCATCTTTGTGGACAAAGAAATGATTAAATATGCATAAAATATACAGCGGACAGTTATTTATCGGATCGGTAGACACAAATTTTAAATTAAGTTAGTATACTTCAAATACCTATTGGTTATAAGATGGGCCGAAATAGATACTGTAGTGTTGACGTGTTGTTAAATCTTATAATATTACAATGTATAATATGTATAGTATAGATAAATGGCATTATACTTTTAAATACACCTACATTAAAATTAATAATATATTAACAATTTATATTAATTCTGATAACGAAAAAACAAATATATTATATATTATAATACATGCAAATATAAGAAGAGAATAATAAATCTTCAATCTTCTAATATGGTACATGTAAATATTTGTCAAATTACTATAGTTAAAGGGGACATAATAAAATAATTACAGTAATGTTATAGTTAAGTTCATAATTACTTCGATATTCTTACTTCCATTTAGAAAAATATAAACTCCAATTTTTATCTCTGTCATCTAAATCGTTTTCGTCATAATTTTATATTGTCATAGAAAAGTTTAAAAACGTGTTATTAATTATAGAAATTTGATTGGCCGTACAAATGCTATATGAGGAATAATAATAAAAAAAATATTCGTCGATTATTAACTAGATGTCTAGTTGAAAAATAAACGTCATTTGTTATAATAATATAATAATATAATAATATAAATATTATGCACCTATCACGTTACAGTGGCTTCGACCGAGTTTATATTAGGTCTGTGGGCCGGTTGGCCTTCGTGGGCGCTGGTTAAAAGGCCACAGAACGACACGGCTGCCTCACTACTGCACACCACTGATCATACGTGGGCAGTGGCGTCCTTTGATTTGGTCAATGTGTTGACTGCGTGGCCAGCCGGCATGCTGGTCAACAGTATCGGCCGAAAGCTATGCCTAGTGGTGACCGGCGTGGGGATGACAGCGTCATTCGTGGTGCTGTTGGTGCCGGGCCGATGGGCAGTGTACGCCGCCCGTTCAATAGGGGGCCTCGGGAAGTCGATCGCGTACGCCAGTGTGCCCGGTTTTCTGGCCGAAATTTCAGCGGCACAGACGCGCGGTCGGCTGGCAGTGGCCGCGGCCAGTATGGATTCGCTGGGCATGCTCGTGGCCATGTTCGCCGGGCCCCGAGTCTCGTACAACGTCATGAACGGATTTTCGACGATCATGTCACTCGTGTACCTGTTGGCCGTCAGCCGCGTGCCCGAGACGCCGTATTTTTTGTTGACCAAGAAACGCATTGACGAGGCCCGACGATCGTTCAAGTGGTATCGCTGGTCGGGCGACCAGGCGTCGCCCGCAGATCAAGAGAACCAGCTGCACCGCATGAACATGGACGTGCAGAACCACATGCGCGATCCGGGCACGTTCCACGAACTGTTCACCGACACCGGGAATCGCACCGCGCTGCTATTGGTGTGCGGCGCGTGTTTCGCGCAACGCGCCGGCGGCATCAGCTGCGTGTTCGCGTACTCGACGACCACGCTGCCCCGGAACGGGCCTGTCAGGCCGGAGAACGTGGCCGCGGTGTTCGCGGTCGTGCGTCTGGTGTTCACCGTTGCCGGCGGATCGCTCATCGACCGATACGGACGCCGCCCGTTGTTGATCGGCTCGCATCTGAGTATATCGGTCGTGTTTGCCGTGTACGCGTACTTCCTGTACGACGAAAGCACTCGGTCGTCCGGCAGCTGGGTCCCGTCCGCTTGTGTTCTATTGTTCATGGTGTTTTATTCGATGGGGCCCGGGATCGTGCCCGGCACCCTAATCGGGGAGATGTTCCCGGCCAATGTCAAGGCGCACGCCGTGTGCGTGGTGGCCGTCATATCGTCGCTGGCCGCTTTTGTCACCACGTCCACGTACTTGATCGTGGCCGACGCGTTTGGCGTGTACGTAATGTACCTGGCGTTCGTCACCATCAACGTCGTGTGGGCCCTGTGCGTCTACGTGTACCTCTTCGAAACCAAAGACATGTCGTTGTCCGCCATACAGACGGCCCTCGACGAGTATAACACGTCGTCATCCGACGAAGACAATAAAGGCACTACCGCTCCGGCTACAAAATTTCGCCCCGTTCCCATTTAACCAAGTGCTTGCTGACACGAAATCATCGATCTTATTCGAATGGAACATTTTTCAACCACATAGGAAAGCGACCAAAAGATCGAATCGTTATTTTTATTTAAAATGTATTATATTAATTAGATTACATTTTTCTATGTAATTTTTGGTGGCTTATTATAATATATAAGTTTATTAATCATAACATAATTATTAAAAACAATGGTTATATTATTTATAATTTATATTATATTAATATGCAATAGAAAATGCTACGTTCCTAAGTATGTAACTCCATGACTGTAATATAATTTTAAATTTATTCTAAATCATGAAATTAAGTATTAACAAATATTAATTAATTAATTTAAAATATTCTATATTATATTATATCTACTAGAAATGATTTTAATATGATATTTTAACGTGTAGCTATGCAATGTCAATCTAAACTAAATATTTTATGTTACCTGGGTACTATTCTTTGCTTTATAAATTATAATATAGTTATATTTTATTTTAAGATTTTAATAATACATTATCAATAATTTAAGCTCAAAAGTAACCAAGTATATTAATATTTTTATTGTTTATTGAAATGTTTTATAACTTAGAAACAGCAGTTCATATCATAATATTCCTCGATAAAAATATTTAGATATTATAATTATAAAGAGTAATAAAAAAAAATAGGATGATATATTTTAAGATTCATGTCTGTAGGAACTGATTATGTTAATAAATAGTAAAATGGATATAGACATCCCATAGATTCTAGAAAATATTTGTATAACGACTTGGAATAAAAAATGACCGTGAAAGAACAATAGGTTTGTTTCACAAGTTGACTGTAAACAAGTATTTGGATACGCTTGTAAATTAAATAAAAAGGTCTATAACTGAATCTACTGATTACGAATACGAAAATACGAGTATATAACTTAATATTAACGTATACCTATTATAATGTGTATATTTCTATATTAAATAATATACTTACAGAGAGCAAAAGAGATTAAACGACATGTTAATTAAAAAGGAAATGAAAAGCAGCGTTAAAATTAAGGTATAATGATTACGTCAGGAGTCTGTAGGATTCCGTATTTCCAGGTACGAGAATCCAGAATTTTTTAATAATAAAAAAATACAAAGGAAAATTAATGACAAAGACGTTTATCCAAATTTAAAGTACATTATAATTCTTCCAAACGAACACCAATTAAATTAATTTTTATATTTCTCGGAATTTCATTACCTTATAATATAATATAACGAATACTATAAAAATATTAATTATTCCGATTAACCGTGTAGATAATTTTTTATTTTTTATTTTTTAAAATATTTTTCTTATTTTATTCTTGTTTAAGAAAACAATAATATTTATATTATTTAAGGTTACATTAACTATATTATTGATATATTATATTATAAACATTTTATTTACAAGAATTTGTTTTTAATTATAAAAAAAAAAAACACAATCACGATGGTATTACATTAATCATTGATATACATATTGAAATGTTTAAATATATGAAGTTAATGAATTACGTAAATAAAATGACATTTTATTTATTTTGTTATACAATAAAAATAATGTTCCAAAAATCCTAGAGCTTAAGAACATCGTTTGGCATGCGTACAGGATAAATATTTTAAACATAATGCTCAATTTATACTCCTGGACATTTATCAGGAAATCTGACATTTTTGCATTCAAAACATTATGTCTTGATAGTAAGCTTGGTTTGCATTCGAATTTATGTGTGTTGAGGATACTTTATAGAATTCCGATATTTTTTATCACCACACACAAGCTCTCAAACTTCACACAAACATCTTAATGTATAATTGGTGCATGATACATTATTACGTGATATATACGGACTACCTATTTTTATAAACTAAATCATAGTACTAGCAAATTAATTTAAAAAATATAAACACTTGAATAAAAACGAAAACAATAAGAATTACTGAGGAATTAATTTTTAGATTAAATGAATCGATACCTACGAATGTATGCAGTTGTATAATACAGAAAATGAATTTTCTTTTAAAAAGTTACTATAGATTTTTCTTAATCAGCGTAATAAAATCGTAATAGAATTTTTTTCATTATTTATTAAAATAAATCGCAAGAGCTTCAAATTCATAATGAATAGAAAACTCTCACTTTTTTACGTATCATGTCACGATTTTCAATTCTGTTATTGCCTTACTGGAATAATTAGGTATTATTAACAATTGATCTTAATACAAACTTAATAAAACAAGACAACCTAAAATATAAGTGAAAGTAATCCTATTCTTACATTAATAATTAATTATAATAGTTTTATACTATAAACAATATACCTATCGTGAATGACGTCTCAGTTAGTAGTAATACAAAGGCCAATTAATTTAACTGTTATATTATTATCGTGATGACTTAAAGCAATACGCATATGGCATATATGTGGCAGAAGAGCAAACAAATTATTTATTTTTTAATTTTATTTTTTAGATAGAAGTTTTTATTGAACTAATGAACTAAATTTAAAATGTTATAATTAAAAATACTTAAAAAGTAATTCAACGATATATGCATTTGTTTGTAAATTATGTTATTAATTTTATGATTATTTAATGGCTTACATTTTAAAAATTATAAAAATATCAACGGACAACGAACGAATTTCAAATGCTACTTATAGCTAATATTATTTAATGGATTAAAATTTAAGAAAAAGTGGGAATGTCAATTGTAGACGTTCCTCCTTCATCCCTTCGGTCCTTGGAGAAATTAATGGTTTATTATACTTAAGATTTGAATGCAATGATATTGCATTAAAAATACGATTCTGAGCGAAACTTAATATATTATAATATACTATACTAATAATTCATTCAAAAATTTTACCTTACTTCTATACTACTTATGTTCATACTCAAATAAATTTTCAATTCCCTACAGTCAAAACTCAATTAGTTATCACGAAATTTAAAAATGTTAATTAACAGAAATCATAATTAAACATTTATATATGCAAATAATAAAAACCCCGTTTAATATTGTTTAAACTAATATGAAATAATTAGTGTAAAATATTTTTTGGCAGTTATAAAATTAATTGTTTTAAAAAAATATAATTAAGCTTAAAATAATATTATATTAGTAATAGGTAGTAATAATTATTCAATTATCAATAGACTAATAATTGTTGATTGTTTTATGTGGGAAAACAAAACTTGCATTACAAATACCCACCTAAAATATTTTGTGCTATAATGCGCTAAAATATATCCAAGTGCAATACAAGTTAAATGTGACCATTTTTTATTCATACTTCATATTTCTATTCATTAAAATATTTTAAAAAATACATAATAAAATAAAATATTATTTTTTTAATGAAATTTAATCAAAGTTAATATTTGTATAATAATTACATATACATTATATGTAAATTACATATTGAACTTAGTTTCAATTAAAACAAACCCGATATTCTTAGAAATAGTACAATAATGAATATTTACAATATTCTATTATTCTATTATAATTACAAATATGCACATTTCAGAAACTTCGTTAAAAGTTTTTAATAATGTAATTTTGTGCAGACAAAAATAAAATAATACTTTACATTTTTAAAATAACAATAGCGTCAAAGATCCAGTTATTTATAGTTATTAGTTTATTATCATTAATATTATTGTTATCACCATTATTGTGTACTTTAATTACTGGAATTGTGTCTTCTGGGCTTGTATTATTTAAAAGGCAAATCAAATAGACAACAGAATTTATCCTTCTAAATTCCAATGTTATTTATCCATTCCCATTACAAAACAAAATACAAGTAAATTATAAAATAAAATAACTTAATAAAATAGCTTTCAAAAAGTATTCGTTCATAAAATAGATCACAGTTGGTACTTTCATTTTTAATAAAATACACGAATGAATCATCTATTACATATACCAATAGTAAAAAATAATAACTACCTTAGGTAAAAATTAATGCATTGCCATATAATAAGAAATATCGTAATTTTTATTTTGATTAATTTTTTTTGCCCTAGTCGATCGTGCTTAATTAATTAATAAATAGGTTTGTTAAAAGAACGTGAATAACGATCATTGAGATATCATAGAAATACAAATCGGTATCGGAAATAATACAAATTTGTCTGGAGAAATTAATAAACAAAAATAAATTATGTCTATTATATTATGTTTTATTATTAGTATTACACAGATTATGTAGGTCACTTGAAAATTACTGGTAGTGACAACTGACAGATATAGAACGATAAGTTATCTGAATTTCTAAATAATTTTAACTTTAGACTCTTCTTCTTATTATTATTAAATAATAACAAAAAGTCATTATAACTTATATACTTATAATATTCTAAAATTATAAATTATAAACTGATTGAATAGAATTTAAGAATTTTTTCCGATAAATTGTAAACATATTAAATAACATTATTCTAAAATAATTTATAATTTAAATATTAATATAGTATACCTAATTAACTTATTTTATAAGTAAATTAATTTAGAAAAATATCTATTATTTATTAACGATTCAGTATGAACATAATATGTTTAATATTATTATGATACAAAATATTGGTTAAATTAATTTAAGAGAAAAACTAAAACTTTCATAAAATATGTAGGTAAATAATAATAATTTGAAATTTGAAATTCGCAGTTTAAGACGAACTAAAAACTCACTGCAGCAGTAAATATTCTGCCATATGTTTGGTTTATTTATTAAAAGTTAAATAATTTTAGGATTAGTATGTGAAAATTAATTTATAAAATAACTACAACTATGCCTAAACCTAGTACCTAAAAGATACGATATTATTAATGAATTAATCAATGAGCATTCATTTCAACAATGAAATATTGTTAAAGCAAAGCTTATTAATTTTATATAATTATAATTATATATTTATATCACTAATATATTAAATTAATAAAGAATCAATATTTTATGTTTAAATATACTTATTCATATCGATGTATTTAATAAGTCTTTTAACATACGAAACAATGTATTTTAACATATAGTTTACACACACATTTGATAAATTGTTCCAGTAGATCAGTTAATTATAATTAGTGATGTGAGTAAAAAATATTCTCATGAAGACTTTTTTATCGGAGAGAATATATTTAATAGTTACATTCAGTAAAATGTAACCTAAAATAAAAATATAAACAAAATAATTTTAAACTGTAAATATTACTAAACTTAATAGATATAAGATATAACATAATTACATAAAAATATTATATTATTACTATATTAGAAAATAATTTTGGAGACAATGATTACCATAAATCTTAATAGAACAAATTCGTTTTTATAAACTTTAGTTTATATCTATTATTGTTCTGTTATTGTTTTATATAGGAATTATATATAAATAATTTATATTAACTTTCTTGTTATGTTTTAATTCATTTATCACTTGATAACTATTTTAAACTAATTAAAAAGTGGTTTTATTACTAATCTTGTATGTTATTTGCAAATTGCAACTTAGATGGTAAGAAAAAATTTTCTTATAAGTTATTGCATACTATTTACTAGTAATGTGATAAATATGTTAGACAACAATTTAATGTAAACTAAATGCTTGTTAGTACTGACCACTGAGTATATTATGATCTGTAAAGACATATATGATAGATAATGGGCATGAGTGTATGACCTAGTAATCAAAATAACTAGGTTCATTTAAAATAAAATAAATTAGAAGTGAAAAAAAAAATTGAATATTCTACAAAAAGATTATTACTGTCATTTTCATTAAATTTATGATAATCAATCATTTTTTTTTTTGTTTGATTTCTATAAATCGCAATTGAAAAATTAAAAAAAACAAAAAATAAAAGTATAAGTACAGTTAAACATATATATTGTGTACTTGAAATAATAATAATGCTAATTAATTATTTAAAATGAGTAAAGTTAATTAATGATTTTTTTTTTTTAGTAGGTGGGTGTTAAATAATAATTTTGAATAGGGACAAGGTGAGCGAATTTTTTTTCGTTCTACAAAAGTTGTTCAAGACATTAATTAATATTGTTCTCAGACGTTCGAGTGTTACGTTTACAAAAAAAAAATCAGGTTAATAATTTTTAAGCAAAGCAAAGCGATCGATATTTGATAGAAACATATTTCTTACAGACTTAAAAATATTAAAAACCGGAAAGCAAAAAATAATATATATATATATATATCAATTTATAAATACCTCGGGCAACATAACATATTATACGTACATAAATTGTTTAACGGTTGTAATATAATCGTATAGTTGTGCAATATATTATTTTTTTCTATTATTAAATGGCCATTTGCCTTCGGCTTTGCGATCGTTTGCTTCGTATCATTAAATATATTTAAATAAAACATTGATCCCCCTACCTCTCCTCCATTCAAAGATTTAACGTTATTCGTGTTTAGTGCAAGTTATTTTGTTTGGAGCTACGTAGACCTAGAAAATTGCGAAATTGCTTTCTCCAGTGTGTGTTAAACAATCTCGTATAAAATAATATAATATATTATTATTATACTATTGCGATGATGCGCACGGACATATTATTATTATGAATATATTATACATTGTTGGTCCTAAATATTTTTAATTTTACAATTAGGATTTGAAATGAATCGAAACAGTGTAATTAATTTTTTTCAGTTGAAATTAATTTTTCAATATTCCAACGGAATTGTAGAGATTTATATCAAATATAAATAGTGTAACGAAATTAATTATTTTTATAAAATACGATTATACAGGTACAACATATATATCGTATTTTAAAACGTATTGATTAAAATAATAAAAAATTATTATTACCTAAAATATTATTTAATTCTGTTGTAATTTATTAGTTGAAAATGGGGAATAGATACATATAGTTCTAATATAATTCTACAGTCAGATTTGCACATTTTCTGTGCGAATGTGTTAAATCAATGAGAATATTATTATACCTTAATGTCTAACGAGTAATGAGGTTAATTTATTTATATTTAAAGTATATTAAATCATCGTAAAGAATGATTTTCAAATCATAATTATTATAATAATATAACATATTTACAGTATAATAATGGATGTAAAAAAATATTCATAATATAATCATATTATATTATGTAGATTAAAAAAATACTATTTTAATACTATGTTTATTTAATACAACACAAATTATACATACACGTAAAATATGAAAAACCGTTTTATTTGTCTACTAAATAATTAAACTAACCGTATATAAATTTTTTTAGTAATAATAATAAAACTTCTTTAACTGCATTTTTCATCAACTTTGTTTAATCAAATTTTTGCATAAATTATCCTTCAACATGGGATATGAGCAATATCGGCCGATATATATCTGTGATCCGTATGTTATTACAGTGAAAATTGTAAAACAATTATACCTAAAAAATTTTAAACAAACAAAGTTTCATTTTAATATTATCTATTTTATAAATCGAACGACAACAATATCATTATACAGATACCTTATACTTATTAGTTTATTAACTATATCATATTTTTGTGATATAATATGTTATATAAAAGTAGCTGTTTAGAATATAATGTTGATAATTTTATGATGGGTATATCCCATAAAAATATTGTAATTCCATAAATTCTTTAGAATAAGTCATTATATCATAAAAAAAAAAAAATGAAAAAAAAAAAATGTTTTTCTCTGTTAGGTGATATTCGCAGAAAATAAAATATTTTCACGAGCTTAGTATTAATTTCAAAATAATAAATAAAGTATTTTAAAATTATTAGCTATATTTAAAATATTAATATAATATTTTATTCTGAATGAAGTATTGCGAATGCTTTTTTATCGAAATATTATCCAACCAGATATGTGAACACGAAGAATTTAAATTAAAAACCTTTAAGTTTTCAATATTATATTACATATTTTATTTGTAAACATTATAAATTGTGTGGTGGAAATTTAATAGTTAATAATGCTGATAAAAGTTTTAAATGACTATACAAACTAAATTTAGAAAATTTCAGAATATTATTCTTGAAAACTAGAATAAAATATACATCATAAATTAAGTTTTCAATTTTTGTTGTCGATAGTTTTCATCTTTTCATGTGTAAAGTTGCAGTGAGTTGTTGATGTGCTCATTATTAATAAGTAATTCGTAAATATTGTCGTTCGCGATATTTTGCGATACGTTAATATCAAGCAGTGAGTAGAATATTTGTTCACCGCTTGATTTTAACGTCTCCCACAAAACTGGTTTGACACGTGGCGCAGATTTATTTCTTAATTATTATCCCACGACGTTTTGCACCCAGAAAATTTATATACCCGTACGTCGAATATAATATTATATTATAACAATTTATTAAAATAATATAAAAAGTACGATACTATGAACTTTAGTGTGCTGTGTACACACAAAATGTATAAAATACGCCTACCTATATGAATGCAAATTGAAATATATAAATTTCCACCAAAACATAAAGAGAAACGATTTATGCCATTATTTTATTTTTAATAATCCTTCACCAATAAGATTTGCTCATATTATTATTATATTATAAATGAAGTTTTATTAAAGTTTGTTGTAAATTATAAATAAATAGATACGAATTGATTTATAAATATCAAAAACAATGTAATCTCGTAAAAATAAAATCTTGTTACACTTCTGCGTAATCTTAGGTTAATAATTAACATATTAATGTATTCTAATTTTTATCAACATTACTAGTACCTAAATATATTATAATTAGTTTCTCATTTTTTTTAATTTTTTTTTTTTACACAATATCCATCATGTTATTACAAGGTTCTGTTCATTTTTTACTTAAATAAAAATAAATTACTAGCCATAATCACATTTTATAAATCAGGGTTTCGTGAAAAAACCAAAATTACTTTATGTCGTAAAAAATTAATAGTGGAAAATGAACGTTTCTTATCATTTTGGTATAAAATGGCCATGAGCACCTATATATTTTAGTATAATATAAAAATAGCATTATAATAATTATCTAATGCGCGTCATTATAGTTTATAGGACAGTGTTACTAAAAATTTTTATATGATTACTACATAGGTTCATTTTTTAACGACCCCACAGGTCGAGAATCTCAGGAATAGTGGTATTACACGAGAAGATAATTGTAATATACACGTTTATCGTTTTACAACTGCGTTTACAGTCGTATCATCTTTGTGTTTTAATTGAAAATTGTTACGAGTACTACTGAAAAACATTACAAAATGTATTAGTATATCGTTGATAATCAAAATAAATTTAATACCTATATTATACGAGCGAAATCTATACCACTTCTGCTGTACCGACTTTTTCAGCGAATTAACAAACAAACTATTTTTTAACTATTTTTTTTAATACAATCAATTTTAAATTTATATACATTTTTCTTAACCGACTAACACGATTCTAACACCAAAAAAAAAAAAAAAGCATCATCACATAGATAATACTTAAAGGTATTTTGAGCACAATTTACTTTATTTAACTATAGTTTGTTTCTATATTTTAAAGGAGATTACCTGTTTTATAAATGCATGTTGCAGTGCAGTGAAAACTAGTCAAAATAATAATTATGACCGAATCATGAGTAGTTTCAACATATTTTGAATTTTCTTATTTACGCTTACATTATTATAAAAATATTTGTACTATTAAACAAAATATATGACTTGTATTTAACTTTATATGCAGTTTAACTATTTTTAAGGGCACTAGGAAATTCAATTTTAATTTAAGATTAATAAACCCATTGGAAAATATGACCATGTAAACTAGATTCAATAATATTATAAAAAATGAAAATGTAAATAAGTATTGTTGCCATTAATAAATAAAATAATATTACAATAGTAATATTATAATAGAACAAACTATTTACATTATTATAATAATAATAATACGAACAAAGTTGAAAATATATAATTGTCAATGTTTAAATTATTGAAAAAATGTATAGTTCCATGGCTAATAATTATTTTATTAGTATAAGAAATATACATATGTATAACGACATCTAGCGGAGTAGATTAACACAATTATATGATTACATTATAAACTTGAGTACTGGAGGCGTTTAATTACTTCGAAGTCGTGTGTAGGTAATTATACGTTTAATTAGTTATAATGGATAATACTAAATATTATTTTTCCATCAGGTTTTAAAATATGGAAATAATTGAAAATGGTATGCTCACAATATTATTTTTCATTTATTTTACAGTTTCGTATTGATCACACACAAAAAAAAAAAAAAAATGAGAATAAATGTTACGCCGTACAAGCAAATTGTAAGCAATTCATTTTACTGTTGTGAATTGTCATAATATTATTATAGCGCCGCTTTCGGTATATTAAAATATTAATGTATTATCCACAAAAGTCATAAACGTTTTAATTTCATTTACGTTATAAAATGTACAGCTTCAGATATTATTATTGTAACAGAATTCGTTTAAAAAGAATAAATCGTAACATAAAGTCAATAGTATAATATCAATTATAGAATATGAAATTTATCTAAAATATTAATTTTATATTTCAATCAGACTTTGATTTTGCTCGATAATTTTCTTAGTTCACATAAAATAATTAACAACTAACAATTCATATTATTTTGTAAACTGCATTTTTTAATTAAACGTTTACCTATTGCAATAATAATTATTATCCAGAAAGATTGTAGGCCGAGCAATGGATATACATTTTTACTGTGGTTTTACATTTAAATTAATATCCCATTGCCACTATTAAAAGTATTCTACCTAAATCTACCTTACTTTAGTTTAATTATTATTGGTGTACCTATTCGAATTTTATGTAAATGCAATTCTGTTGGTTAATCATGTTTTAATTTAAACGATCATACCGCAACAATAATTCCGACCAAACAATGGACTTTTATTAAAAACGGACATTAACCTCATTCTTTTTTTTTATTATGACATGACATTAAATCCGCCGAAATTGCAGGCTAAATGTATTGTGCCATACTCGCGGTAAGTAGAACACTACGTTTTATAGGCAATAAACTATGCGAAACCGTCTAACAGCGAGTATTCTAATAATAAAACCTTCTTCATGCCTGGGGTAAATTAGTTTTCTCCTACTTGATTTTAATCAAACACCGAAATCATAATATTATTTTAGCACACTCCATTACTGTTTTTCATTTTATTTTTTGTATTCATATAAATTACAATAATTCCAATGTTTCTATCCCACTATGCGCGCAATGTAATACATATAATAGTATATAAATTTATTAAAGACAAATAATTTAAAATCCGTCGTCGATCAGATAATATTGAGTATTATTTATATAAATATATATTTTGCATTACTAGTTTTGTATATAATAAGACTGGCAAAATTATATTCGTTTGAACCCAAAAAGCATTCATACCAAAATTAAATTAACCCGCGAAAAATGGTACATTCCTGCTCGAAATAAGTTCAATGGTTTACCGACTGTTTGATAAAATGTATAAAAAAAATTATAATACTTAAACCTAGAAAACGAAATAATACATAAGTTAATTCTGATTAGCGTTTAGGTAACCCAATACGGATTGATACAGTTATTGCATCTGCGGCAATTGGTAAATAATGGAAATATCATTTCTATAAAATAACCCGTACATTTTTTTTTATATTATGCTACAAAATAATATTAAACACACGATTTTAGGACTATCCAAAACGCTAATCGATATATTTTTAAATGAAAAATACACAAAGTATATAACAGTTGAATTTTTATAAACGATACTCAATTTAACCGTTTAATAATATATTATGCATGATTCGCTATAACTTTGTGGTCACGAGTTCGTGTTTATTTAAACTTTGATCGAACCTAAAACTTTTAGCCTGACTCGTACACTATTTCAATTACACCGACTCATACATTTTATAGGTTTGTTTTTTTTTTTTTTTTAGTAGTTGATATAATTTAATATTTTTTTACCTCTACGTTATGTTCACTTATTAAACTACAGCAAAAGTTAGTCGTTCAATAATTCATGTTCGGGCATGTACTATATGCATAAGTAATGTAAGTGTGGTTCACTGTCCAAATGTGCAACTGTTTATTTTTTTACACTTTTTACTTCTAGAAAATAAGTTTACTAATTTAGGAATACCAATCTTGTTATGTAAGTATTCCAAAGAATGTAATTTTATATAATTGATTAGATTGATTTTACGATGAAACCGGGTGTACTCTGGTTAAGGATAAAACATGGTTTTCCAGTAAAATAATATAAATTAAGGTTTATACACTTCTGTCATCAGACCCTTAGATATATATTATACATCAAACAATCTGTGCTGTGTACTCTATGATTGACGATTGTTTGTTTGTTCATTTAATTTAATCATTAGTTGTTGCGGAATTCTGACAATGTAGTTTTTACAAATTTGTTACGATCTATAGGTTTACGAAAATATATGACGTGGTTTTACGAATTTCGTTATATCCGATATTCAATATTATCGATAGTAATATATTTTGTGACGTAGCTTACAGACTTGGAGTAAATCGTATAACATAATTCCCATACATTATTATTATTACGCTACTCCCAAATCACAATAATGCACTAAAACGCCCTCGATATCGTATATACTAACCTAACCTAACTTTTAGTAATAATAGATGATTATAATGTAACGGAATTCCATGACTATAACTAAGGCTTTACGTCCACATTGCATATTCTCTCTCTAGTCTCTCTAGTAAAGACAGAAATCATTAATATTAACCGATAGTGTATAACCAAATTCGTAGTCTGTAGTAATTATTATTCATACTCAATAGGTACCATAACTTATATTTTATAATGTACATTGTATAATAAATTGCTATTACCATTCGATTAGTTTAGTATTCGAACAGATTTACCGTAACAAAAATCAACTATAAATTAATTACGAAAAACTGATTCGTGATGTTTAAAAATTGAAATGCTTATTATAAGAAACGTTGATAAGGTGATGGAAAAATTTAGTAGATATCTTATTAAATTTATTTTAAGTATAATCAAAACTATTTTAGTATAAACATTGGATATTTTTAATTCACTTTATTACCACGATTCATAAAAATGTAACATTATATAAAGTTTAGTTCAACGGACTTACTGATGAATTAAAATTTTCATATTAATATTGATATTGTCTCGAAAAAAAATATCTCTATACATTTAATATAAAACAAAATAAATAAAATTATAAAAGCTATATATTTGGAGGGATTGTTCAATTTCACATACGTGAGCTGTTATTATATTTACATATTAAAAAAGTAATAATTATAATATGAATATAATTTTATAAATATGTTCCAAATAAGAAATGTAACATGCATAATTATGTTTAACATGCATTATCTAACATTTTAAACACATTAGCTAAACAGTTTTAATAAATTTACAAGGAACCAAAGTTTGAGTGAAGTGACAATTTTCATCATTTTATTTATAAAAAATAATTGTAATCAAATAAGGCCAATAATTAAAAAAAAATAATAATAAAAGTAATATATATAAAATTAATTTCTTAACTCATAGTTTTATTGTTTAACTGGGTTTTTTTACTCATGTAAAAGATAATTTAAATTAAAGATAGGACTTGGATCGATATAGTCATCATATACGTATTGATATATAATTAATAATATTAACATTATTATTATTAACATTATTATTTAAAATATCAAGTTTATACAAAAAAATACCATTTTTATCATCTAATTTTTTAAATGAAACAGTTAAATACATTAGCTAATATTTTTGAGTCTTCTCCGAACTATAAAACATTTTTTGTTGTTGTTTTATCAGTATACATCAACATCATTCTAACTATAACATACATTTTGTATTCAAACTTCAAATGAAAAGTTTGAAGTTTTAACTGAAAATCTGACAGATTTCCTCGAATTAAAAGTCAAAATAATAATCCTAAATATTTTTTATTTATGTTGCATATTGCATATAATATAAGTTTTTAAGGTTGTTATAAAAAATTATTAAAGTTGATAATTAATTTAAAAATTACTAAAATATTATAAGAGTATAAACAACGTCCTAGAACAGTTCATTATAATAAACATTAAATTATGTCACATTTTAAAATACAATGGTAAATTTTAGATTAGAAATTTATGCTTAAGTTGATCTATAATAATGATTCTTTAAGTTAATCGATTTTTAATTAGGTACTTTTTTTAATTGGTCTTATTATATTCTCAGTAATTGTTTTATCGAATAAAATTCGACAGTAAAAATTATTGTCAACACTACAACTAACCTATTGATCAGAAATTATATATTTTAAATTGAACTTTGGTAGTTCATAAGTTTGACACAATAGATATCATGAAACTAAAATATTATGAACTAAATTTAATATTTAAAAATTATATGCGTATTCTCATTTAAAAGGAACTTCACCATAGTAATAATTAATTTTAATTAAATAATACTCTCGAGGCTAAATTATTTTTAGTGGACATCAAAACATTAAGCATCAAAGGCAATACCTTTTTCCCTTGAAGTTTAGATTATTTTTGGTCAAGATGCACTAAGAGTATAAAAAATAATTTAAAACTAATAATTAATTAGTTGTTAAATCAAAATAAATCATTTAATTTCTTGTGTAGTTATTGATTATATTATTGTAAATATTAGTCTACATTTTTAATACTAATATTTTAAAATATAAAACAATAACATTAATTTCTTTCGCCTAATTTAAATATATATCATATTGATAATATTATAGTTTTATAAGCAATATAATACCTACTAAATGTTATTATGTAAATACGCACTATTTTAAACAAATTATTCCAAAATAGTGTTTATTGATAATTATATAATCATATTTACAACTTTGGAGACAATGATTTTCTATCAATTTGTACATATATGCTATAATATACATCTTATTTAGTTATTCAAATGGTATGACACATATTTATATTTATAATATATTATATATTTTGTGTAATTTATTATTTGAATAATTTTTTTGAACTTGGGTATTATTAAAAATAAAAAAATGATTGATATTGAATATTTAATATTAAATTTAATAATATTTAGTTTTTAAAAAATGTTGTATCTGATGTTGACCAAGGGCTAAAAATATATAGAAAATATCAAATAATATTATTTTATTTCGCTTATGGAATTGATATATACAATGTATTTCCTTTTAAATGTAATATAAAGTATTTCTGTCTAGTGACTTCGAATTGTAATGTAGTTCTCAGAAGGAACTGAAAACACTGAAAGAAATATTTCATTTTGATTATTAACTATGGCTCTAAAAACCAAAATTAACTGTATGATAATAAGTTCAACTTTAGATTTAAATAATAAAAGTAACAGAAATTGTGTCAATTTATTGTTTTGATAATTTTTCTTTATAAATTAGGTAATTTATTTAAATTGGACGTTTAACTTGTTGTCATTCAATCAAATTCGGTCAATCCAAATCTGGTATTTTAAGTACATGTTGACATTTAAAAAAATGCAAGTTGTATTGTATTGTATATGCGCTTAATAAAAGGGCTAAAAATTTAAAAATGCTAAAAAATGTGTATTTTATAATTTCTTAGATCCTCCCAAAAATCTCGTTTTAATCCATTATCACTGGATAGAAATATTTAATTTTACCCTAAAAAGGAAATACACTGTTTATATATATATATATATATATAATTTAATTATTATATATAGAATTATTCATGCAGATGTTGTAGTCAAATAATAGACATATATTATATTTAGTATTTACATAAACTATATATAGTTACCATGAATTATCAACTTATGTTAAAACTAATCAAAACTAATGCTAGTTATGTACCTATATTGTATTATTATACTAATACAAATATTATTATATTATATTCCAATCGAAGTTTGTTTCATTCCTATATTATCTCAATGTTAGTAATAATACGCGTACATGTTCAATATATTATGATAGCAATTAATATTAAACTGGACCACAGACTAACATTACAAAATTATGTTACACAGAATATTACGTAGGAAAATAAATATCATAATATTGCAAAACGTTGAATAAATTTTCAATTAATATCACATTGTAACTCATATGGATATTACTACTATATAAAAATTATTTATTTCAACAAAAAAAATAACAAAAATGTTAACAAATGTATCCGGTATTATAATATCATCCATTCTTGAATTATTGCAATAACTAGAAAAAACATTTTTTGTCAGTATTAAACATTTATAACTGACCATGTTTTTACACTAAATACAATATATATTATTTTCAACTACGGAAGTATTGATTTTTAATCAATCCAGTAATAAGTTTTAATTACATTTTAAAGGTTTCTAAATTACTTACAAATATTTTGTATACATCACTTTACCCATATTTTAGTTATAATACATATATCGTGACAAATAGTAAAAAGACAAAAATAATTTTGTTAATATTTTAATTTTATGCTCCACTTCATCACTTTTCTACATTTTATTGAATATTATTACTCTCTTTATTTAAACATTAATATTATACATATTTGAATGAAATTCACATTTTAAAATAATATAATAATTGTATTTACTTTATTTAATTCACTCGAAATAATGTTTAAAGACAAATTTTGGTTGATTTTATATCGAACCATTCGTATGTAAAGATAAAATATATAAGATGAAAATGTTATACTCTCTTTGGTCTCTACTCGCCTTTTGGGACTCACACCGGGTATAATATCCGACGACGACCTTTTTCGAATTACAATTTATTTTCCTAAAACTCAGTTACAAACGGCAAAAGGACAATATTGTTTTTGACTTTTAATTCCGAACTTGAACGGTAAGGTCTCGTCCATTGCCCTCATGTTCCCTCGAGACATTTCGTCGACTGAAAAACTGTATATATATATATATATATATATATAATATTATTATGTGTACGGGTCTTTACTGTATATAATATACGAGTACACATTGGACGTTGCCTTGTAAAAACTGGATGTAGACTTAATTTTCTCGGAAATGTTCCCGAGTTCAATTATTCAATTATTCCACGACCCTTTATAAATCCTTTTGAATTATGTATTAATTTGTTTAAGAGAAAACCCGTTATTTGAGGATAATACTACAACAAGTTACATTATTTTTCTTAACTGCTGATATGTTTGACTGTAAAAGTTTTTATTGGTCATCGCTTTTATTTTTCACCGAAAAGATACTTACATCTGTAGACTCATGATTTTCCAATATACATTATTATTAATTATAAAAATAATAATAATTGTAATAATTTCTATCGTAGCCGATGTTCGAAATATTTTCCTTCGCTTATCGTTGAATCCCTTAATTTAATAATTATTTCAATAGAGTGTAGTTCCTAATTAAACAAACCCGATCGGTGGATCCTCATTTGTTCCTTCAATCTTCGAATAGGGAAGCATAATATGATTATTCATATACATTAAAGGCAGAACATTTTTAATTGAATAACTAAAAAAAATTTAATAATATTAAAAAATAAAAAGTAGTACTGTATATTTAATTAAAAATTTACAGCAAATGTTTTCATTCAATTTAGATATTTTATAAAACACAGAATTTCAATCAATATCATTATATTGGTATATAGTGGTTGAGAATCCCTGGGCCATTATATTTAACTGGTAGTCAAAAATTTTAAGATATGTGTACATTAAATTCCTAACGAAAGATGACATTCTTAGTACATAAAAATTAGGAAAAGTCAATTAAGAGATAATGACTTTGAACCCAGGTTTTTTGAGATTTTAACAAATTTTTCTAGCTACGTATCTTAAGGGTTAAAGTAATTTAAACTAAATAGCCTTGAAGATAATATACCACACATTTCTTAACATTATTATAACAAAAATAGTTTTAATATAAAATACAAAAAAGTTTGTTTAAAATTAAAAAAATATTTAAACCAAAATCCAAGCATAGTAATATTTATAATATTGTGAACTGTTTTTTCCCTGGGGATATTATATTCACAAACCTAATCTATTTTAAAAATATGAATAGTCATTAATAATATTTTAGTCATATAAAATATAGCCTGATCTATAATGTAAAACAATTATTTTTTGTTAAATTAATGAACTATTTATAACTATTATATTAAGCAAACGTGTAATTTATTTAAATTAACTTATTTCGTATTAAAAAGTATTATAATAAATATTCCTATAATTTCACGGATAATACAAATATGATATTCGAAATATTGTTTTTGTGTTCTCCATGAATGAAAATTCTATTAGAATTTATTTAAAATACTATAATATTATAATTATTTACTATTTTAGAATATCAAATATTCTTCTCTTAATTGTCAATATAAATTGTGAATATTACACTATTGAAATTCATAAATATTTAATAAAATTAAATTTCTAATGTTGTGATAATTTATAAAATATGAAATATTGGATACATAAGCTGTAAATTTTTAAGTAAATAACAGTACTATATTTAATTTTTTTTTTAATAATTTAATTAATTTTCAGTTATTTAATTGAAAATTGTCTGCCTTTATATTACACTAATAACCATATTATTCTTACCGTTTTGGAAACTGGAGGAACAAATGAAGATCCACTAATCGGCTTTTTTTTATTAAGTACTATTAAAATACTTTTTTATTAAGTATAATAATTAATAAATTAAGAGATATTGTTTCGACAATATAAGCGTAGGAAAAAAATTTTTTCGAAAAATGCTGTAGGTACGCATTAAAAACAAAAATACTTAATGATAAAACATTTTTTTATCTTATTCTAGATTCCTAGCTGAGATTTGGTTTATAATAATTCTTAATCGACAATATATTATTAATGTAATAAAATATTGCATTCTTGCATTATTTTGATTCTGTTTTATTTTAGAAAAATAACAGAATTTTGTTATTTGGCAATGATAAATCGTATAATTATATTGGCCATGGAGCATAGATCAAAGCGTTGACATTAGATTCTTCGTTCGTTCATCTTCGTGGAATCAATATAATATAATTAATGTCGGTTTATACGTTTGGACAGTCACTAGCAATTAAATTCAACATTGATTCACTAAGTCTCAATCGTTATTGCTCAAAGCGTGCGTACAACTAATATCTAGACTATTCGAAAATTGACTTGTTTGTGTCTTAGTGCCATTTGTAATAGTTAATGCTGTATCAAACAACCATCGGCCATAAATACAATAATCGTGTTCAAGTTTACGGAATAACTTATGAACAGACTTATTAAATTTAATCCTTTGTGGAAATTTAATGAATAATCTATTGCAGTACCAACAGTTTATATTATGGTTGGTATGATTTTCTGTTTAAAGTATAATAGTTGATATAATAGTTTTAAATGGGTGAAAAACCAATAATGTTAATGGCGAAAAGTTGTCTTTCATTGACTCGGAATAACATTATTCTATAAAACAAACGGGAAGTTGTAATTTAAAAATTACGTTACACGGCGTAACGTATAGGCAAATCAGCTACACTGTTGTATTCGATAATTTTACACTTGCAAATAAAATAATCTAATTACTAATAAAATAATTATATTATACTGAAAATATTTATTTATTTTTTTAATTTTATTTATTTATCAAAAAAGGTGCAACAAAAAAATTAGTTATAATAAAATTATAAAATTAAATTTTGTCAAAATTACAATTTCCGAGAATTTTGAAGTTTTTTAGTAGTGTTTCTAATACAAAGGATAAACGTTTGATAAATTCGAAAAATGAACTTATACCAACGAGATGTAAATCTCTACTAAAGGTATACCCTACTTGTAGTATTCAGACAATTGATTACCTGAAAAAAAAATCTCACATTTATAAAAAAAATTAATTCATCGCTTAACTCAGAATCTAAAATATACATTCTTATAATTTTACCATTAATTTATAATAAAATATTTTATATTATCCTTTAAGATTTTTAAGAATTAATAATTAATAATTAATTAATAATTAAATTTTAGAATCTCATTATCTTTTCAAATCTTTTGATAATTATATCTTATTCAAGCCTTGTTATTTTTTTTATCATTCTGTTCAATCATTTTATTTATATTAAATAAATGTATAAACTGATTTTTATAAGAGTTTAATTTTATACAAATTATTTATTTATTACTTTTTTCGTAGATTCTTAGCGGAGTGAGGATTTTTATGTTTTAACATACATATTTTATTTTTAATGTATGAAAGCATGCTTTTAATAGAAATAAATGTCCAATTTTCACAAATTGTGTTTGCTTTTGGTAAGAAGTCGTGTCCTTTTAGTATTTTATAAAGATCTTTTTGAATTTGTTCATCGATTTTCTCGGGGAAAAGAGGGTGTGCAAAATAAACGGCAAAAAGTTGGCAAGAATAC
>CM023359.1:34341794-34517318 GCA_013282895.1 Eriosoma lanigerum
CCACTATAGTCGCCATCAAATTATCATTTTTAAAAAATCTCAAACACTTTTCGCTGACATAATTTCTGTATTACAAAAATCGTATTATTGTGATATTTTTATTAAATAAATGTGTTAACTGATAAGCTTTTAATTTTATAAAATTTATTTTTTAAAAAATTGCAAGGAAATGTGTAAAAATTGTGAATTTTTCATAGTAACTTAATTTTATAACGTATAATAAATATTATGCAAAGAAAACATTTTTATCGGCGCCTATTTTATTACAAGTATTTTTTTTTATATAAAATACTTTTACAATGTTTTAAAAATACTAAAAAAGTAATTTTAAAAAAATGTATTTAAAATACCGATAAATACTTAAAAATATATTTAAATACTAATATTCCAATACTTTTATTCGAATACTTTACAAGACTGGTATGATGGTACTTTTACGGATAGAAATAATGGTCCGATTACCACAAGTAATCTTTCGTATTCTTTCGGTCGAGAATCGTGTCTAGTTGGTTCTTGATTTAGCTCATTTTTCAAATTTCTCAAAAGTTTTCTTTGGTAGGGGAAAAACTACCAAAAAGTGGCGGAAAATCGTCAAAATTACGGTTTCTGTCATTAAAATTGTTTTTTATTTTATGATAATCAATTGAATTTTAATAGTAGGGACTTGAAAATCTACTTATCTATTTACAAAATATTATAGAAATATATATTTATAATCCTTGGTAGTATAGAATATTATGATACTTCATGGGTTTTTAATAGTCTGAAAACATATTTCAGATATAAATAATGATTGGTTTACTTGAAAAGTATACTTTTGGTAGCAAATATATTTGGTTAGTACTTTATTTAGCTCATTTATTGAATTTATCAAAAGTTTTACTTTAGGAGAAAAAAAAATAAAATTATGGTATTTATGTTATTTTATAATTTTTATTTTATAACTCTTTAAATTTTGATCATAGAAACTTTTTTGAATATTTACATTGGTAATTTACACACGTAGTAAAATTTTGGAATGGTTTATCAGTATAAATATCTTAATGTATTTAGTTTGGCTCTTGTATTTTCAATGCAATATAATTACATTCAAACCTTAAGTATAATAAACGACTATTTTTTGCGTGAACTAAAGGGATGAACCGATGATGGAAGAACGTTCAATATCGGCTTACCTACTTTTCTTCTATATAATTTTAAAATCATATATATTTATTATTTATATGAAGTATATATATGTCAATTATTAATTTTAATAGTACAAAATAACACTTATTATACATTATACGACTGATGGGTGGTGATGGTGGGTGTTTGTTTTTCTATATTTTGCCACACTTAATTAAATGTATTTCGGCGCCACTGTTAGGCGTTTAATATTTAAAAAAATATCGTGCGATGCGACAAACATGGAATACTACGTGCCAAACATATTGTAATAGGTATGTACAATTTTCGAATATAATTATTACATACGGGTATATATCTTATCGTTGATATAGTAGTGTAATTATTGACGGTCCGTATAACTGAATTTTTTATTATTTTGAAATAATTTAATATTGTATTATAGGCAACAGAAAAATAAAACTATGATACAACTTTCAATGAAATTAAGTTCGGTTAGTTGTACTACCATCTTCGCAAATTATTTTTCGGGTTTTTTGGGGACCTTTAAAATAAAATATTATCATTTATCCAACTTCCTATAAAAATTTCCTTTAAAAATAAATTTTAATTTAATTTTTTTTTTTTTTTGTTTTCCCTTAAATCATAATAACAATTTTACGTACTACCCCCCTCGCAAAATTTTTTTTGATTTTTTGGGGACCATCAAAATATCTAATAATATGCTCCTTTCCATTTAATTTACCATATAATAATAAACAATATTTTCAAAAACATGAAAATTATAAAAAAAAATTTTTTATTTTTTCTCAAATTATTAAAACGTTTTTTAGTACTACATTCTCGCAAAATTGTTTTTGGTATTTCTATGGTTCATCCAAATAAAATACCAACATTTATCTCTCGTTCTATAATTTTTCCATACAATAAGAAATAACTTTTTTTGAATTCATGAAAATTTTTAATATTTTGCTATAGTTGTAATCCATGTCATAAATAAGTTTTTACATACTTCTTCCCACGAAATTATTGTTAACATTTGTTAAATTTACAAGTGTTGTTCAGTTGTTATTAACTATTAGTTATCGAATAAATTAGATGTATCTGATGAGTACTCATTATTTTGCGTAATTTGAAAAGATTAAATTAATTTTAGAGAAAAACAAGTTAATCTACAAAATACATTCGGTACTAGAATAAGTATTAGAATAATAACTAACGCACATTTCCATCATCACCACAATTACACAAAACATTTTGTTCGGGCTCAGAATTACAAATGTTTTAATAATGAATGCAATTAATTTTTTTTATCAAAACACAAGTAATTTTATTTTTTGTGGAGTGTATTAAACTTATTTTTACTTATAGATCGATCGCAGAGTTACTCGTTTGATTATATGACGCAACTGATCTGGGAAAATTCCCACTTCAGCCATTATCGATTTACAAATTTGAAGATTGCAAATAATATTTTTATACATAATAGAAAACATATATATACGTAGTGATAGAGCATAGGGACGAAATACATTGATAACAAAATTTAACAATACATAAATTTGTACACATCGATAAATGGCTTTGTAATTTAACTTGTGATAAAGTGAAATGTACATTTTTAACAACAGGTAAAATTTAAATCATAGTTTGTGCAACAGCATATTTTATTTTAAGTCCAGTTATACATTTTTATTTTCTTGTAAACTTTTGATGCAACCCACCTTATGCGTATTAAAAAATATGAATGTTTAATAATATTTTAATATTACAACGTTTCTGTCTAAAACGTTTGTATTGATAAAATTATTTAGTCCGATAGATAGCGTGGTGCATATACGTTTGCGTTAAAAATAATAATTTTGCATGTCAATGATAATTTTCTTTTATATCAATACTTATCCAATAATATAATATAATATATTATATATTATTATATTATAATTAATAATTTAATATATAATTTATATATATATATATTCTTCTAATAAGTAAGGGAAATATAGTATTCGAAGGTTTTGTTTCCCCTAAACAGAATATTCAAAATTATATTAGAAAAACGTGAATACAAAATAATTTTGTTTTAAATAATCTCTCAGAAAAACAACGAATTACTCCTTATTTTTCTAGTACTAATTCATTAGTGATAATACTAAAAAGTCTCTCTCTTCAAAATAATTAAATACACTTTTTACTCTTTCTATACAAATACATTACAATCGTCATAATAAAAACAATAGTTACATGTAAGTTTGTAACGGTTATTAATTACTTTGTTATTGTAAATTATTATTATTATTATTATTTATATTTGGATTTAATCTTCCAGTGGCGGTTATCATACCGTGTGTGTTTTCACTGAAATATGTCTACAGGTATTGTATAATATAACAATCCTCGAAAAGTAATAAAAATAATATTTTATTACATTCCCAGTGGATATTCGCAAAACCGACCTACTTCAGATAATTGCCCCATAAAAACCACTCAAAATTATTGTTTGTTTATTACTTTATTAGTTTACTCGATACGTCAACGATAAATGATGAAAATACTTATTTCTTTTTTTTTTTCTAAATTAAATATTATAATCCGCTAGGAAATTCGGTTTAAATAAATATTATATTATGACATTATTATTATTATCAACGTTAATTTTATAATATTCCTTGGGGATTTTATTTACTCGGGTTTTCTGTCCGCATTCAACACACAGTATGGTTTATAGTATTGACTAAGGTAGGTACCTATAATTTCATCTTACTCGGAATATATAATTGCATATTTCGTATTTTACGTCGTTATTTTTAATATAACATAAACATTTGAATAGCACGAATTCAGATAATATCGACGTTTATTCTACCGGATACGGATGGAATTTGTGTTCAAAAGTATATTAATTTCATAAATGTTTTCATCTCGATTTGCATATTTATTTATTGTAAAAGATATACACGAAACGGTATTACAGATTATTTTCCCGTGGTAATATCGTTTTCTACTTAAGCAACGTTTAATTGGAAACGGAAATGAATGATTGTATATAAACACGATTTGCATTTATTTGGGAATAAAAATATCTATTAAAATTGGATAAGACAAAGAAAATTGTCTTTTTACTAACGAAAAAAATACATCGTATAGCTTAATATTAAATTCTATGAAATCGTCTATAAATTTATTTAATATCAGATAACATAATGTGGTACCGATAAAATATTTACGATAATTTCGAATCTTCGGTATAATCATGTCGGTTTGTATGTTATAACTGATGTAGATATTTTATTGTATTGCATTCAATTCGATTACTAGAGAATTACAAGAGCCCCTATAAAGCTTTATACTCGGGTGCTACTTGACGTTTTGATGGGCATCGCATTATTGAAATATTATTATCGAGCAAACATATTTTATACAGTTTGTTAGGATAAAAGCTTGTGCAATATACAAAAAGAATTCGACACTGGACGAGGTCATCATAATCTCGCGCGTAGTGTAAGTCATAAACCCAAAGATCTTAGACGACGCGTAGACGCTGGTGAAATGCGATAAACGCAGCCCCGGGAATAAGGAAATCACGTAGCCGCGTATACGGTGGTGGAAGGACAGATCGGCTACAGGAAAAGGGATTGAACAAAAAAAAAAAAAAAAAAAACAAACAAACAAATAAAGTTAAGTGGACGAGCCAAATGTATTTATGCTCGTGTCGGTCGCACGAGCCGAATTTATACTCGTGAAGGGATGCGGCAGCGGAGGAGAATAGAGAGAGTAATGGCCGAAATTCCGGTCGGGCAAAAGGACGTGTCCCTTTGTTTTACTGCCCATCATAAATAATACCAAGCACGTTACCCAGATTTGTCTTATTCGTTGTATAACAAGTTTTTTGAGATTTTCTACAAATAATATATTATTAGATTTAACTAACGCGCGCGCAACTGCCGATGAAACACGAGCAAACAAATTCGTTTTCGACGGCCGTTTGGCAGAGTTTGTCGGATGGGACATTCGTGTTGGCGAAAAATATTATGAACATGAACTTTGTATTTCGTTTAAAAATCGTTTTGATCGTATTATTTATATTCGGTGAAAAAATCGAAATATTATAGCTTTTATGCTGCGAATTAAAAATTATATAATATTTTATTAAAAAGAAAAAAATAGATTTGTAATAAAAAATGTAACAAATTAATGTTTCGAAAAATATTTTCTTGACGTGGCGACATTTGTTGGGTATCCTTCGACAATTTTAATTTAAAAAAAAAAAAATAGTAAAATATTCTCTCTATATATAGACTTATAGAGGTAGACTTCAAAAACAGAATATTATCCGAGTTGGGTATCTGAAAAAAAATCGGAGTAATTTTGTCTGACACAATTTTAATATTTTCAATGGAACGTCGTTTTTCATAAAAACGTCATACAGTTTGGGTCATTCAGGTCGCTAGGGGAAACAAATATATACACATAACATCAACTCGAATAGAGTTTTCTCGTGACAAAGCCGGAGGCGCATTTTATTTTTATGAATTATGTAATATGTGGTCATTTATGCCGAAGGCGCGGTCGAGATTCTTTATTTTTGTCAACGTGTCTGGCATTTTTCATCGTCACTGTCGTTGACTCTCAAAGACAAATTTTAAGAAAAACTCTCATCCTAAATAAATGAATGGTGTCACGAAATAGATGACTCTAAGGAATAACGTTGTTGGCTAAAGTAGAAAATTGATAAATCACAATATTAATAATTAAAAATATAACTTGATTTTTCTTACTTTTTTAAAACCAACGTTACATCATAAGTGTAACCTATTTTTAAAAAAAAATAATTTAGAATAAAAAACCTAATTTGATAATATCTTATAATAATATAATACTATAATACTATATTTTATATTCTGTTGAAATATGGAATTAATTAATTAATTTAAATATATTTAATTATAGTTATTTATAATTATATATATATATATATATATTATAATTTATAGTGAACTTTGTAATATCATAGACATTTTAAAATATAAGCACCAATATCAAAGCAAATACATTCCAGAAATTCAAATTCATATTTAACTTTTAATGAGTTATAGATTCAACAATCATAATATTATGTAATTACCTAACTAATAATATTATATAAGGTAAGAATAACGATAATTATAAAAGTACCCATGATAAATATTATAATGGGACTGATAATCAGTTGGATAATAAACTTTACAAATCTCAATATTATTAGCAAAATTTAATGTAGCTATAATAAATTATATAAATTATGTGAATTATTTTCCATGTCTTTAGGGAATTCGTTGTTAAATATTAAAAGTTTTTGTTTAGATCATAATATAAATATAATAAACTTACCTTACCTTTTGGTTTATTCTATACATCAATTTAATTTCTTTGTCACTTTGGTAGCTAACAAAATATATTAATTAAGGACTGACCATCAGAATGTGAATTTTTTAAATTATAATAATTTATGTTGTTACTTGTTGTTCAAGTCGTAATTAATGGATGACCATAAAGTGTCAAAGTATATTTACATAACATAAATGGAAATATATTTAAGCTTTACTATATGATATTATAAAAATATTTCATGATATCTACACATACACTTGTGCAGATTAAAGCGCTATAAACAAAAAAAAAATATATTTAAATTAAATACCTTACAATAATATAAAATGTATATTTATAAATTATAAATAGATAGGTAGGTAATTACTTATTTTCTAAGCTCAACATAATATATACCACCTGTAGACATAATATGATAGGTATGAATTATTTATGGTATAATTTTAAACTATAGTTTCATAAATATACACGATAGATGAAAGTAAAACTATTACAAAATTTGATTTTATTGAATTAAAACTATTTAAGGAATTAATGTTGGAAAAATTGTTTTTGTTTAATAACAAAAAAAAAAATCAATAATACCTATTTCTATTTAAAAATACAATAATATTAGTTATTACTTATTTTCGTATCATTTTCCATATTGAGCAATATATAGATCTAATAAATAATAATCTAATATAAAAATTGTAATGTCATAATGATAATGAAACTCGATAATTAATCTACTCGATATTTATAATAATAACCGTTAAATTATTTTTAGTATATAATTTTTTTTTTTTTATATATAAATACGAGTTAATGGTATGCAAATTTTGTGTAGATCCTGGTTATAAAATCCTAGTTAAATAGTTTGATACTCCATAGACTGAACGGCTGAATAGCCGTCAAAATGAACGACAAAAGACTTTAGCCATTTGGGAAACCTCGAGGAAAACAAAATATATCCAAAAAAGCACTTTGCCGTGTCGATACATAGGAGACCCACATTCATCAAACAAACAAGACATGTTTCTCCACACCGTCACTCGTGTTTCGTATCAGATTATCTACGTGTACGTATATATTGGCGGGTATCCATTAAAACGCCTTTTGTTTTTAATACATTTTAAAAGCTCTGCGATAGTTTTATATTTTCAGACACACAAGACAAACCCATTTTCTGATTAAATTATAAAAGACGTCAGCCGTTGATGTTATTTTAAAATATATATATATATATATAACAAACAAACGACCAAGTAAAAGAAAGCCAAAAATAAACAACGACTTTACTTGAACGAAAACCGGTAATAAATCGCATCTTGGCAAAACAATTTTGATGGGATTTTATGGGTGAGTACACGATGTACGTCTATCTGACAAACGTAGTCTACCGAAGAGGCCAACGATTAAGTATAACATCCATTAGAAAAAAAATATATTAGCGTAAGAAACATAAATAATCAATAATCGACTTTGTGTGAACGCATTATAAAAAATAAAAAATAAAATGGTTTAGGAGTAATTAAATTAATATCTAATTATTATTTTAATTAATTAAAATTAATAAAATATATTAACCAAATTGTTAAACGAGAAATTAAAAATCACTACACCCACAACATGGAATCTATTTCGACAAAGGTTATTATTAAGTAGGTGTATAATAGTATAAATATTTGGGGTTATAAAGCTCAAAACTGTGATGCACACTCTTTATCAAAAATAGACATTTTACAATTTTGATTATTATATACTGTTAAAATTATTTACTGGTACATAATTGTAATATGTAATATGTATTAAAAATTATAATATAATCAGTATTATATAATACAAATTAACATGCTGATAATATTTTATTAACAACGATAGCAATAAAAATAATATTATTATTATACAAATATACAAACAAATAATAATATTAGTGTACAAATTGCATTTCAAATATTTGAAAATATATAAGAAAATTATATTGATATCGACTTAACACTTAAAATTAGATAAATATTCGAATGGAAAAGATAAGTCATCAAGTTCCTTGGAACATTTATTGAAGATATGTACTCGTACATAGACCTGAAGATTAACAGCTAATTTTTGAAACTCAAAGTATGTTTCAAAGTATGTATAGTAATTTACATTTTTTTAAACTCTACCGTGTTGCTAATAAATTTATATAATACGTATTTTGATCTACTCTAATTTTAGTATCCCTTTGTTTCTTCTCAAATCATTATTTAAATACCGGATTATCCTACTGAAATATTTAGTGCTGTCTAAAAAAACGATTCTTTGAATATTTTTGTAGTTTTTCTCAATATGTTTTATGTTCCAGTTGTAAAAATTATAATAATTGTCTTAGAGTTTGCGTCCTAAATGTAACATTATAATATTATATTGTATTGAAATTGTATACAATAACTTTCTATTCAAATTGTATTATACTATTTAAAATTGCATACTCAGGTCACTTAATCTTATTTAATAAAATTATTGTGATACGTATATGATTTACGTACACTATGAAATATAAAAAAAAAACTAGATATTAGATAATATTTAGATAATATTTAACCGTTTTGATTTACGATTTACGGTATATAACAAACTAAGAATGAAATATAATTCCAGTTACAATTTACAAAACAGAGACTAAACCCTAATTAAAACGTTTAAGATTAGAAAATATTTTGAAGAACATAAAAAGCCATTAAAAATTTAATAAAAAAAGTGTAGAAATTAAAAGAAATTTTAAAACATTGACACATTGTTCAATGGGGGACTAGTAGTACAAAAGTGTTTATTAAAATTACTTAGAAAATTTAGAATATTTATTCGTCATTATCAACAAATAATTATGTCACACATGAAAGACATCTGGTAGTAATATTGTTTGGTTTAAGTGCCTACAAAAATTACGTTTGTTGCTCACGTCAAAAATATTAACATAGTTATAAATTTAATTTTCTACTTACATATTAGTAAATTATTCTATAGTTAGAATTTTTATATTTTAATAAATATAACTACAAGAAACTCAAATTTTAAATAAATTCTTATATATATTAATATAAATTAACAAATATTATAATAATTAATACCTTTATATTTATTATACATATATAAATTATTGTTTTTTAAAATTGTTTTATTATACTTTGATTATACGACATATTAATCTTAAACAGTTCTTCGATTTTTGGATTTGAATAATCAATAGTATATTAATAATAATATTTTAGATGTTGATGGTTTTAATAATATTATATTTATATTATAGGTATAATATAAATCATTATAATATTATTATTTCCGTTCGTGATGGAATTGAAACCATACTTTCTTAATGTCGACGATGATTTCTAGAGAACAAATGAATAAGTGTTAATTAAATAATTAAATGTGTATAACTATATAAACCGTGTTATTTTGTAGAAATAAAAAACGAATCCATTCAGCTAAAAACGTCCATTTCGAGAGAAAAATATGCACAAGGTTGTGTTCAATTTCTCCGAGCAAACAAACAATATTATTATAATGTATACGTGTACATCACACGCGAAATTATCACAATAACATCTGGTATAGTGAGCTTATATTATTTGATACAATAAATCGTATCCCATCAAAGTTTATATTTACTGCGCCAACTGCTGTTGTATTGTATCGTGCAAGTGTTTCGAAACACGTAACGCAGTAGAGTTTTTGTACGTGTACAATCTAGTGTGTTTAACGTATTTGTGTGTGTGTGAATAAATAGGAGAAGAAAAACACATAATAAACCTTAGATGGTGTGAAAGGACAATTGAACGGACGTCTCGTTTTTGTCATCTATACTCGGCCTATGTTCTCCTGGACGACTCAGTGACGGGACTCACGATTCGCATCAGCTGATGTAGGTTGTTTGAATTGTTTTGATGCGAAATTCCAACGGTCAGTACAGGTAGGTTAGTACCTATAGAGTATAGGTACATATATGTACATATATGTACCTGTGTAATATTATTGGTATATTATGCAAATACATATACCGCTAACGAGTAGATGAGATTGATGTGACAGATGTAGAGATTGGATAGTCGCGATACGGTATATTTAAATAATATTATTATTAAAACTATGAATCTCGGATTCTATTTTAAACAGCATGGTATAATGAGAATGGTAGGATTAGAGAAATTGATGGACTAAATTGATGAACTTTAAAAAATAAATTGTACTTTGTTCACCCAAAATATAATTAAGACCAACATAGAAATATAATTTACATATTTTATTTATTAATACCTATTTTGTTAAAGATTTTGCTATCTTCAGTACTTAATGCTTATCCCTTAACGTAGACTTGTAAGGAAATTCTAAAGCTAGATCTTTTTACGATACCTAAGATTAAACAAGTTGTGTAATACGTATCGTGTATAATTTTACAACACTTTTTTTTATAAACAATATCATTAAATTTGTAATTAAAATTAATATTATATATCGTAAAATATGTGGTAGACACTATACTGTTACCATAAATGGTTCAATCCATATTTTTGTAAAGTATAACATATAGTTTACTATTTAATGGTATTAATAAATAATAATACCTATTAGAGTATGTTCGATCTATACGAAGTAAAACTACACAGAAATATAATTTAAAAAATCAATATTTAGGAGTTTTTAATTTACCTAACAAGATAAACTATATTACGAGTATAAGTCTATAAAATATGTACCTATTCAATTATTAAATTCGTTTATTGATACTTATTGAACAAATAAGATAAGTTATTATGATGGCCTCGTGTAAAGCGCGATTATATAGTCAAATATTATTTATTTATTTCTAAACTATATTTTAATGTGTACGTTGAAATGTATCGTTTACCCGTGAAATCTGGGAAATTCGCTGTTCTGTGACGATTTTAAAAATATTTTTCGTTATTAAAATCGATTGGCATTATTCGACAACCAAGTCGGTCGACTTTAATGTTTGACAATGACTTTAGACGAACGTTATTGCATTCTGGCTATTATATTAAAACAATGACGTAGTATGTTATAATATGCTTTTGTTTCTGAATAATTGTGTCGTACTCGCGGAAATCGTGTCAAAAACTTTGATGGAAGATCAAACGCCGACTCCATCGAAACGAGCTGGACTGGGATGATTTATCGGCCGGGCGGTCACGGCCTCACGGGCAATGTGCAGAGATCATCAATCAGCCGACGCCGCCCGCAAAAATACTCTTTCGTCTCTCCCGAACCGAAGCAGTAGCACAACAACGTTTCAGTCGTTAGACAAACAATGATAATCATAATAATGATAACGATAATAACAAAAATGATAATTTGTAAGCGAACCGCAGTGTCGGCGGCCGTCGGACCGTCGCCAGTGTCGACGTTTGACCGACCATCCGCTTTTCACTTTCGGTTCGTCTGAGATATTTTCTCGTATAATCGTCATATTCAAATATTTTGGAAATATAAATCATTTTCAGTTAATTTTTTTCTTAACTCCTCGTGAACAGATACACAACAATAACTTGTCATTAAAATTCGTCATAATCATAATAATATCAAGTATTGATTTGATTTTGTCACGTCGATTAATTTTAGTACGGAGTAGCTTCAAAACCATTATTTGAACATAATGATAAACAATAATTTTATATTTTTATACCATACACAATTTTCGAAAATATTATAACGTTTAATTTTATTATATTATAATACCCCAATAAATCATTGACAAAATATAGTTTACATTTTGTTTGATTGTTGAATTGTTTCATGTTTGTGATTGTTAATGTATTATTGAATTTAAACAAAATTGATGAAACAATGAAACGTGAAAATCACAGAACTAAATTGTATTTCTTTATAAAAATAATATGAAATTTAAAAATAAAAATTAATATAGATAAATGAAAAGTGCTCGAGAATATAGACGGCCTTGGGGCATCAATAAAAATTGTGACTGGACTCACAAAGCAAAACAATTGATCAGTCAACCCTTTTGTAAATTGATTGATATTAATAAACTAATAACATATATTATATTGTTAATTAGTAGATCGATTTTTTTTCATGTCGTTATACACGTTAATTGGTCACAATAGTACCTAATTTCTTTAATTGATCGATAATGCATTAATTAACTAATTGGTCGTTGAAAAAAAAACAACTAATATAACTAATGTTCCGTTGTTTGTTAATAATAATAAAAATAAGAATTTGTGTCTACAAACTAAGCAGCATAGCGTTTAATATTGAAAAAAAAAAATATTATTCACTGAGTTCTATAATTCTAAATAGAAAAGTAATAATTTATATTATAATATATATATATATATATATATACATATATTCAAACGAGTTTCTCAACGAGTCCCATTCAGGCACAAGTCTACAATATAGTTGCGAGTAAGTATATCAGTGTTACCGTCCGTTCGAGAAATATCGAGGACATGTCACACCGTTTATTTTATAAGGATTTATATATGATTTACATAATCTTAAATTATTAACTTTGGTTTTTAATTTGAATGACAATACACTCGACGTACATAATATAAATCTGACCTCGTCGGTTAAAAATGTAAATAAGACGCGCAATCGTGATGTTTGTCGTTCGTTTCGAGCGTGATTTATCGATAAATTTCGTTTTGTGGACAATGCCGACGACGAAAATATACTGTTACTACAGTATAAAATTATTTTATGATAGTGTGTCCTGTGGGAATCATATTATGTTGTTACAGACTTACTACAGCAACAGCATGCCAGCGAACGTCTAGAATCACGAGCTAGTGAAAATCGACACGGCAAGTGCATTTACGGTCAAGGGGTTGGTCGTTCGAGAAAAATAAGAAATTACAGTGATTCTCAACCTATGTGTCACCAATACAGAAATATTACATATAAAACCAATAATTTAGAATCGTGAAAAAATGTAAAACCGTGTTTTAGGTATAAAATCATAGAAAATATGTTGAGTAACACTGATAAATAACACAATACACATATTTTTAATGTGGAATTTCGATCACGTTGAACAATAATAATAATAATATAAAGTATAATATGGTGTATTTTATGGAGTAGAGAAGAAATAACATTAACGTAGAGTGAAATTTTAATGTTAACCCGCGACATGGTAATAAAATATTATAAAACGCATAAGCGAGGGTGTATATAACTATTATTTTTTTTCGCGCCCCGTAAGAAATATGTCGAAATATATACAAATGATGTTGACGTCGTGGTATACGGTATACGGTATATGTTATATGGTATACCCAGCGAGGTCAATGGGGTGCGAAAATTCTAAATGGATTTTCGTGGTGAACTATATCATAATGTACTGTTCGTATTTTTTTCCCCCGATGTTACCGGTGACTTGGTAGTGATTTTTCATAACTATAAAAATAAAATAAAAAAATGTAAGAAAAAAACTACTTCATTTGTATTTTATTATTATTATTATAGTAATGTGTTCACTATTAACATTGTTATTTATGTGTCTATTATACCGCATGCACGTCGTTTTTAGCTAATGAAAACTTTTCTACCATAATGGTCGTAAATGATTTTCCCGCGGGAATCGTTTACGAAAATATGGAAACCACTACCACATCTATACATATTATAATATTTTGTATACCCGTTATTTTATTATAATAACATTTTTTGCATTTTGTTTAATTTTCAATTATTTTTCCTTTACATAATATAACGTAAAATTATACAAGATCGAAACATTAAATTTTAAACCGTAGTATAAAAGATCACTATTTTTTGGGGAAGATAAATTTTATTAGAATATTATAACTATATTTCCTATAATATATATATTAGCATTTTGGTAATTTGTTTTTATTTTATTTTACAATATTTATTACAGTTTGATCAATTTTTTTTTAGATTCTGAGCAAAGTGAGGAAGTATTAGATTTATAAGATGTTATTTTTTATGTCTGAAAGCATGATTTCGAGTAGAAATAATAGTCCTATACCAAAAATAGGATATCCTTTTGGTAGCAAATGGCACCTATATAGTTGGTACGTTATTTAATTCATTTTTCAAATTTCTCAAAAGTTTTTTTCTTAAAAGAAGAAAAATTACCAATAAATAACGGAAAACGTCAAAATTCACGAAAAAATAAACAAACAAAACTAAATCAACAAATAATAAAGAGGTTTATCTATTATGTACATATATAATATAAATAACATTTAATTATTATAAAAATATCAGTATATAGTTTAATTTATTATTGTTCATTATTTAATACAAACCTTCGGTATACGGATCTAAGCACTAATCATTTACAACATAACGTCTTCACATCAGACTTATACAAAATTGATTATATAATCCAATTACACGGTCATCCTTATTATAGTTTAAACATATTATACGTCATGTCAATATTAATTATTTAAAATCGGCGCTAAAAAATTTGGCCAAATCAAAACAACGCCTATTCAAAGTTATAGAAATCACGCAATATCCGTGGCCACGCGTGCTGTAGACCAGCCAGATCACACTTCGCCCGATGAGTCGGCCGATGGCTCCATACTTTCGTCAGTTCACCACCGGCCGTCATCGTTTAGTATTCGCGAATTAGTTTGATGCTCGCTTTGCGCTCCGTCACTTTTGCAATATATTTTTTGCGTGTGCGTACTTTTTTTATCAGTACTGGATGTTTTGACGTTTATTGACCACTATTGGTAACATTTTGTACCTTTACGACAAACAACTTTTTAGAGTTTGTTTATGAAAGATGTACGACGTATTCAAATAAATGAAAGTAGTACATACTACCTATAATATAAACCGATTTATTTAGAATTGAGCAGACTAATGTGTATTTTTGCTAATGAACCATCTGTAAAAAAAAAAATAATTATCACAATTATCGTCGCCTTCGCCGGGTTTAAATTTGTAAATTGTACGACAAAAAACTTGATAAAATTTGTACATGAAAGACTTATACGATATATCTTAATTGATCAAAGTAGTAAATACTACATTATGTAATATGATAGTTGTATTATCAGACATAACTGTCAGTGTGGGTTGTTACATCAGTTATTATAAATGAAAAATATATACAACAAATTATTTTAAAATAATTTGTATCTATAACTGTTTTAAACTTTTAAATACATTTATGTTCACAAAATGTACATAAAAAGACGAATGAAAATTTGTTACATTAGATAACAATAACCAACCAATGATATACCTAGTTGAAAGTGAAATTGTTTTTTTATATTAAAAATATGAAGTTATATACATAATTCGACCGTGGTTTTTTATGTGTCTATTAATTATACAGTATATATACGTCATTTTTAGGTAATGAAAAATTTTCTACCGTAATGGTCATAAATGATTTACCCGCGGGAATTGTATATGAAAATATGGAAACCACTAATTCATTTTTTGAATTTCTCTTCAGAAGAAGAAAAACGACCAAAAAATTGTAATTTTAACAAAATTGATTTTAGATTTTCATGATAATTAATAGTTTTGAATTTATGGTCGTGTAAATTTTTATGAGTAATCACATAGGTAGTTTACATATATGCAGTAAAATTTTGGAACGAATTATCAGTTTATTATATTATATTATATTGAGTTTCGCTCAGAATCGTATTTTCCAATGAAATATCATTACATTCAAATCTTAATTATAATAAACCACTAATTTCTCTGAGGGACGAAAGAGGAATGTCTGAAATCGACCTTCCCTCTTTTTTGTAAATATATACCATTAAAATGAAGTAACACCTTAATATGTTTAGTATTTTAAGTCCAAAAAACTTTTCAAGTGTTATTTTCATCTACCTGGTCTACCTATACTATACCTATAGAGCAATAATGATTTGCACAATTCTTGCGAGTATTTCAATTTATTACAAATAATAACAAATAAAAAATTAAAGACAACTATAAACTAAGAATCACATTTATAAAATGACTATTTTACTCTTATTTTCCTCCATGACGTCTATTTCAGATTTTTAAATAGGAAAGATCTCAAATTTGCAGAACTAATTATTTGAAATTCTAAAATCATCGTTTCAAATAAGTTGCGAAATATTGGCAAAGTTTTGGAGTCGATAAATCAAAGTAGTCGCTAATGAGGCAGTAAAGAGCTAAAAACAGTTGGCCTTATCAAACGTCATTTATACTTGTACAATGTTTATAAAATATTTTTTATTTATCAAAATCCCTAAGAAATTTATATTATTTGATACTAGTTCAATTATCTTTATCGTTTAGTTATTAAATCTAACTTTATATATTTATTTAGGTATATATTTCAATCTGATTCGCGGAATATAAATAAATAAAATTGATCGCTGATAGTTCTAGAGATAGTTTGGGTGGTAATCTAAACATAATATTGGGAGTTGGTGGGTAATTGGTGATTTTTATTGTTTTTAATACTATGAGTTAATATTGTAATATCATGAGTGCAACCGAATTTTACTCTGATGATTTATTCGCTAAAGTGATGTTTCGCCTATGTTTCTGCATTTATTCAGCCAAAGAATCAAACGATCGGAAACATATTTGTTATACATTAGCATCGTTTATACTCTGGTTAGAAACATTCAATGACTGTTTGTCGTACATATCATTATAAATTTAGAATACGGTTTACCCGACCAATACCGTGTGAAACAATATTTACCCAACCATCGTTCGAACGTTATCATCGTCGGCTAGTACCATTCAGGGCGACGCTTGTCGCGTCGATCGTATCTGTTCAAATTGAATAGAATTGCTCAGCTATTCTTCGGTATATTTTAATAAAACTCGGATCCGGCCATAATTTATTACACGTTGCCACGACATTATAACCACACAATCACATGAATTATTGATGTTCGCTATAAATCATCGGAGAATTAATCCTTTTGCTTTACAATAACATAATATTATTATCGGAGTACAATTATTAAAATATAAATAGTCTAGCTACCGCGGTATGGTTGTTAGCAGCTATAACTTGTTAGCGACGTTATCGAGATTTCGTTTTGAACAACCGTCGCAGTATTACATTAAACTGTTCAACACGAAAACGATCGGCATCATAATAATATTAGTATGTTATACTCTTACAAATAATGTACCCAACTGGAGTTTTAACGAAAATTCGCAACCGATGTACTTATATTTTGTTAGTTAACGGTCATGTTTTATTTGTTTTGATGGACAGTGTACGGTGTACATTATTTAGATTTAGTCTCCGTTTTGACGCACGATTGCGCTCTAGGAACATAATATATATATATCATTAAGCCTTAAAAAATCTAAAGAAGATTGATTTTGCTTTTTATTACTTTGCCATGTATTTGAAAGAGTTGGCGAACTCGGAATTGCGAAACAAACAAAAAATTCATGTTTACGCGTACGTCTAGTATATAATAATATACGAGTTTTAATATCCGGCACGGTTTTACTTTTTTACACAGCGAAATAATAACTATAAATTTAAATATAAAAAAACGCTTTGGCGTAATGTAGAGCGGAGGAAAAAAACCAAGAGGAAGTAGTATTATAGTCGTTTTCCATAATATTTACCCTTGCGCGCGAATTTCGCTCTAATAACCATACTAGCTTTTTGTTCTTTGTGACTTTATCTGTGTGTTCATATACAAATACCACGGTTCTGGTAGCTGTAAATAGTATAAAAAATAACGGGTGAGAAGAAAATTTATATATAAAAGAGAGAAAAGAGTAGTTATAAAAAAAAACACTCTAGCTAGGGGATTTCGTTATTTACGTCCCGGCACAGTATTATTTTTCGGTTAGCTTAAGTTATTTTTCTTTTGCGTCTTACGAGATAACAGAGTAAAAGGCGTTAGATTTTTTCTTTCGATACAACGCTTTGTACAGACATCCGACCACAGATTTTTTTTTTTTTACTTCACACGGCGCCTATTATTCGTTAGATAACAATAACCGTCTCCTCCTCAGTCCCGGTTGTAACCGTTGATTAGCACTAGATAGCGCAGTGCGCATTTGATGCCAGTTTCTGCGGGAAATAACTTACTATTTTTACGACTCTGTTATCGGTTTCGTAGCTATATATGACAGTATAGCACATTTTTTATATTTATTATGATTGTATACAAAGTACATTATATACGTATAAATATGTTACATAGCTGATATTCGCGTAAAAATTGTAAATTATTTTCAAGCGAACAGCATTGTATAGTTTTGGACGTTATTATTAACTTGTATATAGTTTGTAGCTATAAAGTTACGAGCATTTAAAAATTTTTGAATTTAATTATTATTATAACCTTATATACTGATGCAGGATGTTCTTCTTATTTTAGTTAGTATATTAAATTCATGTTAAACTTTCGTGGAAATCTAAACTTCATCACCGTTATAGTATAACCCAAACGTTATGAACCACATAGTTATACAATAATGTTATTCGCTAAAGCCTGTAATGTTTTAGTAAAATAATGTAAGTTAATAGATATAGTGGTATTTATATAGCAGTATTTCTTACTAAATATTAATAATAGTTTGGTAACTAAACATATTTTATCAATTTTAAAAAATATGAACAATTCAAACAAGCTGTAACTTGTTTTCACTAAAATGTGATGTACAAAACATCAAATTATTTCAATATATAATAAATGCATAATATGCATTTTATTATTATTTTACCTTAAATTAAATTGTAATAATTGCGAATATTGTTATTATTGTAAAAATAATTTTACTTATCATTATAATATGTTGGAATGGATAAATCAAATTACCAAATTTCTCTAAAAATAATATAATGTTATGCCAAATTGGAATAACAATAATGATACAAATTAACATCATTTAAATAAGTGGAATTCGTTTAGAAATAGGTATTAATAGTATTTTAGAACGCATTAGAATTTATAAAGTTATTGATTTGGGTGTAAATTAATTTATTTGTACTAAGTACTTATAAAAAATTATTGTCGTTTATACCTCATTCACTCGATACATCCCGATAAATAATCAATGTTAATAACAAATTAAATATTTTATTGAATTTTCATAATATTTCCGCTTTATATACAATGAATTATAATATACAGCTAAATTTCATTGTACAGAGTTTACAACATTATGGCGTTGTTATTAATAAACATAATGCAATTCGATCGCAAGTAGTAACCGATGTAACAGTAAGTGGTATCTATATAATAGATGGGCTTTCAAACTGTTATTGTACGTATCATACCATAAGTTTTCCTCCAGTGACCGTATTTTATTTTTGCGGTCGACTGTCATTTTTCGTGCGTAATTTTCATTATTACGTATACATATAATAAAATAAATATTGTATCCGGGACGATTTATAGGGGAAAACAAAAGTAACCCTTTTTCAACTATTATAGTAAAAATATTATTTGTTATCGTCTACAAAATACACATATTGTATTATTGTTATAATATACTCGCACTGCGCGGTCGACCGAATTCATTGTTAGCGTGACGGAAATGCACACCGCGTCGGATGAACTCCCTATAGCAATAATTAGCCAATAATAACAATTATAGTAAACGTGCAGAGTACAACTACTGTAATAATAATTAATAATAATCGTAATATTATTTATTATTGTAACGATCGTTAAATACGATTTATTCGATTTATTCGGTCGTTTGTGGTCCATCGTCACCGTCAAACAGATAACTGCAATCGGAATATAGAAAACACTTGTCGTTTTCGGTTTAATCATTATACGAATTTCCAATTTTACAGTTATCAGGATGTATATTAAATCGTATATAGTTATTTTAATGCGTATAAATTCTATACATTATTACATCGCGTGTGTCACTAAAATAATTGCTATTTCTGGTCAACCGACGGACATCGGTCATTGTATAATGGGCGATCGTTACCATAATATATGTACCTATATACATTGTACATGTATATAATAATAACATACTATACATACACATACGTACACCATCACAATATAATATTATTATACGACTCGAATACTCGATGCGAACTCTGTGCATTTTGTGCGATTAATGTACATATTGTACGCGTAATTTTTTTATTCAATTACTTCATTATATTATAAAATGTAGACTCTAGTCGCATAGATACATTTTTAATTATTTTGTGTAAATTTGATTTAAAAAGTTCAAAAAATATTGAAGCGAATATATTCATACAGGTATACGTGTATTGCGTACAGCACGTTTTTATAAGAACCTTAAGCTATTATAGGAACGTAAATTCTGAAAATATATATTTTTACGTTTCTTTTTTCCAATTTCTGCATTAATTTACGCGTTTATTCTTTGGTCAATCTCACATAGTTTCGACGCTGCATGATATTAGTTAATTCATAAAGCTTTCATCAGAGACCAGCGGTCACATACGTATATCACACCTCTTTGATATTAATTATTACTTTATCATATTATTACTTCTAATATATATTGTATTAATACATTTCGTTTTAAAAATATTAGATATTTTTGTATATTACACTAAACTAACAGCAACAAATTTTTCTACGATAAATTAAATGAGTATTTTTTCAAAAAGTTTTTTTTTTACTTTTGGCTAATAGTTGATACTATAATAGTACTTATTGAGTAAAAATTATAATTGTTTCTTCTAAATTTCATACGAAACCATATAATTTACATAAAGTATTTTAATACTATACATAGAGTATATTCATCATACACGTTTTTAATGATTTTACTTTAATACATTATATAAAATGATAATCTAAAATTCTGTCAGAGTATATTACTAGTTTGACCCGAGAAAATTTAGTCCCGCATATTACGCTAGCTGTTTCCACCAACACAAATCTAAAACTATTTAATAGTGTTATAGCGTGTTCCTCATGTCGCGTAGTTTGAATGTCTTCGGCGCACCTGGTCGTCGTCGGTTATTCGCTCCCCAGACAATTAGGCTACTAAAGGACCAAATTTAATGCTATCCAGTTGGGGTTTCGACGTTGTGTGGTTTCATGATACGGTCTAATTCACAGTGAACCGGATAAACCATATGGTACGTTATTTAAAAACTTGTGGTCGGAATAATTTAGAAATGAGAAAAATCATAAATAATAATATCACTGACATTATAACGTATATTATGTGATGTTATCACACCTGCAGCACCTATCTAAAATACACATATTTTTGTTTAAGATATTATTAAATAACAAAAATATAATTGAACATAACTTCTCTAAAATGTTACGCTCTAGAAGAAAAATAGGAAAAATAATAAATTATAATATCAACACTAATTTACCGACAAATGTTGATACGAATAATTATTATTCGTATCGACGTAATATTATTAACAGGGGTTTAAAACAAAAATAATAAAATGATTTGTGCAAAAAGTTCTTATACTACGTTTAGATTATAGTTATATCGTATATAGGTAGTCAGGTAGATATGTAGATAAATTTTATAAAAAAAAAACAAATTTTATTTTTCTTATTAAATATAGAATAATATATAATTGAGATATACCTAATAATAAGTATATAATTTAAAAAAAAAAAAATTGTATTTAAAAACAACGTACATATATAAATATGGCCTTCCACTTTATCTAATCGACTCCGGACAAATTGTAAATAATTGTAAATTCGATATGATTCAATAAAAAACCAATTTAATCAATTGCAATAGTATTTTGTATTGCTATAATAAATTTAATTTAATTTAATTTACTCTGACAATTCAATACTTTTAGATAAATAATAATATGTGATTTATATTATAACGTAACTAGAATATAATATTTGAAATAAAAATGAATATCGCAATACACCCCAAATGTTACACCCATTTTTTTTATGTTTAACTATGGCACTTTTATCTAATAACATTATAACGTTCTAAACCGAAGTTGAATTGTACATTTATATATTTATTGTTTTTTTACGATTATTTGTAGGTTATTCCCTTCTTTTATCGCCCTCTTGTAGACCCTCAAAATACTATACTACTCAGTTGTTTCACATTTTTACATTAAAAATAAATATAATTCATGTAATTTTTCTACGGTCGGTATCTAATCTGAAAACTAATAAATTGAAGGGCCTAACGTCTAACCACAATTTGTTCAAAGAATAGTTGTATAAAAGAATACCAAACTTTTGAACGAAGTTTTTTTTTAATGTTGACTTCTATATAACGTTATACAATAATATTGAATTTTACAATGTTTGAAATACGTTATCTTTTAAAACTGTTAAACTTTTCTCTATATATTATTCGAAATTATTCCTTCCAATTTCAATCTCAAAGTCGTATTTTATATAATATTATAATATATTATACATAATTTATTTTTAGCAAATGTCATTTTTTCAAGCACGAACTTTTCTCGTTCATGTCTACATATATACGTAAGTTTAGTAAGATAATACGATCAATTATGCGTGAAAAACTGAAAATAGATGCTTTAGTGAAATAAAGTAGAAATAGTTTTCAAACCATCATAAGAACTTATGTTTCCCTGTAAATAATAGCTTATAACATATTAAAATAATATATTACATAAAAAAGTTATTATTTTATTCATAAAAATATATATTTCATATTTGAGATATTATATAAATTACAAAAATTATTTTTAGATATTTATTATAGGTATAAACTATAACTTTATAATTAGCTAGCTAATAAGCAGTTATGTAGATATTATAGAAATTATCTAGAATTTGTTTAATAATTAATTATAGCTTGAAAATATATATTTTATTTAAAATTATTAAGATAAAAAACTAATGTTTTAAAATACAACATAACCTAATCTCAGCCCTCTCCCCACCACTTTTGAATTATAGCAGACTCCCGTTTGTGTCAATCGTTTGTGCGTCCTTAAAACAAAGTGGAAGCGGTAGACCACCCCACATTCGAATTTTGGACTTCCGATAATACCATTACGTTGTTATGTAATAATTTCTGATGATAGGTATTTTATTTATACGATATATTGTACAATATATATTTATACAATACCTATGAAATTAAAACTATAACAATAACATAATTTTATTTTAAATTTATTATGATAGCATAAAATATATAAATGTTAATATATGTTTTATTTTCAAAAAATTGAATTGGTGCTGCAAATTGTTGCAAAAAATTACAAAATTTTGAAATCGATACGATAATTAAAGTCGGAGTGCCAACTTCATGCATATGAAAACGTAAGAAATAATTAACTATCTTCTAGATGATAACATTAAAATATATATTCTAATATTGATATTATTAGATTACTATAGAATATACAGATTCATCTTTTATCTCGTCTAGATAATACATAATATTATATAGATAATTATATTTAGCTACCAGTTTAACGTTAATTATACAAAATTCTAAATACAATAACTATGTTATAAGGTGGTAATTTTATTAGATCAGTAAAACTTTTTGTCGTGTCGTCGTGATGACACTTCTTATTAGGTCCACCTCGACCATTTCGGCCATCACATCGACGTAACAATATAACAGAAACATAAATAGTATGTTTATTATGAAAAAAACAGTTCGATGTTATATTAATACGATAAAAAATGCACGGAAACGGATAATTAAATATATATAAAAAACGACCGAGTGCAGGATAATGTCAGAATGCAGATAATGACTTACGATTTGGTTACAATATATAGTATATTTATACCTAAGGAAGACAATCGACAATATCGATACATCCAACGAAAAAGGTAGTAACTCCATTTTGTCAATTGTTCAGAAGGAGATGGAAATACGATCATTTTCGTGGTCGATAAAGAAAAAAATCCTTTATCAGAATACAGTGTTAAAAGTGGAAACTCAAAAAAGAAAAAATTGAGTTGGAACTGTCTTTTTCGTTGGGTGTATCGATATTATTTATATAATAAATATGTACACATAATATAATGTTTGCGGAAAAACATCCGAATAATATAATGTAATGTCTTTGGGACCCGTTCGGACGGCAACCGCGGTAGTCACGGGCGTTTCGCTTAGCGGTGACGGCGGTGGTAAGACGAAGGGCGAAATGAGAGTGAATTTTATGCGTGAATTTCGAGCAGTGACTACAACCGTTGTGTAAGGTGTCCGTCTCGAGTGAATAAGATAAACGACCGTACCGGGTCATTGGTTACCGCGCCGACGACGACCGGTCCCGCGATGATCCGCAGTCAGGAACCCTCCCGCGCGCATGCGCTCGTCATTGGAACGTGCGACTGATGATATAGATAATCCCCCGCGCGTAAGTGCGTCGCGAGAATAATAACATTACGGGAAGGCGAGAACGAACGTCCGTTTCCAACAAAAACCTATTACTTTTCCGCAGTACAACAATTCCACACAGGAACAACAAACGATATTATAATATTTAAAAACTAATAAAGAATAAACTATAATTATTATTTAATCGTTTAAAATGCATATTAATATTCGAAAAGACAGACAACATATTATTATTACTTCACCATTGGAATTAACGAGTTAAAAGGTTAAAGTGAATTTAATTCACTAATATATTGAGTTTAAGTATTGACTTAAAACTTTAAAAGAGAAACATTTATTCTAAAATATATCAACTGCAGTGTTAATTATATTTTATAAAGTAAAGTTAAATAATATACTTTTATAAACAATAAAATGATTTTATATTTATTTAAATTTTTAATAACAGTTTTGGATTGAAACAATTTAAATTTTTTACATAATATATTATAGGCCACTTTCAGAGATAAAACTTGAACAATATAAGTATAACTATAATTAAATAAAATCAACCTAATTTCATGAGATGATTGCATATACTATAACATTGCTATTACTAAAGTATTTAAGTATGTATAATATATACAATATACGTCCCTTAAGGTCGTCGAATACTTATAGGCATAATATACAATACTTATAATACAATTATTGTTCATTAAATTATATTAATATACTCGTTTCGATTTGTTTCATCACATCGCAGTACTACAACAGTAATATAAAATCGTGACTTGGATCATTTATTTAATGTGAAAATATAACTTTGTTTTGGCCACTGTAATTGTTATTAACTAAAGTCTAAAACTCAATATATAATTAGGGTTTTAAAACTTCATTTATGTTTCAAAAGATAATAGGCACTATTAATTTTAGTGTGGAAAATAATTGATTAATTAATATTACTATACTTCTATCAGTGCTATCTATTATTAAAGGAGCTGGGCAGTCGATTCTGGGCGTTCCTCCTTCGTCCCTTCGGTCATCAGAGAAATAAGTGGTGGAATTATGTTATTATATATGTTATATTATTATAATTAAGATTTGAATGAAAAACTGAAAATCACGATTCTGATCAAAACTCAGTCAGATATAACCTACAAATAATATTTATTTTTATAAATTTTCTTTATTTATCAAATAGAATGAAACAGAAAAATAAGTTGTCATAAATTCCTAATATAATGAAATTAAAGTTGGTCAAAAATATAGATTTACATTCCATGAATTGTGCTGTTTTCTTCCGTTATTAGTAGTTATTCCTGTTTCATTAGAAAATAATTGAGAATTTCAACAAATGAAAAAATAAAAGATAAAAACAAAAATAAAATACCAATTAGACAAAGTTGTCTATTGAAAGTATAATATTCTCTTAGTTGCGGTAACCAGACTATTATATCTTCCCGAAAAAGTGTCTATACGGATATAAAAATATCATTTTTCATCAATTTTATTCAAAATTCCAATTTTAAATGCTTATAAAAAAAAAAAAAAAAAAAAAAAAAAAATGGTACTGTCAATTTACGAAATTGTTTAAAACTGGGTTAAGTATATAAATAAATTTATAATATATAAATATACTTTAAATACATTTTCAAACCATCAACCCTAAATTGTAAATTATATTGAACATTATTGAAAAAAATTTTAATTTTTGAAAATATTCAAAATTCGTAATTCAAATGTAACAGTTCCAAACATTTTTTATATATAGAAAACCTATGGAATACTCAAAACAATTTTCAAGTCCCTACGTTAAACATTGTATTGGTTTTCATAAAATATCAAATCCGTAAAAATTACAGTTTCTGTGAATTTTGCAGTTAAACATTTTTCCTAGTTTTCTCTATGCCAAAGAATTTTTTTTTTAAGAAAGACGAAAAATGAGCTTAATAAAGTACCAACTAGACAATATTTTTTATGATAAAAAAATAAAGAATACCCTATATTGATAGTAATAGGATCATTATTCTGCAAGAAAATGCGTCTATAAACATAAAAAAGCACATGTCATTGTAGGTGAAAATGTATATTCACCTAGTTACTATATTGGTATATTGGAGTGTTTGTATGTAACGATTTTGAAACACATAGGTAATAATTTCAATTCGTTTACACTATTTTTTGAGTTAAATAAATAAATTGACTATAAGATGAAAACTGTTATTTCGATGTTTTCCTAATGATATTTTCACAATCATAATCATTTGAACTTACGAATAATAAATTACGAATTTACAAAATTATATGATAAAATTTGTAGGGCTTTTTAGATTTCGAAAACGATGTTGTCGTCGGAGGCGATGGGTCAATTCCACTGATGATGCTGATGTTTCTAGTCAAAAAACATATATTATAACTTTATAACACGCGTTTAATAATTTCTTTCTAGCACATGTTATAATTGCGTTTCTTGTCACTCAAACAACTATTATTATACTCACATACGGATTCTTTAGACCGTTCTAATTAAGACGGCAAAGTTCGTTTATAGCCATAAAACTGTTAGCGGCAGCAATTTGTCACGAAAAAAAAAACCCTCCAGTAAACAATTTACGTCCGTTAATCAGCCTCCGTCTGAAATCTTTCTGTTTCCAATTTGTTTGTGGGGCGTATCCATACACACACACGTACAAACGTCTTGACATTTCCTTCTTTTATTTTTGTTTTATCCCGCGCTGGCCGAAATTAACAATACAATAACAAAGACCGCGGAACAACTGCAGTCATCCACGAAGCTGAAAGTATAAACAGCGTTTCGTTACGTTGCTTTTAATTTGTGGTCCCCTTTCATGGATAAAATTATGAAAAGTTTTCTGTTGTCACCAAAAATCAACGATATTTACAAAACAAATAAATTCACGAGCTTTTTTTTGCGAATGTTTGGCATATATATATTATATAGGTAACTATATCTACAAACGCACGTGGGTGATTATCGTTACATAACAGACTTAAAACTTCGTGATGGTAAAATGAAAATATTAATATTGTTGAAACTAAATTATAATAAAACATTGATTGACGTAAATATAATATAGCATAAAATTAGCATTTTTGGGGGTTTGCAAAAGCAAAACGCCTAAAATATAAGTTAGGTTCTGTTGTAATTTTCTGAATATTATCAAATAGTAATATTAGAATATTTTAGATGCGAATTTTAAGTTACAGATCAATCTCACCTAATAAAGATAATACGTAAAACTTAAAATATCTATAAATAAGTACATATTTTAAAATGTCCATCAGGAACAACGCAAAAATACTATAATAATGTGTAGAACGTTTTCAATCTAAGCTAATATATTTTAGTTGATAGTTAATAATTCATTTCACCAGAGGAAATTTACGATACTTAATTGTTTAAATTGATAATAATATAATAACGATATTAAATGTAATATTTTAAAACATATTATATAAAGTCACTGCTATAAAAGATATTTGAGGACCACATTTGATATTCCAGTACCTAATTTAAATATACATTTAATATTATGATTTTTACTACTAACTAAATTCAAAAATTATTATTTATAAAATTATATTTAATAAAATGTAATAAAAAGAACGTTTTTATTGTGTAACTTATAGAATTCTCACGTAAATATCTAGTAATTCCCTCGAGTTGTATACGTCATTTAAAACTTTTCGATAAGAAAAAACAACAAAGTCGTGGGCCGTTAAGCCTGTCATTCGTAACCGGATTATAGTTTGTATTATAGGCGACAATACTTGCATCTTATGAATCCATTGTTATCGAGATATTATATTATAACTTGGAAAACATTATTTTTATCCCTCCGAACATATTCGTGGTTTATGGTCGACATAAATGGTGGACACACCTATATAATATGATCTTAGATGATGTTATTGTATAGGTATCAGTGGTACCAGTGGGTTTGAACAGTTATGAAGCTGGATATAAAGAAACGACAATATGTGTAATAACTGTGTCCCACCGCGGTCCGGTCTCGGAGAAAAGTCATGAGCAACCGTGGTCCGTGCGAACTACAGAAAACACAATGCAAATGGTTACTACAATGTAATAGATAGTATTATATTTATGTATAACACGAAGATATAACTTTTTAATAAAACAGGAATATTGTTGGCAAACGTGACCGTGGAGCATCGATAAAACGAAACGATTGAGTGGTGCGATAATAAAGTATTTGGTAAAAGTTACGGGGCTGATAAAAAACAAGGAGTGTGCTGCAATGTTTTTAATTTTGAACATTTTATATTTTTCTATTCCACTTTATAAAATATACGAGACACTAGTATGTATCTAAAACTTTATAAGAAGTGTTGTCTAAAGAATTAAAGAATTCTATAACCTTTTAATGTTAAATGTATATCGCTTTAAGTTATATATTACGTTATAATATATATTATTTTTACTTATTGCCTCATATACTTTTTTCCATATAAACGAATTATTATACTATTAAATATTTAGCATTTATACATTATAAATAACTAAGTTGTAACCTAGTTAGTTGTAATGTATTGGTATCAATAGTTAAATTTATATTTAATATTAATTTTATATTCGTATAGTCGCTACGCAGTGCACGCGATTATGTTGCAAATGTTACAATTGCTGCTAATATAATATCATGACAATATCTTATAAAAAAACAAAATTATGTATATACTTATTATAATATATATATATATAAATTTATTTCTATAATAACAAACTGTACAATATGGGCTCGTAATATTAGTAAACGCTAATCACAGTTTTATTATTCATAAAACTAATTAAATTAATATTTTAATGAAACCTTATAAGTTATAATAAATCATTAAAAAATATACCTACCGATTTTTATTAGGTTCGATGGTTGTTACTGTTATTAGATATCCAAAATGTAAAAAAAAGAAATACATTTTTTATCTATAGGTATACTTTTATTATTATATATTATTAATATATTCGTTGACACAATAGTTGCAATAAATCTATAGTATAACTCAGCGGTAAAGCTTCTAATTAATTACAATTATTACAGAAAATGTACTTTAATATAATATTTTGTTTTATAAGTTTACACCAAAAACTAAAACTAGAAATCTTTTACCGCCAGATGGCAATAGTGATTATTATATTTTCAATGTACAATCTCTGATCCTGAGTATTTTTTTTATTTTACAAACCAATTAACTTTTATAAGTTAATTTATACTCAAAATAATTTAGTTAAATACAAAACGTGTAATTTATATTGTTTTACACATATATAGTTGTTGATATTAGATACACTTTAAATGTTACTTTAAATGTTTCTATAATGGCTCAACCTTTATAGTTTATACATAATGCTTACAAAATACTACGAATGGTCGCCAATGTTAATTTGTATTTTGACATTAATCCAAATATTATAACTTTAACGTTTTAATAAAATATTTAAGTAAAATAAATCATTAATTATTTAAACTAAATAGTTAAACAGAAATGTTTTATCTTTTATCCTTATATAAAAAATTTAATTTTAATTTGTTTTCTTAATCCAAATAATAATAATTATAATAAATACTTTTCTCGTTTTATCTTTAAAACAATAATTTATTAAACTATTGTTATCATCTTAAATAACCAAAGAATCAATTAATTTTCTAAATTATAGTTAATAGTTTAATTCTAATTAAAAGACGTAGGTAATAATTTTTTTTTTATGTTTTACATTTTTAAATATCTCCCGCACTAGATCATCGGGATATTTCATACATTAAAAAGATAATGCTTATATTACTTCTAGATAGTTTTATTCAATTTTTGTTTTATTTTCATAACGTCATAATTTTATAAGTTAATAATTAGGTATTATTATTATTGACACCGTTATGTCGTAGTTCAAAATATGTGAGTGGATTGAGTGGGCTTAACGAGTCGAGACGATCGCTCTTAAATACTATACTGGCTAGTCTGAAGACGCTTTTATTTTTAGTTTCTACGTTGTAACTTATAACGAATAACGACGACTCCGACGTAGGTAATTAATAATCGCGGTACACGTTTTTTGACATTGGCTCGTTTGTTCACAGCTTACTTGCATCCGGGTATTAGTTGCATAGACGGGAGAACATGTGCAGTTTTGCTAAACCAAATGACTAATGAAAACGACAAAATATTTTTTACATACTATTATTATTTTCATACCAACGTATATCACACGGTGAACACGACAAATATATCAATTTATTTATTTTGTCACCGGCAATTTATGTTGCTGTTGCGTACCAATATAATTGTAAATTTAAAAAACCTGGTTTTTATATTTTTAATGCACAACCACAGAGATTTTAAACGTTATAATACGTCGTTGTGTATATTTAATAATAATAACAGTTTGGTATATATGTACTTATATGAGTTGCTGGATAACTTTCGTTTGAGTCACGTGGATGTAGCCGATAATATAATAATTATAGGTGTCTACATCGTTTGTACACGATTTGTAAAATTAAAAAAAAACATATAATACTAGTACACGTTGTTTTGGTTGGCGGATATTGATTATATTATTAAATAATAATATGCTATTCAATTATTATTTTGCAATTTTTTTTACTTATTTCATGAAAAACATTTTACTAAATTTTATTTTGACATAATAACATATCAATAAGTCTTAATTTCTATACTTTATATTTTGGCATATTGGTATAATTGCTTGAAAAATAATTACAAATTATAATATTTCGAATAGGTATGGATTCAAATATACTTTATAAAATAATAGCACTACTCCAGAACATATAATGGATAAAATACTCACTTCATAATATTAATTATTTTAATTTTATTATATCATGTTTCAAAACATTATCAATTTAAAATACAAATTAACATTAAATTAGTATATTTCTCCAGGGAATAAAGTACCTATATAATTTTCATAAGTATCTATCTAAAATACAGTGTTGAATACACCTTTGAAATCATAAATTTTAAAATTATTCAGACTTGTTTCAGACACATTGTTCGGAATATCATTCATGTCTGCAAATTGTATACAAATGCTATTCGTGTAAAACTACACTATAATACCAACGAATAATAATCGTCCGGAACTGTTTGCGTCGCGGTTTGTATACCTAATTGAATTCGCGATGCGCGCACGTCTATATATTATTATTATTATTATTATTATATCATACGTACAAATAATGAATAAACCTAGGTATAGTGTGTGATTAGTACCTAGGTATAATACGTGAAAGATATTATTACATCGATCCAACGAATCCCCGATGCGGCAGAAACGTGGAGCGGGGTGCGAACGAAAATCCTTTAGGTTCCGGTGGCGTTTTGGAAATCTGAGTGCACCACTACCGATGGTTACAGAGACCGGGTGGCGGCAGTGCAATTATTCTACAGGTTTATTAGTTTCACGTTTCCAGACCCATAAAACCGCCACACCGTTCGCTAATGAAACGCGCGTAGTCGGACGAGGATGGAATCGCGACGGGCACTCACTCTCTCACTCACGCCCCATACTCGTTATCAGGCGATCCGTGTTCCTTCGGTCCCGTTAACTAATTGCGAGTTGTATTTTCGTTTGTCGGCTCCAGATGCCGAAAAGAACGCCCGAGATAGGCCTTTGCTAGCCATTAATTAAGCTACTCGATGTGACCCCACCCGTCCATCGAACTCATTCATACCCCGCGCACAGTTCCGGCAATATTTTTCCTACTCGTAGTGATTCTGTACCATAGAAATATGGTTCAAAATCAAAATCAGATTTTAACAAAAATAGGTAACATACGTGTATATCGTTCATAAGATACCTATAAACCAAACGGTCGAGAGCATCTATCATCCGTGAGTACTATCAAAGATATTCTCCTAAGAAGGTAAGATTAAGTTAGGAATGGTTAGGTTAAGGTGCTTATACGAAGATTGGTCAATTTCGAATATAAATTGTATGATAATTATATAATTTTGTCATATTACTGTGCGTAGATTTAGAACCAAATACGATTTTTTTCTACCAGACTACCTGTTACTAAATAGTACGTATCCTAAATAATATATACCTAATAATAATCGATACTATTCGACATTGAACTATATTATGGATGATGAAAGCTCATTGTATAGAAACTATCTAAATTGTTTGTGAAATATATGAATCTCATAAATATTTAAGTATCTATTAGAAATATTGATTTAGTTATATTATATAAGTACCTAATTATATTATTAGTAATTAACCTCACTCATTTAAGAAACAACTAACTTCAGTTTCATGATAATATGAAATACGAGTATTACCATACTAATATGGAAGTTTAACGATATTAGTCGGCATGAAAACATTATTATAAAGTATACTCTCTAAACTTTAATATCTGGAAACCAATATGGTAGATAGGTTTAGAAATGATGATAGGGTTTCCATGTTTATACAGGTCAGAAACCACCTGTACAAAATAAGTAATAAATATATACGTGGGTATATTTCTTTTGTAAAAAAAAAAAAGTTTCTTCACTTATAGGTGCGAAAAGTTATTAAATTATATTATGGTTTCTGCAACTTCACAAAGGATTTTTCGAATTAATACAAACTCTGACTCCATTTATGATATCCAGTCAAACTAATTATAATATTATATAGATATACCTACTAAAAATATTACCTTTGTTTAGTTTCTTAATAGGTCACAAAGGTGTAATCATATTGTAATTTCTTATCTTGTTGGTAGCAAAAAGGGGTCTATCGTTTTTTATATAATGTGCAAAAATACATTTCTCGGTCTTCGAGAAGAGAATTTTCGTTTTATAATACTTTTAAAAAAATACAAAATATATTACAAATGTTTTTTACACGTTTCTGTATTTTATTAGAGTACCTACACTTTTATTAGGACAGAATTGTTTAAGAAAAAAAAACATGGGATATTAGTAGCCATAACATTCTTTATCCCCTCTATATACGCGAGAGAAAAAAATAAAGTTCATCACTCAGACGAACAACAAAATATAAAATTATGATATTACAACAAATAGTGACTTTGGCATGGTAATTTATTTTATCCTGACAATGATATATAATACGGAAGAAAGCATTATATTATTAATTTATAATTATATTACCTTTATTCAGACGTCCACGATAAAATAATAATGACGCGACAGTATTATTATTTTTGTAACTAATATTGTTTTTATTAACTTAATGCAAATTAGGTTTTTGGATATTTCCAGCCTTCTTGCGAATAAGCAAGTAAACGTATTAACGTATTAATGTTGATTCAATTTAATCTTTATGTTATAATGTGTATATAATATATATATATAGGTAAAAATGTTACTTTTATTGAGTATTTAATTTTATAGTCTTCGAAAAATTCGTTTAAAAGTAATAAGAAAATGTATACTTAATACTTACTTAAAATTTATGCCCAGTAGAAAAAACAGTATAGTTGTATAGATACCTAAACGAATTTAAACTTCTATTAAAAAAAAAAAAAAAATCGTGTTCGACTTTCTATTTGAGCAAGTTTAATAATTCAATAATATGTACGATGTACATTGTACGTAAATAGTTCTGCTTAATATTATATAATAAATTTAAATCTTATATTATTGTTTCACCATATCAAAATTATATCGTACTTTAGATAATATTACTAAATATTTTTGTTTGTTATAACATAATATTATGTATAAGAATTATAAATTATAAACATACTAAAAAAGATATTGATTTTGTTTTTAAATTTATACACATTATATTATAACGATTTTTATATTTTTGAACAACCCTATTTAAATATAGGATATAATATTTATATTGACGATTGACCCATTAATTAATTTTATTTGTATTAACGTTAAGTAAAAATAATTAGTAATATTTGTCAGAAAACATATTTGTAAACAAATTACAAAATGACAATATTTTACTGCATACAACGCGTGTATACTGTTCTAATTTGATGTATAATATAATGTTTTAATGTTTTAAAAATATGTTATACCTATTAATCTTAACATTTTCAACATTATGTAATACTTATAATATATTATAATTCAAGTGACATTGTTAAGCTACGCTCTTACGTACGAGATTATGTTTTAAATTTAGTTTATGCATGGAAGTCTAGAAACTTAGAGAACATAAGTTCTTAAACTAAAATAAAAAATGGTAGTTATTTATATAAGTATTCATCACGTATGGTTAACAGTCTCAAATTCTAATAAAGATTATTAAGTTATTTATTATTAAGTGACATTATTTAAAACTCAGATACTAGTATAAAATACAGAAAAGTTATTAATCCTGGTTATAAATATCTAAGAGTTACTGTGTTAAAAATAACATTTAAATTGCTTCAAAACTTTAGAATTCACAGGATGCCTTACAATTTTATGTTCTTTTATAATTCTTTATTTTTAAAACAATTTTGAATATAAATAATTTGAATTTATTTTTTGTTCGTATCATTTAATATAACATGACAGTACAACGATTTCATCAATGTTAATTATTCACGTCGTTTTATTTTGCTGATACACAAATTTAATAATATAAATAAATGTTTTATACGATAATATTTGAGTTACATTATATGTGACAGAATAAAATTAATATATATAACCATGGTACACCTACTATTTTGAAAAAAGAAATACTTTATTAATTACCTAGTATAATGTATAAATATAACTTTATGATCAGTGATCACTATATATATATATAAATTATTTATCAAATTATAGTAGGTGAATCTTTTATCTTGCTTAATCAACCAGAATATAATTTTTTAAGCTCTAAAATGTACACATTGTAATATTATAAAAAATAAAAACATTAATGAAAAAATATATGACGCATGATATTAAGCATGTTTTTGCTTTTTATAATATAACAATAATATTATATTATAACTACTAATAATATAACTATAATGATACATGTTTTTAAATTGCTCATTCGACTTTTAATCATTAGTAATTTATTTGTTATTTAAAAATGAAATTCGCACAGTTTCACATTTGATCCATACGTCATTCATTCTAAAATTATATTTGAAAAGTTTACAATATCAACACTAGATTATAGTCGTTATTACCATATTTGATCGTGTATAGTTGAATAAACAATCATACGGTTGAATCGCGTCTCGTTAGTCGATATAACCTATCGACCCAAAAGTCATAATATTATATTATAAATCGTTAAAACGTTATTGTGATTATGATTTTATTTCTCCCAGCACCAGTACGGTTAGACTGCAATAATCGATAGGTTCGTGTTTGTAAATCCAGAAGTGATATAAAAAATATTAGATATTTAAAAGCACTAGCCCTTTAGTAAATATATTATATTGTATTAATACGAGAATAATTTAAGAATAGATACTAATAAAAGTTTAGTAGCCTTAAAATAATTTCAAATTTCCAAAATTTGTTTTTAATAATTATTTATAATTGTATTTAATGACATTTAAAGCATTAAATGAAAAAATAAATAAATTTAGCTTACGTTATATAAAACTCGATACTCAAATACTTTACAAAATTAATTTTGTTTTAAAAAATAAAACAATAAAATATAGATATATCATATATAGTTAATTAAATTAAGATGCGAGATTTTTAATAAAAGACATAATGAAATAGTGTAACTATAGGGTTTATTAAAAGTTTGACATCGGAAAAATAGTGTCGGGACGAAGTTGTTAGATGTAGGTACGAATGAGAAATATTTCTTTGAATACCTATGTAGAAAGGTGGAAGGAAATTGACGATATATTATTATTGCGGTAGTTTCGGTACCATAACGTTTGGCGACGATACAGAAACGTTTTTCGGCACACTGGTATTTTATTTTCAGTTTACAAAATCGTATTATAATATACAATAATACACGTATAATATTATCATTATTATTTTATACAACGTTACAGGCGTTATCGTACTGTTATAAAATAATAATATATTATAATATTTTATGTCGAAATATTGTATATTATTATTATTATTGTACACATGCTGCGGATAATAATAAAGCGTGTGTCCGTTTAGTGTGTGTGCGAGTTCATTGTTGCCTACGAACCACCCAAGGTTTGTCGTCGGCGAATACGACTCTTGGGAAGGGCCTTCTCAGTTTTTTTTTTATTCTATCCCTTACCCCCCTGTCAAAACATGGCATTTCGGATACCCATTGTGACTTTTGTGACAACAATAATAATATAATGTACCTATTATGATGTACACAAAAAAATTATATTTTATTATAATAATATACGTAATTCGGCGTGTTTTATACCTGTGGCGTTCCCCGCTGCGCATCGCACCGGGCCACAATATCGTCTTCTCGTTAGGTCTTCGCTTTTTGTCTCTCTCATCCCGAACAAACGCGCGTGTATCATGTATGTAAAGCATGTGTGTTTATACGTTTCGTTTGGACCTACATTCAACAACAATACCGCGTTCGTTTATGGTTTGAACCGGACAAAACAAATCTCCGTCCGTGGTATTTTACGCATCGTCCCGCGGTACCGTGGTATCGGTCCGGACCACTGTTGTTACGCGCGTATAGCTCTCGCGTATTGTTCGTTTCGGCGTTCTTATCGCCATAGTATGGTTAGTACATACCTTTTATTGTATTACATTTTATTCCGTGAACAAGAAAAAAATATACTATAAATCTATTAAATTCGTATTGTGTGGGACTGCAGACTGAAGGGAAACGGTGTCAGTGCACGTAATAAAATCGCGGGTGCGAGCGCGCGCGTGTGGCAAAATGGCAATTTTGGTCTTTAATCGATGACTCGCGCGTTTGTAACAATAATAACAACACATATTATTCGCGTTTCCCGTGACCGCGGTGTTGTAGTTATTAAATAATAATAAAATAGAATATTATTATCTGGAGATTTAAATGCGTTCATTTTTTTTTTCAATGCTCGAAAAATAAAACATTTTTTTTTACATACGTATTTATTTTTTACAGTATTTTTTTTTAAATACATAATTTTACACTAAAAAATAAAATTATGTATAAATGTGTACTGAAAATTAATAAAATTACCTTGAAATGCTAAAAAATGCAAAATAAAAGTTGCGATTTGATGTATTTATTACATTTATCGAATTATGTACCAAGTATAGTATAATAGTGTCCTAGAGAGCAACTAAAAAATTCATTTTTCATTAAAATTCTCATTATTATTATTAAAATTCTTGTTTATATTTATCTAAATTACTCAATAATTGTTTATTATACTCGTATTTATATAAATATAAAACAAAATTTCTTTATTTAGTCGGTTTGTAGCTAAGAAATAATTACAATTTATTAATAAGATATAATATCTATAAAAAAATCGCGGAAAAACGTATTATTAATTCGAAATAAATCGATATCTCATTATTTTTAATATCATTGTGGGAATTTTTATATGACATAAACATATTTAGTACGACTTAAGTACTTCAGACATTCGACTATAATATAAGTCTCGTCTAAACCATATTATTATAGCTGTAAGCCGCTTCAATTTATAAACTTTTCATATTCTGTATTCTTTGTTTTTGAATCGTCACAAATGGAAATATATTTTCCAGTTAAATAATATTATGAATTATTTAATGGAAAATAAACTATTGATAATTCAAACGGTGTATACATAATTAAAAAAAGAATGAACAAATATTTAGAAAAAAAATCAATGACACGTATTCAATATAAAAAAAGCGGGAAGGTCGATTTATGATATTTCTCTTTCGTTCCTTCGGTCCCCGGAGAAATTAGTGGTTTATTATAATTAAGATTTGAATGCTATGGTATCACATCAGAAAATACGATTCTGAGCGAAACACAATATAATGTAATATAATAAACTGATAATTCGTTTCAAAAGTTTACCATGTGTGTAAACTACCTATAATTTTGCTAATTTTTCACCAATTTTTGGTAGTTTTTTTTCTCTCAAGGAAAACTTTTGAGAAATTCGAAAAATGAGCTAAATAATATACCAACTAGATGAAATTTGTTATGGAAGAGTACTCCATTTGTGGTAATCGGACCATTATTTCTACCCAAAAAAGTGTCTTCATACATATAAAAAATATCATTGTTAAACAATGATCTTCGTTTGTCTCAGAATCTAAAATAATGTAAGAAAATTTATTTTTTATTTTTTTATCCTTTATTTAAAAATATATACGCTAAACAGCTTTTTTAAACAAAAATATAAATTATATATATAAATATATATATATATCACAGTAATAAAATAAGACTTAATGAGAATAACAATAGTTGATAAAATTACAAAGGTAGTATTTAATACCAAATATCAACGCTAATTTCATTTAAATACTTCATTGTTCTGACTAGGGAGTCATTCATTAATAAATTTTAACGTAATATTAAACTTTATACATTTTGTGTTACAAATAAAATATAAATTTCCCGACTAAATGTCCCATTAGTACCTACTTCAAATTCAATTTGATGCAGTATTTTATGAAACTATTGTAAAACAATTTACATTTTACCGCATTATAACTGAACTATTATGATAATTGACAAAAATTTAAGTAAATTTTATATTTAATATATTTTATTTTTTTATATTAAATCAAATTGAAATTTCTAACCCTTTAACATGAAAACAAGTCTCAATAATATAATAGATGAAGTATATTATACATTTATAAAACACTAAAAATAAAATTGTATTTTCTCATACGGTTGAATCTGCAGTGAATTCGTTTAAATTGTGTAATGTATGTTAATGTATTTCGATATTGTATTACGTAAAATGAGAAAACACATTGATTTAATCATGGTAGATTTACAATAATTGATCGATACAATCGAGGTCATTTACGAGCATTCTGAAGCAATTAAATGGCCTCCCGATTAAAATAATTGTATGGATTGTAATAAACACGGTAATCGTGCCGGACAGATGATGCATGAATCTTAACTAAAGGTTATTAAACATATGGGTTCTGATATTTAAGAGAGAAAAAATAGTTTACATTTTTTCTGTACGACATTTTCGAACTAGTCACGACGAAACCATATAAGAAACATGGTACTTGTCGATGAGAATCCATACATGTAAATTAAATTTTATGAAAACATTCAATGTTTTCACAATGACCATAATTGCATTTAATTTATTTTGTTCACACGTATAATTTGGTTGACTGATGTAGAAAAACATATATACTTTTCTGACAATTGTTCACATATTGTCGTTTTGTCCATATACTAAGAGTAATTTATTGCCAATTGTATTTCCAAATTAATTTAGATTTTGGCCTGAATAAAATACATATTGCTAAACAAAAATTAATATAATAATGTAGATACTTAATGAAAAAATAAATTTTAAATATAATTCTGGAAGATATAATATTATTATTATACTCAATTATATGAAGAAAACAAATTCGCGATTTTAAGACATTTTAATAAGCAGAATATATACATAAAATTGCATCTCATGGCATGGATTATATATTACATTTATTTTTCTAGCTAAAAACGAAAAAGATCTAACCTGGAATTATCGTGAGAGTGATTTCAATATTCATCCGTTTCATTTTCAATATTATATTGTAATATTTAAGTATTTGTTTTAAAAAATTTAATTTATAACTTTTTCCATTGTAATCTATTGCGTTTTGTCTCTATCAAATTATTATTAAAAATAATAAAATACCACTGCAATCTTAATTTGTATATTATTTTGGTTGAGAATGTGATGTTCCTAATTAAATTAAATTAAATATTCAATCGTCATGTTATATTTACCGTTTTACGAAAATATAGAAATATTAATGTTTTAAATATGAATATCGAATGTAGTGCAGATAAAATTTATCAAAATTGTATATCCCGAAGAATTTTATAACAGTATCGAAGTATTATTTTCTCTCGTGTAACCTGTAACCATATGCCGCACGCTTTTGTGTTGAGTATGCCGATGGCATACGCTATTGTATCTATTCTATTGTTTTCCGTCCATATATTATATATTGATGTTTTACGATGACGTTAAATATTATTATTATAATGATATGGCCGCGACGGTTTTCATGGTATAGACAAAATAGACAGTTTTACGTTATAGGTTAGGTTTCCCAAGCGCGAGTCGTCGTCGACTCGCATAATATAATATAATAACCATAGGCTGAACAATCCGACGACGGAGAGAACTTAACCCGTTGTTTCGTCCAGCAGTGAATCGAGTATCCGCTGTGACCAGTACGGTTAGATTAGATGTAGGGTTGGGTTGAGTTGATGGTTTCGCAACAGAGTATGAATGGGCACCCGTCGTTGCATCGGGGACATTATGCACGAGAAAGAATGATGAGAAGAAGAAGAAGAAGAAGGAAAAAAAAAACACTCATATTATAATATATACACACATATAAAATCTATCGTGTGCATGTGTATTCTAATGTAGCTTTTGTCGTTCCGGGACGATTTAAAATATTGCCACATCCGCCGCCGCCGATATCCTTACATGGACTCTTTGTACGACGATCGTCGTCGTCGAACGTACATTTACATGGACCGCGAGCAGGCCCGAGACAAGCGATTTAATTAGCCACCTCGCCATGAAATATAATAATGTATTATTGTACTGTTAAACTGTTTTTATAGTTTATACGATTATAATAATAATAATTCGTTTAAAAAACAGTTATTAAATAGTAAGTATTGTATTTTAATAAGTAAAAAATATCCAGTATCCATAATATATTATATAATATATAATATAGTAGTATAATATAGTATAAATAATAATAATAATGATACAAATTATATTCTTATTAGTAATCATTTTAATTATTATAAAAAGTAGGAAACATAAAATTAGTTCGTGAAATTTAAACATTTTATTTTATAGATCAAAACAAAAATAATATGGATAATATGTTTTTCAGTTCGTTTTTTTTTCCTCCAGTATTTTTAGAGTTTACCAATAGGTACCTATATGAAATTAGGTAGCAGCAACAGGACCAAGCAACCTCCGGGCTATAACAATAGATATATATTATTTGATTGGTTATTATATCTAGTCATAGTAAAAATATTAGTTTACATATAATTCCGATCTCTAGTTATAAATTATAACAATTAGAATGACCATTATTGAAACAAGTTGTATTTACTTTCTATGCAGTGTATACATTTGACTGAGATTGATACCCGTATGCACAGTCAATTTATGGGATAGTTGAGTTGCTAAGGGACACATAAAGTTATGTGGTCGATTTCCCGAACAATTTTATACAGATATGTCACTCGATAAGCTGATCAAATGTTCCTTCTCTGGGATATGATGGTCGATTAACCTCTCCCTTCCCCCCCCCCCAAAAAAAAAAAATTCGTTCATAAACAGTTGTAACATCGTTGGATGTGAATATGGCTTATTAGATTGGCGCCTGTAAGTTAACGAAATAAATAATTTGTATATTGTGGTTCTCGCCGCATTATAAAGATTACAAAGCTCACAGACCGTAAAACGTCAGTTTTTAATTATTTATTTATTGCGTGGTATAAGTTCAGAAAAACGAAATATAAAAATTACTGCCCATAGATAAATTAGCATAAATAAAATAAGAGTTCTAATATTAGCAAACGCAACTGTATAAAACGAATTATAGGAATAATATTTAAATGTAAATGCACTGTTAAATATGGGTCATAAGAACATGTGTTATAAGATGTTACGCAAAGTTGATCAATGATAGAAGAGAAGGAAAATTAATTTTATTTATGAAAAGGTTACTAAGAAAATATATAATTGCTTCGTGTCGAATTGGTGAGGATATCAAGAGCGAGAGAAAAACGGACAGAAAATATTAGTAAATACAATAGGAAATTTCCTTTGAATACATTTAATCATATTACTATCAGTATCAATTGAAGGCTCCTCTCAGAGTATCATACCAAATTCTAATAATATTACAATCATTAATAGTATAATAAATAATTATAATTGTAACAGTATTTTATATTGTAATGATAATACGAAAATGGAAAATATTTCATTTCAAAGAACTCAATCACAACAAAATATAATATTATATTATTATATTGGTTATTATATTATTAAAAGGCAAAGGAAACGAATAATATCTATTTGATCAATAAGTCTTTCTTCATCAGAATTAGATTAACTTCAGTTGGAATATAATTAATTGTTTAATTCATATACTTGCTGCAGTATATTATGTCGTTATTCTGAATGATTAATAATATTTTGTGCACACATTTAATGAATTTTTCGTGTACAAAATAATTTAACGTGTTTGAAAATGATGTGTTAACGAACAAGCACTCGTTGTGAAGACGTAATTTATGTGTGCTAGCTGGTTTTGTTTTTGAGCACCCCATCCCTTTGAACCGTTTATGAACGTCTACGCCCCAGTAAACGGTTAATGGACATTGTAAGTATAGGTGGGTTAGGTGGGGGTGAAAAAAAAAATTAGATTTTCGACCATTATTATTCATTTTTGACTTCGATGACTACAAATAATGTATAATTACGCGTGGGGCTGCATCGAGGCATTGGCTTTGTTGTTTGAAAATGCAACAGTATATAATATTGCGTAGTAGAGAGCAACAAGATGCACTCGGTTATCTCTGTTTTGGAAGGGGGTGGTCCTTTTTGGACCCTTCCGGCTGATGCCGTCATTACACAAGACCCTTTGGTTCAGGGTAAAACACCCCACATACACAGACCTTCGAAGGGTTGCGACCCTCTTTAGTTATTTCATTATTTCTCTCTCGCGCGCCCTTTAAGAACGTTGCGTCGCTGCCGACACCGGTGCCGCCGTTTGCAGATTTCTCGACGGAATTCTCATATCCGAAACTTTGTGTTTCCGCATCCTCTGACGATAGACTCCATCGACAAATTAACCGTCTCGTTGTACCATTTGTTTTTTCAATAATTGTGTGCGAGTGCATTTCTTGGAAGGGTCTCGAGTACGATAAACAAAGGCGAAATAATATCGAATAACCTTCGTCTAGATATAATATAATAATACGTATACATATATAGTAGATATACATAGTCTCCTTCTCAATATAATGAAAGTTACCGATTATTTATATTATATAGCGTGTATAATCGTGAACAATTTATATTATCCCATTTATTATTAGATTTTCCAAATAAAAATACAATATTCTGTTTATAAAGTATCAAGCACGCGTGTCGATGAACAAATTCGATTGTTCGGTAAACAAATAATGTTAACAGCTGTGACACCTTTGATTATCAATATTTCACATCATATAAGTTTTAATAAAATATTAAAATCTCTTTAAAATTATTTTTTCTTAAAATGATTAGTTGGAATAGAAATTAAAGAATACAATAATTATTTGTAAGAAAATTAGAATTAAATATAAATTTACTTAGTATAAATTAGAAAAGTATTATTAAAATACGTACATTATTTTTGGCATCGATCAGAACAGAGTCTAAGACTATACGTTATAAAATAAAATTATATTATGTTTCTTAGTTTTTTTCGCTCATTAAATTTTAATAATGATCTTATAGACTTTGGTTGTCAATTTTGCTCATTATATCTAGATAATTGATAATAAACTAATAAATGTAGCAAAACAAAAGGTTTAATAAAAGTTAAAAAACAAAAGAAAATTTAAAGGATTGCCTAAAACCTAAATTAAGGGCACATATTTTAACCAAGAAAAAAAGTCTTTTGGTTTAAAAACAAATTGTTAAGTTTAATATTTTAAAGGGTAGGAGTTTATTTGAATTCCAATTTTACCCACTTTTCCCTCATTATATTATAATAAAACACTATATTTGGTAACATATAGTTTTGTGTTTTTTAAGTTTGTATGAGGCAGGTATTAAAATGTTTAACTGCAGGAGGTAACATTATTAATTATGCCTTTTTGTTTTATTCATTAATAATTATTATGGTACAATTAAATGTAGATACGTATAAACAAATTTCAAGTTATTATAAGTATACCAACAATCTTAATTTTAAACAATGACATATACCTCATAACATCACATACAGCAGTTATGTGAATGAAAAAATGTCACGTGAAACAAACAACAATAAGGAAAAAACTTATTAGCGAAAGTCGATTAAAAAACTTTTTTCATTAAAACTTAAAAACAACTTAACCGTAGTAAATTTAACTAATTTCTACTAAATTGATTTATTTATAGGGTGGCGATATTATTATAATAATACGTACGATATACACCATTAATGAAAACCAACTACATACCTAAATAAATATTTATTTTTTATTTTTATAACTATAATCGTACTGTTTTTAAATATAATTATAAATGTTGTAATGACAACAATTTTTTTTTTATAAATAATATAAACGTACTTAACTAAAATAGTGATACACTACCTACTCGCAGACATATTTGAATCGTAAATTAAATATTAATTATAGGAATTACGAGACGAGTTAGAGTTTTATCTTGAATTGTTAATTTTCCGCGCTTACGTTCGACAAAAAGTTTTTATGTCCTTAAAGTATTTTTACTTTAATAGTTTTCTGTTATTTCAATAGGATATGGGAATGAACTTTCAGTTTTGAATTTGAAGCGAGTTTTAATTATTGGATACACATTGAGTTGAACGTTAGAAAAGTTTCTTCGAGCGTATATGTTTTTTTAAATAAATTAAATAATAAATAACTACAAAGAGTAATGGCCGTACAACGAAGCATTGTAATTTACGACGAATTGCTCAACTATAATTTAGCGAAATAGTAATTCGTATAATATAGGGAAAATTCAACAGGGTTATTCGAGCACTTAATAGCGGTTATTCCGGAAATGTAAGTCTCAAGTTCCGAATTCAGGGATACGATTTACAAACCGCATTATTTTAAGGCTTTTGACAAGAACTCACTTTTCAAAGAAGCCGAGAGCAGCTGCATCGAAGTGTATACCAAGTGAAATGTACCACTAAAAAATTATCTCAAGTTTAGATTAAAAATTAATTATAATATTATTGTTATAATGAGCATTAACGTCTTTTAAACGTTGTAAAAGTGAATAAACTGCTTAAGAAAATCAACTGGTTACATTTTAAAATTGATATTATTATGTTTTCATAGTAAATTTGTAATCTCGTATGAATGAAATTGATTTTACAAAAATATTTAATCAAATTTGTGGTTTTATAAAACTTAATCAAACTAACCTAAATAATATACTTTTTCTGCATTCTAAGGGGTATTTTATAATTTTAAATCTGGTATTTATCATGGTTTACAATAGGTATTAATAGCAAGTAGTTCATATTTTTACTGCAAATTTTTAAAATATAATTTATGTTCGTATAAAAAATATTTATTTGAGCATGAAATAATGAAAGTGAAAAATTGGTATGATTTATATTCACAAAGTAAATACAGATAATTTGTTGCATTAAATGATAATTTTAAAATATTATGTTATGATACTCTAATATAATAAAAGTAAAAAGTGTTTCATAAAAAAAAAATTATCATATATTAATATTATCATTATTAATGATTCAAATTTACATAAGTAACATTAACTATTTTGCATTCTGATTATTAATAATATTTAACATAATATTATAATATTGTTTTATAACTACGTATTAACAACATACATTATTTTACATATAATTAAAAATACAAATTTTGTCACATTCTAACTTACTAAAATATTCAACAAAACATATTATAGTGTAGACTATACCTATAGTGATATTTGTTTAATCAGAATGTAATTTATTTGCCTCCTTATGTTTGATAATGTTTTATTTAAATAACACGCATCAAACAGTTTGAAGTTTAATTTTACACTTTCAGTTCCATTGTCTATATTTAGTATACTAAAAATAGGGTTATGTCTTTTGTGTAATTCTATTGTTCGATTTTTAGTATAATAAATATAATATATTAGTTTTCCATAATAAATGCACTCAATGAATATTGTGCGCAATCAACCATATTACGCATTTATTGCATTTTCCAACACATACGTATAAGGGTTGGGTCTCACCGAGAACTGTTTTTTAATGTTTCAAACTTTATTCGTGTTATAGGGTATACTAAAAAGTTTCGGTCCAACTTCTGGTAAGTAATATGTAGTATAGGGGAGTGAATATTGGGGTCAAAAACCTCTCCAGCTTCTTCTCTAATTCCCATAATTATTAAGGGTACTTTGCGGCCACCATGCCCATTTATAAGTATAAACACATTCAGAAGGTATGTCAAAAACAGAATTTTCCACACGATTTTTCAGGAAAAAATTTATTTTAATGATTATTAATTGGTCTTACAATAAATTAAATAGCCCATATAGACCTTATAACTTAATTTCTATTAATAGATCAAAAAACACTTTAAGAATTAAAAATTTCTGTATTTTAAATTATATTTTTTGATTAAATTTTAATAATAAATTATAATTTAAAAAAACTGAATATAATGTTATAATAAAAATACCAATATTCTTAATTTTAAATAATAAAAAAATCTTTTTTTTGGTAGACTTTTAGTCAAAATATTAAATTTAAAAAACAAAACAAAATAAAAGTTTTCTAAAACATAATAATGCATTTTAAATATGCAAAAATATGTTTAAAAGTTTTGAAATAACATTATTAAAATTATAATTTTTATAATTCAGTTAATTTTGTGATTTTTTTGCACAGTTTTCTCTGATTTTATCTACTGTCATTATAGAACATTTTGGTATGTTCAAATTATTAGGAATTTTAAAATGCGGTCTGATTATAAAAGCTACATAAAATTAGATTGTACATTTTACAATTATATGTATTTCAGTATAATCGTATAATGGTTTTTAATTTGAAAATTATTTATGATGTTTTATATAATAATCTATAAATTACTTACGACTTAATAGTAAATTAATTAAAAACATTTATTAATTATGATTTTTACACTACATGATTATTTTAATATATAGACTATAAACTATATAGTAGTTATTTCCCGTTAATATATCAAATTATGTTAGGCTAAAATTTATATTTTGTCTTTGCATTTGTTGGTGACATTGTAATATTATTTAAATGCTAACTTTAAAGATTTTGTAATAAATTAAGCCTGACTATATCATAGCTCTATAAATAATACCTAATGGATTTATATTATTTGAGACTGTAATATAAAACTAAAACTAAAACTACGTAGATATTTTATATTATTATATGTGCCTAAACGTATATTTAGTCCCTTAAAAGACATATAATAATAATAATAATATATTTCTAAAGTTATGTAAACATATTCTATATTACTTTATCTGACCTAGTATTATATTATTTTATGTGGGATCAAAAAAGCCGTTCACCTAAATTATGGGTACACGTGTCGTCCTGTAACCGACCATTTTGCAGTCAAAATCTCTATTTTTCTACACAAACGCTGTATGTATTAATACGGTCACGTGGACAACCCAATAAAAATCCGCATGAGCTCAAAAAATAGTGTATAATATATTATTATAGTAATCAGAATTGATAAACAGTGACTATTTTTAACAGTATAAATTCATATCTAAATAGATAATCCATTTAACTCTTACAATTATAATAAAACACAATATATAGATACAAATAATGACGATCAAAAGTTTAATGATTTATTTCGGTTTTCATTTTCTATATTACATATACTATCTAAAACAATGAAAATATTAAGTTGAATTATGTTCACATGAAAATGTTCATTTCATGGTTTTGTCATTATTATTTAATTGATTGAATGTTGGTTAATAAAAAAAATAAATACCCAATTGATTTACTAATAATAATTAATTTTAGAGAAACAGAGAGGTCAGTATATCCTATAGAAATGTTTGAACAGGAGGCGAACATTTAATTAGATGAACCTTGTTAAAGAATTGTTGGATAATAGTTTTAAACGAAATTCCTTTCACTTTTTGATTAAAATTCATGAAAATATATAATGTATGGTTCTGTTCTTAAATTAATATAATAACAGTTACGCTACTAATAATAGGGGTTTTATTTTTAAATTAAGAGAGATTGAAGCAATTATGAATTTTTTTCATCGAAATTCTTTTTGTTCGTAAAATATTTATTAATATTTTTTACATATACAGATTGACATTAACCTGCTGTAGTAGTCAAAAACCAACACGAAATTTTGATTCCCTGTATAATTGAAATGTGTATTTATATGAAAAATATATTATAAATTGTTTGTTTCTTTTTTATCACATGTATTTTAATAGTACGTTTTAATGACAAAAAATATAACTAAATTTGAGCCGTATTACTAAAACAAGATTAATAATTCCTCGTTGCAGTTATTACTCATAATCACATTAAACTAATCACAATTAATATTCCTTCGGTTATTCCACATTTTCTAGTGACGTTTTGTATTATTTTTTCGTTGGTGTAATATTCCACCTTGTGTATTTTTCAACGTTCCAATTAATGATATTTTACCCCGTTCGTCGCCAACGCAGAGATTTCGGCCTATGGAGTTTCACAAAAGTTTCACGCCAAATCACTCCCCAAAAGCTTTCTTCCGGGCAATTTATTATTCTCCGTCTGTTGTTAAATGACCCGTTGCAAAATGCCGTCTGGACACCGCCGTAACATTTCAAATAAACCCTCATGCATTTTCATTTTTTTATACATTATATTCTATCCGTTTTAAGTTGAATACTAACATTTAACTGCCACCGTCGTTCATTTTATTATTACAATATACCTACATTAAATTTAAAATTTGTAGGTATGTTTGTTTCGTAATTAAAATTAAAAAATGTAATCATTTATCATTTTTACTCTTATTTGTTAACCGGTAAAAATGTTGAACTTATGATATAATGCATACACATTTATAAAATATATTTTTATTTCACTCACGTTAAATAATTAATTTTTTTCATTACAACTTTATTGCAACTAATGAATAAAGTAACCCATTCCATTTAATAGTATTAATCTCGTCATTATTTTCATTAAATATATGAATATGAAATTAAATGCTTTGAATAGTTTTTATTTTTAACACTAATATATAATTAAATAACGTGGCTGTATTAGTTAAAAATTATAGAACTACATTTTCTAAATTTAAATACTATTTTATCTTTTATTTGTTTTATTTTGAAATATGTACAGTAGGAATAAAATATAAATTAGTCTATGTTAATGATTATTTATTCAAGTTTTAGATATTACGTTGAAATTTAACATTATTTGATTTATTAATCAATTTTTTCAAACTGTTTGTCTTCTGCTTCATTTTGGAAATTATACATTAAAATGTAATATTTTGAGATTTAACATTTATATTAAAAGTGAAACTTAAGATAATATTTTATATGTACAATTCTATGGAATATTATTTACGTATACTTTATTACAATGATATTAAATATCGAAATAGTAAAATATTAAATAATAATATCTAACAAACTATGGCATTATTGTATTATTACGTATATTTTTTAGTTGAGTACTAAACCGGACAGATGGCTCTGCAGTAACGTATTCGAAACATTTTTTAGACAATATTCTATAAACAGTTATAATAAAAGTTGAATTTTACAATTTTTTTTAAAAATATTATAATATGAACTATATCGTTATTATTGTTTGTGTAAATTACATTTTATTGGGAAAAATAATACTTTGTCTCAATTATATTTGTAATGTGTAATTCTTGTCAGTTTGTCACTCTGTAAATGGGGCTATATCGCATACGGATTCCCTCGACAGAGTGAAATTATTATACAGTGTAATCAGACTTTCGTATATTTGACGTGAATTTTCAATATAATCTTCAATTGTTATTGTAACATAATAATCTGATCATTCTTTATAAATTACTTATGGGTGAACTATCGATGACCAATGCGGAACGAATAAAACGGTTCGAGTCGGTGTAATAAAAGGTACCAACTTTCGAGGAAATCCGTTATTTTATTATTAACCCATCGTGGTCGCCGACGATCGTGAGAAACCTTCCATTTGGCATGGTGTTTCGCCTGTTTCCGATGCTGCAGTGGTCCATTAAAGGTTTAATATATTATATAATAATATACTCATCAGTGGTTCGTCCGACACCCGTTAGAAAGGGAAGATAGAAAGAGCGAAACCTATTATTTTACACAAAAAATACAGCTTAAATAAACCCATATAAGTACGTATTTTTTCGTTACATTTTATCGATAACGACGTATAAGTATATGGGTTTTTTTTTGTTCATTTCAAATAATCCGTTTATATATATATATGTATAAAAAAAATAATGTATTAGCTCAAAATGTATTATAACGACATTTCGACACTGACTGATTACTTTATTTTTACGTAAAAACTTAAGTACTATCGTTGTATTGTTGTCAATATTTTATTATGATTACCTAACCCTATCGAATGAAAAGGGCTTTTATTTTTAACAAATTAGTTTTTTTTTAATTTTATTGTTATAAATAAATTACTGCATATTTTGTGAAAGGGTAATACTTTAACTAGAAAAAAAGGAAAATCCATATTTGTCTGGAAATAGCAGATTTAAAAAAAAAAAAAAAATATGATAATAATAAAATATATAATATATTATAGAGTATGTATTTGAAAATAAGTTTTATAAAATAAATGCTTAAAATAATTAAATATTAAAATCAATAATAATATGTATATATTTATAAGGTTTTATTAATTGTACATAATGTACAGTACATTATATGCATTTTAAATAAAACAATAAAAATTATATTAAAAATATTTATAGTTATCACGAACAGAATAAGCAAGTTGCGAAATTACAATATTAAATTTATAAACGATATTCGAAATGTGCATTTTTTCCCAGCAATCATTAATAACAATCGTGTGCTAATCGAATTTCGTTATTTTTTTGTTTGAAGGACAATCGATTTGTACTTACTTGATATCAACCCGGTTAGCTTATGTGATTTTTTTCCCGTCGTAAAATTCTCCAACGAATTTTCTATTACCGCGAAGGCTACCGCGAGTATATATTTTGCAGTCAATACAGGGAAAGTCTCGGGCGATCGTTTGGTTTTAGTACCAATACTAAAAATGTATGTTGGGTTATGGTTTGTCTTCGTATGTTTGACCTACATAGTATATTATTTAGTCGTAGTGAACAGTTTTTGTGGTATATTGGAACAGGATGATAAATGAATATTTCAATTTGTCAATATTGGCGAAACAAACCGTATTTGATGTAATTGGATTTTTAATCATTTTGCAATTCGCAGTGACCATCGTACAACTATATAGTCCGTATAATGTACGCTACGATACAATATATATTGTGAGCAGACAAATAATAGTAATAAATAATAATAATTTAATAAATCAATTTTAAATTCAATGTCCGTCGCAAAATAATCCAAAACGCAATTATTATTATCATTTCTTGTTTTATGTTTCAAACACAAACGATGACATATAAATGAAAAAGGAATTATACTTACTACTTACATAATAATATATACGACATATTAAACGGTTTTTACGTAATATCGAAGAAAAAAGAAATTAACAGATAAATAAAATAATAATACTTATTTGGTCACAAAATCAACATCATATACTTATACGCGTGATATGTGCTGCAAACCGATAATGTCACACATTATTATCGGCTCGATAAACGATCTCCACAGTTTAACTAATAAGGTTCACAATACTACATTATTTTATAAACGCAACATATTATGTACGATTGTATACTATTAACATAATATTATAACCACTCGTGTATCGATTCGATTTGTAGTTCGATATTTTGAAATCGTATGCGAAAGACATGATGACATGACTCATAATCTCACACAATTGCACTTTGTCCAGACTCGCAATATGATCGTATGGTCATAACAATATTATTCTTTCTCGTCACGAAAATGTACTAACCGGAGATTATTATATTCACGTGTAACCGCATTGACCGTTAAGTCAAATTTTCTTCTTCTTATTTTTGTAATCAATCCTAAGATTGATTACTGTATTCTTCATTCTTGGTTGTAACTTGCCTTCCTCTTAATTTCTTCTTACGGATTACATACTCGATCCATTAGCTATTTTGAGTGGCAGCTATTTCTAACCTACTACCCCACCCCCCTCCTCGAAATTGTATCCTATTCATAATTTATTTTATTTATCATAATATTCTATCATTTATCTTAATTGTATAACAGTTGGATAACAAATCATAGTATCATTATTATAGTCCGTGTTTATAAATCAAGTTTGAATGGTTTTAAATTTTATTAAATTAACAAAAATTAAACATTTTTGTTGAGTACTTGAATGTTAAATTTAAATTGTCATTAATGAGCTACAAATAATAATTATGAGTGCAAAAACCTCAAAATTTTTTATTGGTATTATTTATTAGTTGAGCTACAGAGTATAGGGGGAGGGGGCAACATATTATAATTTATTGTGAGAACCCTAACCGAACCAAAATCCCGCGTACGCTATTGGCTATTCGTTTGATTGTCTCATATATATTCTAATCATGGTCTAGACCTATAATTTTTAATTTCTACAAATTGTTATCTACCCTTATGTAATATTAATCTAAGCAACCTGCTGTGTCACAGTGCATGTTTAATCTATACACATTTCGCTTATTATCGATGCATTTCCACGGAGTTCTTCTCTCAGACCTTCGTCCTTAATATTTTTTCAATATTCACCATAATTATTATCGATCAAACTTATTATTATTTTTTCGGACTTTCTTAAAAATCGTCAATAAAATCCTATAGATTCGTATAAATTCGTATACACTTTTTCTACGTTCGGGCAGCTAGAAAATCGTGAGACTATTAATTTACCTATAATATACGAGCCATTTACGATTTCCGAGATGTCAGGAAATCAACACACGCAGGAATCGGTTACGCGATAATAAGTTTTCCGTGCGCATACGAACGCACACGAAAACCACCGGGGTATCAATTAAATAATAATTATAATTATCACAATAAATAAAGGACTCGGGCGCGATAAAACGTCGTCGTCGTTCCCCACATAGGCTAATGAGGTGCAAACGGGTGATTTATGGTCCGACACGCGTGATGTTTTCGTAGGAAATTCGTGTGACGACGACGTTTTAGAGTCGAAACTGTGACGGTCGGAAAAGGTTAAATGGATCGCGTGACTATTAGATTATAATATACCTACCTCGCATAAACCGACTGCTCGGCGCCGCCGCCAACGTTAATGAATTTATTTCAAGTATAGTCGATATTAACCGTTTTCCCGTGCGATTTCCAGACTCGTCCACGCGTCGGTTACATCGAAGTTTGGTTAGGACTTTCATACTGACGTACGGATAAGTATTCATAAAAATATAATATTATTATTTTTTTTTTTTTTTAAAAAAAAACGACCTTAATGAAACGGTACAGTCGGCGGTATAATATTATACAACGTATTATATAAATCACAGGTTCATCGTCACGTTTATAATAATATTTTATGTTTACCGTGTCGTATTATATTATCATATTAAACGCGAAGAATTTCGCATTAAAGTTTTATAATAATATTTTTAACCAACGCGATCGCGGCGAAAATAGGCTTTTTCGTATTTTCACGAGAGGTTATAGTTTGGTTAGATTAAATATACTTAGCAGTTTATCAACAAAATCGACCGAATCTTTTCGAACGAATAATACAAAATATTGTGTGGGCGTTTTGCGTCCAAAAATCTTGCTTTATCGTCTTCCACCAAATACCGACTCGTATTCCACTCGAACCTATTCGGAGACTCACGTACAGTGTTCAAACCTTTCATAACTTAAATACACACATAATAATAATATAAACATCGGTTAATTAATTCTCGTACGATGTATAAGCATATCCGTATTACAATATTATAATATAATGTTATGATTAAATATCACCGCGGCGATTCTATCGTGTAAAGTATAATATAATATAAGCCTATATTATATAACCGTTTGCCGTCTTCGAGTCGGTTTGTTTTAAACAAACATTTGGTCATTAATCTTTTGGCGTTATGTGTCAGAATTATAATTACATAAAGTTGTTTCGTTTTTAATTTTACCATACCCAACATTGATGGTTTACTTTGACGTCCGTTTTGATATATTAATTAAGTAAGGTAAATAGAAATTATTATTCTCGTATAGGTATAGGTATACGGATTATTATATTCATCGTTCTCCTTCTCGGAATTTTCTATCCCGAAAGTTATGTACTTTCGATATAACTTGATACATTTGCATTTGTTTTGTCAAATACTTTAAAAAAAATCCTCGTGTTTGTAGAAATTTCATTTAAATATCACTCAAAATATCTCAAAATGTCAACAGTTTTAACTTTAATTTTTTTGAATACTTCAATTTTAAAATTACTTATAACTAGGTATAGTTAAATTTGTTTAAAATCACAGATATGTTTAGTACCCATTTATTTTATTATTTTTTTTTTATTATTATTGCTTCACTGACAAAATTTAAAAAAACAAAACAAATGTAAGAAAAAGATAAACAATATTAATTTTACAATTGAAATTAAAATTTCAATAAAATTTTAAAATTCATTAGACATTGCCATATTTATTTATTTTTTTGATATGTTTGGGATATTTTTAATGTTTTTAAATATTTTTATCACATTTAATTTGTATGTTTTCAAACATTTTTAAGTCATCAAATTCCGGTCCAACAATAACATTATATATATATAAAAAAAAACGATCATTATAATAACATATTATTATCAAATGAGTCGACTAGGAAAACATTATTAATACGAATTCTGTACGCATTATAATATACGGACAACAGACGACACGAGTATATACATTATAAATTATAATAATAAACGATAGATGATACAACGATATACCATTATATAAACAATATGACCTCTTTGTATTGACCCGTTGTCATTGATTTATACCTCGCGACCACGTTCGATTCTTATCGATATCGCTTAGGTAATTTTCCAATTCAGGATTGGACACCCGTGGCAAAATTAAATAAATAAGTACAAAATACTCACGCTACGCATAACACACTTCAACAACACTAACCCAGTCGTACATTTTCAACATTACGAAATCCAAAACCTTAACCCCTTCCGCTAGTAGTTATATCATAATATTGCGTATACTTATATAGATGTAAACATAGATACTAGATATAGTGATTTATATACCATGATTAGTGCGTGCAGTTAGCTATTGAGTTTTTCGACCACGGCACCGCGTCATTTTTTTGCGATTAAATGCAAAATAACATTATAAAAATTATTTGGTAAACAAATAAACGAATCAATCGTCTGTAAAGTCGACATATCTATATCGGTATCTATAAGTTAGGTTGGGTTAGGTTATATGCATAAGTAATCTAACCATGTTTGCAAGGCTGGGCAAGTTATCTAATTTCTTTTAACTCGTTAAATTAAGTTTATCTAAAAGTTTTAAGTTATATTAAAACAAAGTTTCTTTTAATTTTAGTTCAAATGTAAATAAAAGTAACTTAACTTATAGTTGAATATTGAGCATGTTAAATTAAAATAATATAAACACATTTTTCTATGTGTTCACAATAATCATAATTTTAACTTAAAACAAATAATTACCTGAAAAATAACTTGGTAATTTAGACAAATTTAACCAAAAAAAAGTAATTCGTTACATAACTTAATCAAAATTAATATTACTTTAATTTTAAACTCCTTAATGTCCAGCTTTGCTATAGTGTACTAGTTTTAGGCTATAGGAATGGATAAAAACAGCTGAAACCGAATTTACTCTGTTATAATATTATTATTATTATTATTGGTGACTTTCGAGCTATACAAACCTGCAGTTATGTCTATTTAATATTTTAATTGGCAACAGTATTCACGACATAATTATATATAAAAATAGAGGTTGTATTTTGTAGGATATTTACGACATAACGACTTTACCTTCTTTATATACGCGTTTTACTAATAATATACTTATAAATGAATATAAATATTGTATTTTTTATATTTTTGTCGAAAAATGTGATATGTAAATATATGTTAATAAATAAGACGAGTCCGGAGTTTATTACTACCGCGATGGTGAACTGTAAGGCCGCCCGGGGTGTTTTGAACAAGGGGTTATAATATAATATTAAAGAAATATAATATTAAAAAAATGCCAAAAGAACAAAAATTAATAATTTTATACGAAAAAAAAAAATATAAAAAAATACGTATTATACACATTAGTAAAACACGAAGTATTAGAATTTACTCGATTACGGTAGTCGATTACTATTATACTTGCTACCGATGAATTAGAATTTTGGTAATAAAACATTTCAGTGTGGGAGTAATAGATTAATATAATATACGTAATAATATGTGGTAATGTCATAAAACTTTTCCAACATTGTTTAGTGAACGCCTGCAGACATAAACGATTTCATGATGGAAGATGTAATAGGTAATAGGCGTAATTTGAGTAGTAGAAGGACGATTTATTTTTTGTCGATGAGATTTAGGACAAATGGTGCCCTAACGAGGTATAGTCCTCTGGGCAGAAAATTAGTTGGACATTACGAAAAGTCATTTTATTAGAAAACGTTTCTTATAATATTACATGTATTTCATAAAATAGCCGGGATCTATACGCTCAGTTTTTCTGTCGAACCTTAAAGAATTGTTGCCATTTTAACAGTAAAACATTAATTTCTCGTATTATTTAAAGTTAAAATTATTGTTTTCTTTTATATAATATTTATTCATTTCACAAAGATAAGAATAATTAATTTAGTAAAAACATTAAGTAATTAAAATTAAGGTAAATTAAATTTACTTAAATTAATTTTACTAAAAACTTAATTTATTATTTTGGGTGATATATATTAAATTTGGTTTAAAATTGAATATTTAAACATGACTATGAAATGTTTATATATAAGTATATAATATATGTGGATTATTATATCTAATTGATCTTTACTGTAAAACTAGTTTACCCCTAAACACGCAATATTTAATAAAATTTAATTTTAATGTTCAAAGTAAGGCTATTTACTGACAAATTTCTTTAAAAGCACAACGTACTGTTATTTACAATTTTTACTTGAAAACATAATATTGCTACGTTTTATGTTGTTTATTATACGTATGTCCATCATAATATAATGTAATTTCATCCTATCAAAAATAATGTCTTGTCGTGAAATATTTCCGGGAAATAGGTACCCACGTCTACGTAAAAGAATTTAAAAAAAAACTAGGATATAAAAGGAAATGAACATTTTTTGCTACCGTATAAATCATATGTAAAAATCCATGAAGAGAAAAATATTTTCCTAGACGGCTAAAAGGTCGACAACAACAATAGTTGTGTATATAAATCGTTTGTTACCATAGAGTTGTTAAAACTTTCATTTCCCTATGTATTTGGGTAAAATAAACCTAAAGAACTATTTAATTAAAAAAAGAGACTGTTTTTAAACTTCACATGAATATTAAATTAATGAATATTAATAATTTTTCATTTTAAAAATTAAATGATTCTACGATACCTCCAAAAAATCTGAAAAATTATAAAAAAAAGTTTTATAATATGAAATATATTCAATAAAATAATTCTATATATATGTGTTACACTTTTTTAATATTTTCCTTTTTTAAAGTTTTATTTGCTAATCAATATATTATATTTTATTAATTCTAATTATTCATTACCTATCTATATAATTAATATAAATATATTGTATGAAAATATTAATGAAGTTTTAGTCATGATGAATATTACATTATATAGTGTAAATATCCGTTTTCTTATACATTCTTGCACACAACTACACAAGTGCGATAAAATTAATGAACTATTGATATCGAAAACGATGACGTCATTCGATGATGGGGTGGGAACGGGAGAACTTATTAAGATAAAACTTTTTCAATATAAATTAATATTATAATATCGAAAAAGAAAAAATTGGAATAAAACGAACGTAGTTATACGAGATATACGATGAGCACATAGCACACCTTAAATAATGGACTTGACCTCAGCTGTGTTAGTATTACAATATATATTATATGATTTCACGGTGCCGTATCGGATTTTCTTCGTTTAATCGTGAAACGTAAATGGGTCTGACTATACAGCTCTTTCGTTGTCAATCGTATTATTTACGAGACAGCTTCAGTGCCGTATTTCGATGGCGATCGTCCGACGACCGTTTCGACGTGGACTTTTCGTGCAGTTATTTCCTCGAAAGGCTCATAGTAATAATAATAATAACATTTACGGCGGTGGGCGTAAATCACGTCCCGAAAATCGCCGAACTATATCCGGTCGTACGGACGGAAGTACTATATATAATATTTCGGACTTTATATACGGGATCGAATCCTCGCGGTTCTTCTGAAAGTCATGGGCGGCTGCGGTATAACCACGGTATATATAATACAGGTAAGTATGGTAACCGATATTTATATTATATCCTATTAGAACGTCCTATATACCTGTATATAGGCAAATGCATAATAATATTATTATATAAATATTATACACCCACTCATGGTTTCCATTCTCGAGTCCGCTTCTTCGTCATAAATTATCGAGTGAGCTTCAAAAATAATATACGCATTAATGTTATTATTATTCTCTAATATATTCTATACGCGAGGGTTTTTTTTTTCTATAACGCATGTAACAATATTAGAACAGTACCTAGGTATATATGGTATTTTATATCTAGGCATTGAATATGGTAGTATTATCTTTTATATTATTTTATCTCTTCTTCTTCGTACCACAGCACACACACACACACACACACCACAACTGAACAAACCAAATAAAATAAATAACAAAATATGATTTTATATTCACGAAAGTCGTATAAAATATATAATATATATATATATATTATATGCTTGGAAGGCACGCCCAAAACGTCACGTGTTATTAATGCACTTATCACGCATAATTATTATTGTACAGATGCGCCGCCGCCGCCACACAGTCTTCGAAGGAAAACAAACAAAACGCACAACCGGTTGTAGAAAGTATGTTATACTCCGACATTTTACTCACAAAAGAAAAAAATAGAATTATACTAAAATATATTACTATTATTAAGTTCCATTTTTTAACTCGAGAAGCTCCCCCGCTGCGTTTTTTGTCTTTAAATCTAACGCTGTTCTTCTTTTATTGTTCGCAAATTAAACAGTTAAAATCATGTTGAGTAATGCGGATAAAAAAATATCAAATAAACAAATTATTCGTACATTAATATTGTGTGATATATTATACTCAAAAAATCTAAAACCTTATAACTTATAAGTCCTAAGTAATAATAATATTATGCTGTTTTAGATGATCAATGTGAAATCGTTTTGGTATAATATTATGGCGCTGAAATTAGATTTTAAATTGAGCCGTAGGCCTATATAGATCTATAGTAACTTTGAACTGAATAAGTAACACTAAACGTTACTTAAAATAATATCAAATAGGTAAGTTAGTATAAGTATAGAAATATATAGATGTGCATTTAATTTAAACCTTGAAATATACGAGTCTTACAAAACGAAATGAAAATTATCTTTTCTCTATACCATATTTGTATTACTATTACTATAATATTATATAATATTTTGTTGTCTAATTTTACAAGAAAATTATGTTAGTCTATTACTTATTAGATATCTGATCATATATGTTTGGTAGTCACGCACTACGTAGTATGAATTTTATGAATCACTCTGTTCAAATATTAAATACATTAGTCACTGGAGTATATTACACTGGAAAAAAATAACAAATTGGAATAAAAATATAAAATAACGTTATAAAATGTAACTAATATTCATATTCTGAACGTTTTCTAGCATTAAAGAATCCCTACTGTGAGTGAAACAAATTATAAGTAAGTCTCAGTGCATATATTTCAAGGCTCTTGCAGGATTATATAGCAGTTGACATGAGTTTACGACATGTCATTCTAGGACTGACATGGAATATAACGACATAACTGATGGGTTTAACAGTATAATACTAGAATATAATAATATAATATATACGTAATAATAAGGCCAACTATAATCTTAACATTGTTGTTTTAAATTAACATGGAGTAGATACTGCATGCAAAAAATGATATTTAATAATAGTACATTAAATACAATATTAAACAAAAATTGCCAGAAATAATACCGATTCGTAATATGATTATTTATATTTTACAACCCTTCTTTTAAATGTTCATAAATAATATAACAAACTGCAACTGTATTATCCCGATGTGTTTGGGCCATAACAGGAGGGTGCCACTAATCATGAGTGTGTAACAAAATTCATATTGCAATTTATATATAACACATATTATTATTATTATTATTATATAACTATCTCGAATAATCATTTCATTTGTAATTATGACTAAGCAACAGCTTTATATTTTTTATAAAATAAAAAAATAATACGCTACTTCTTTGAACCGAGCTCGTGTTATTAACTTTCATGATAGGGTAGGATATCGCTCTATTTTTCATTTCCCACGTCCGCATAATATCGTTTACGGTTGTCTCTTTTTACGATTTCACCGTCAAAGGGGGTCGGAAAATTGGAAATGTAAAACCGTGAAATCCACAACGGTATTCCTTTTATCCTGCAGGGTCACATATATTCGTAGAACACATATACTATACAGTGTGATCAGAATTGAATACGAATTACATAAACGTATTCAATATCATTTCTATTATGTTTGTTAGATTTTCTAGTTTGTATTACAAAATTCTGATCACCCTGTATATATGTAAGCATTACGCAATATATAAAGTCGCGAATATAGCATACGGTCTACATCACTCTCGATGTATATTTCTTTTTCTTTTTTCCCTTTTTCTCATTGCAATTGCACGTGCCCGTCAGTCTTGTTCCAATTAAAAGAACCCTATATATAGTAAAATAATCTTTGTCTCACAGGGGGGTCCCCAGGCCACCAGATTTTTCCCTTTTGTCTCATTCACAAATCGTGGGGTGTGATAATGTTTTGCCATATTAGCGTTAAGCCTTTGGGGGTATAATATTACCACAGTTACCGCGGTAACTACATTGCTGTATATGGTGATAATCATCAATATTCCGGCCTATTCCGATAATTCGACTATACACGTGTTCGATGTTACGCTAAAGGCTATAACAAAGTACTTTCAGAGAAAATGAAAATATAAATATTATTGCTTTTATTAGCTATTTCTTATCTATTTATTTAAATTTAGGATTTACTGAAATAATAATATTTTTATATCATTATTATCAAAAAAAAAAAAAACAAAAAAAAATGCTATAGAATATTTAAGACCAATTAATAGCTTATTTATGTTAGATAATTATAATAAAAATAATTTTCATGTTTATATTGTACACAATAATATGATATATTATTATATTAAATTCATGAATTTGATTAAGATAAAATAATGGTTGTAAATTATACGTTGCATAGTAATATATATGATTTCAACGGCAATAAAAATGCTTGGAAGAAATTCTGTGACACTAACCTAAAGTAAAATAGTTTACAAACTCTTCGTGGACTTTACAGCCATGTCTTGACAATTTCTGTTGACAATACATAGACTACAAGTATTTCGACTCTGACTCTCTGAGATGCGAGGAATTTCCATTTGCTAATTCCTCAATGACATCCACAACGTGCTTGCTTATGTAATATACGGAGTGTATACTGAATCGGATTTACAAATAGATAACTAACCTAACTTCTACGTGAACACCGTCATGAGTGTCATTTGCCGACTATATAAACATGCATCATGCGGTTTTGTGTCAACATTTAATTATAATTAAATTCTGTTATTGTTTTGGTGTCACAGATGACGTTTTATCAGTTGATAATAATAATATTACTACAAAAACCGACCCGACGAATGTTCGTCTTATCGTCTGGCAGGGTGGTAAATGGACTGTGAACCATATATACGCACGAACGACGATAATGTGTGCATTTGGGGGTGAAAGAGGAATTAGCAAATTAGAAAAGCCAAACGTCTCTCATATCTACGATTATTTATTGCTCACAATGACAATAATACAAATTTGTCACAGCAGTGGATTATTATATTGTCGGGATCGTACTAAATGACATCGATAGTAACATGCGAAATGACGATTGTTATTATTAAACTATTGTTCTATATTTATTATTCCGACACATACGTTTAAATGTCAATTAAATGATACAATATATGCATTAATGTATTATCATTATATTCCAATCTGTTTTTGCGTATGAGTAAACTAGAATAAATTACCGAGTTCACAATGATAATTAAAATTAAACAAAATATTTGTGTTACAATATAATGAAAATGCGTACAATGTATAATGTAAAATTAAACACCCAATGAACAGTGCTGCTAAAATAATAAATAAATAATTATTATTATCAAATATTATTGTAGTATAATTATAATTGTACGAAATTGAATTTGGGTGTAATAATATGTTCTGATAATTTGATTGAAAAATTTCATTATTCCAAAGTTGTATTTTAAAGTTACATGAGTGATTGTATCAATTATTTTTAAACTGGGTTTTATGAAAAGTTGTAGTCACAAAAAATTAATATGATGTCTCTTCAATAAGTTCCTGAAAACTATATACAAATAAGATAATAATTATAAAAGTTGTCCCTAGTAGATATAACATAATAATATTAGTAAATAGGTCAATAAATAATTGTTTATAATGAAGTTGTTAATATTATAATTTATAAATACAGTATCGCCATTTAGGGGGACAAGGTGGGCCACGGTTCCCCTATTTAATTTTATATATTTTATCACGACGACACATAATATGAAAACGCCACCTTTATAATCTACAATAACAAGGACGTATTGTACTTTTGTATATTTGTAACATTTTGTCGTTTGTATTTTGTCCCTTGTGGTTTGTTATCAGCGAATAATGATATATGTTTAGTAAAATTATAACTAATAAACTTTGTACATTCCTAAAAAAATGTATCACAAAAGAAGTCGTCAGCCACCAACATAATTTTAATATTAAACTAAATTAAATTAATTAATTTTAAAATATCTGACCTGGTTAAATTTTCGCTCCTTTTATTTCGCAATTTAAATAAAAAAATGGGACTGTATAGATTATGAAATATTTTATGACTGGGTCAAGTAATACATGATTTTGATAAAATTTTAAATGTCAAAGTTTTTTATTTAGATATAAAATCAATGTAACAGTATAAAAAAAAAATTATCAATAAAACACTTACTCGTATATTAATATTCAAACATTTTTCAAGTATCTATATTCTAAATTTCATTAGTTAATTAAATATATTCTATGTTGTTATAATTACAATTTTCATAAATTTTACAGTTTTTCAACAATATTTCTGTAATTTTTACAGAAAAACTTTTAATACATTTTTTAAAATTAGTTAAATAATATACTCACTAAATGCAATTCTCTACCGAAAGGATACTTGTACTTACCCTACTCGTATTAATCAGACCTCTTTTGCTACCCTAAAAAATGTATTTTGGCTTTAAAAAAAAAAAAATTAAACATCAATGGGAAATCTTCATGAGAAGGTACAAAGAACATTATAATTCACAGATTTATCCATAAATATATTAAAACTATTTTCCTAGCAGAAATTGAAAATTTTATATTGTAAAAAGGGTCATAATAATGTTGTTTAATATGTTTTGTTTGCCTCCAGTTTTTATCTTATTTTTTTCAACACTAGTAAAAATATTAAAAAAGTAAGAATATTAAAAATATCAGAAAATCGTATTTATTCCATAATGCATACTAGAACAATAGACATTAAGACGAAGGTTAAAAAATAATACGATTTAAAAAAAAAATGTAGGAATGTCGATTGTGGAAGTTCCTCCTTCGTCCCTTTGACCCTCGGAGAAATTAGTAGCTTATTATACTTAAGATTTGAATGCAATGATATTGCATTAGAAGTACGATTCTGAGGGAAACTCAATATATTACAATATACTATACTAATAATTCATTCCAAAATTTTACCTCATTTGTATAATACCTATGTTAATACTCAAAAAAAATTTTAAGTCCCTACAATTAAAACTCAATTAGTTATCACAAAATTAAAAAAATTTAAATAACCGAAATCGTAATTTTGTCGATTTTCCGCCATTTTTGGTAGGTTTTCTTATCCCAAGGAAAAACTTTTGAAACAATTGAAAAATGAGCAAAATAAAGTACCAACTAGACGCAATTTTCTACCGTAGGCATACCCGATTTGTGGTAATCAGACCATTATTTCTACCCGAAAAAATGTTTTCAAACATCAAAAAAAAAAAAAAAAAATCTTTGTAAAATCAATACATTCTTTGTTTCGCTCAGAATGTAATATATTTACTTCATACAACTAATATAATCAGTTAGGAATTTAATAAAAATAGATTATACCCATTATATATATTAATTAATTCAAAATTACATAATAACTGCTTTTTAACTTTACCATTCTAAGAAAGTTTTCATGAAAGTAATAACATGTTACAAAAATCGATAATAATAAATTAAAAATGATATAAACTTAATAATTTAATATTATAATTTATAACGAGGATGACGTATATTATATTATACGTTTGTAATATATTATACAAGCATAGACATTATAACTTTATAAAAATAAAATTACTTTTAACGTGTACTGTAATAACTAATAGTTGTACAAACGGCAAGCGGAGAAATTCATATTTAATTTTGTTTTTGAAAATGTTCAAACTATTTCGTTACACGAGTATACTAATACATAGCGATAATAATATGATAATATGCGAATATTTTACAAAAAAACATCGAAACACCTTCAAGAATCGTATTATTTTCAAGCAGACAGACAGCTTTATGTATGGACATATTATGCAAACAATACTTACATAACAAAATTTATTGTTTTAACGAATTCAAAGTATAATAACACATTGTGCAAAACAAGTTCGTCCCATTTGTTGCTTACCAGTTACCACTACCACGACTATGGACAGTAAAGATAGGTATATTGCGCATGTTGTGTTAACGACAAAGTTTTTTCTCTCCTCCAATACAACGAGTGTGTAAGTGCACGAAAAAAGGGGAAAAACGGTCGGAAATTTATCGAATATACATTTTTATTTTTTACATTTTCACCCCATCGACATTAGTCACATTTGGAAATCGTATTGTCGGGTGGTGCGTCATATTTCGATTTTCGTGTATATATACAGAAAATTGGACTACCTATTATTTTTCCGATTCCGTTTCGCCACGGTTTGGATTCGTCGGGATTTTTAATAATATTTTTTATGTTTATTGCACTTGTCGAAATACGAATAACAGTCCCGATGTGCACCCGACGGTCGGTCAGCAGCACTCGCACTCTTCTGTAGTCGCAACATTGAACACTATAATAATAATAATAATAATATACAGATTATGTACCGCGTGTCGACCGTTTATCCTCATTCATTTTTTTAATATACCATAGTATACGATATAGGGGTGTGTTTGAGGGGGGGGGGGGGGAATCAGGGAGTTAGGTTACTTTTGATGACAGTTTTTTTTTTTTTTTAAATTATTTCACAAACTGATATTCTTTTTGAATGTATAATTTTTTTTAGTGCATTGTTTGGTGTTTAAATGAAATTATATTATTTAAATTATTTAATATTAAATAATATTTATAAAATTATTTTAAATACTATAAAATATGTGTTGAAAGAATGAATAAATTCTCAGTCAGAGGTGCGATAAAGAAAGTTGTTTTGAGTAAAATATAGACTACTATGACAATAAATTGTACTTAAATATAGATTCTGGGTACAAAATAATAATCGTTAATTTAATTTAAATTCTCAGGCATTTAATCTAAAATTTAAACGACCCACACAAATTTGTGAAGTGAATATTGAAATTTATATCACAGTAAAAAAATGTGTACTATATGCTAACGCATTACTTATATAATTAATAATTATATTTCTCTAAAGCAAAACGATATTTACTGAGATTTCCGATCTTCGGTATCCCTGAAACCACGTAATATATAATAATATAATTAAATTATTATAATATTATATTATTTATTGGACCTTTACATTCGTCGCACGATACCAGTGACCGTTATTAGTTTATTACGAATCGTCCACTCTCCGGGAGACTTGTACTTTTCCTGGATTTCCAGTGTGTTAAACATTGAGCGCTTAATTCTCCACCCCACGCATGACTTCCGGTTTTTGGTCGTCAACCCTTTCGTACTCAATAAGGGACCCTTCAAGCTACAAACTTTTATAGGCCAGTAATAAAAAATAAAAAATTGTCACTTTTGTAATTCCTGCACATTTCGGACTGCCGTCGGAATACCGGACCGAGCCGATTCCCCAGTGAACACCAGCTGTTGTGTAGTAGATGGCGAATGGTAGATATCAATGGTCATCGGAGACTCGCGAGGGTACAGTTTGTTAATTAATCCCGGCCAAAGTTTTCCGTCCCTAATAATAAATATCTCGAGACCGTGTATAGTTTAATCGGTTTTCTAGGTTAAAAAACATATACACCCCACGGTGTTCGATAAAGGTCCATTATATAAATTGTATAATTTATAATGGGGTCGCTCTTCTCTGTTGGTTTGAAATTAATTTTTTTTAAAAAAAACAATGAACGAGAAAGTATGCGCCAGTTTCGCGATAATTTATTGCTAAATAACTTATACTATTAATATAAATGTTAAAATATAGTTATGTATATAATATACAAAACGTAATATATTATGTTACAAACTTAAGTCATACTCGTTCCAAAATATTATTTCCTCGACATTTATTTATACTTAAGCTAGTTTAATTTAACAATATTGTAGTTTTACTAATACGAGCATGATTACTATACTATTAAAAATATTGTTCACATCTTAGTTGTACAACAAGCAATGAAAATTAACGAGTCTTATAAGTACATCTTGTAGTTCAGATAATAATATTTTATTTTATTTTATATTCTCTATTAAACGGAATATAGTATTTTGAATTACAGACTTACAGTTACAGTATACAATTTAAAGTTGATAGTAGACAAGTTCAGAAAAATTGTACAACAAAGTAAACCACGTTCATGTGTAACCAATTTATAAAATAATGAATACAAAAATGAATGAAAAATAGTTATTTTGCAGAAAATATGAATAAGAGAGAAACTAAACAAATTTGTTAACGATAGTAATAGTTTTCGTTTTTGAATAGAATTTTGGTATTTTCTCTTATTTTTGAAACATATTAAAAGGTAATTTGTCTTTACGAACTTCAATAAATCAACGTATCAAATTACATGCCCAAGAATAGGGTTATAAATTTGAAATATTTCATTCAAAATTGAAAAGTTTACTCTTCTTGTAATATTTCAATGAAATATTGAAAAATATACTTATTTTATTTTTTTACAATTACTATAAAAGACGTATTTTTTATTAAAAATTCAGACAATATAGATAATTAGTGGTTACCGATTGTCGAATATATATAGCAAACATTAATAATGAATGATTTAACATTGAAAACCAGTAAACCACATGATTTAATAATTACCTCGATAATTGTTTTAGCAGGCACACGATGATACATTTATTATATTATCGCTAATTAATTATCGGTATACTTTTTTAAGCCAAATTATATCAAATAATAGTTTGTTAATTTTAAATATGTTTAAATTGTACAACTCATATCTCTAAAAGATCCGGAAAATGCTCTAATTTTAAAACTATGCAATATTTTACTGTCATTTTTAACTGTTAATTCAACTCAGCAATAAAATGTTGGTATTTCAATATGTTTTTTGTTTTTGTTAAAAAGTATAGATAACAATAAGAAAGTTTATAAATTTATTTTAATTAATAAAATTCTATTTTATTTTAAATAAATTTAAATGGTAAACACTATGTTTAAAATATAATAGTTTATTTTCTACGAATTTTATTAACATAATATGAATTTAATATAACAATATATCAGTTATTTTCTTTATTAAATGACATCATAATAGCAGCGGATATTTATTTATATTTTCTAGCGATATAATCGGTTATACTAGATTAATAATCGATAATATTTGTGATAAAATCTATACCTACCTAAATTTTTTCTAAATATTCAAACAAATTGAATTTTTCATATTCTTTAGTAACATGTTCGGATGTTCCATAATATTTCAATGGTCTAACTTTAGCCACAATAAGATTCAAAATCGTAATATCTGGAAAATATATTAAAATATTAGTATTAATATTATATTTCATTTGTTCGTATTTTTCACACACGTTTATGTCGGCGCATTATAAAATATTTCTAAATAAAAAGCATTTATTATAAATAAGTTCGACCGACTTTGTCTGGACCGGAACGCGGCCGTCGTGGATCGATCGAAGACGGGAAACCCATACTAGTCGTATACAGAGTGAGAAATATAATACTCACATTTTCTAATTTCTCTTTGTAACTCGAAATCATTGATCACTCTGTATTTCGCGACATAATATTCCAACCAGATCGAGACAGTTTATTTATAAAGTATAATGTATTTTATAATCGAAATCGTTTGCACACAATATGCAAGTTTAACGGAGTTTTTGAGGAAGCGCCGCACACGTTATATTGTCACAGTTTGCCATTTAATTGGACCTTGGGAGTGGACCAGCTGCCAGTAGCGAGCGAACCTAATGCGTAAATAACTGGCTTCATGGACAGGAAGTCGGCGAGCTGCGAGTTTGTGATGAAGTTGGGGATTGTGACGGGGGCGAAAGTATATCGTGACATTAAAACGGATTAGGTCGCGGCGGCAAATTATATAGGCTTTTCGATTGGCAACCCCTTCTATCGTTCAACTACCATTCGAAATCCACCCCGCAGCCGCCACAGTCAATACTCGTTTGTACGATGTATATATGATATTATGATATATTTTACCGGAAATAGTGAAATATAGATCATAATCAATGGTACCTACGATTTTCGATCATTTTTTTTTATTAGTATTATATTTTTATATTCCTACAATTCAATTTCCAAAAAAAAAAAAAATAATAATAATAATAATAAAAGGAGACTTTGTTAATATTTCGATTAATTTATATAATATACTCCATGGGTTATATTAGTTATTCCTATTTTGTATAATATTTCAAATTATTGAGTTATATCACAGTTTTTATACTATTTACATGTTTTATCATAAAGAAAACATCCAATTTATGAATATAATTCATATACATACTGAATTTTAAAAATTAATTGGGCGTTTGAGAATTAATTATTCTTCTAATTAGTTTTAAGAAACGATTTAGCTATATTATGTGACAAAGGGACGCGTTATAATTTTGTTTCACATAAAAACTTAAAATTAAAAAACCAACGAAGCAGTATACTTCTAAATTCACGTATTTACGAGAAACACGTTTTTAAAATTTATTTCGTTTTAATATTTAACTTCTATTGCCCGTGACGTATACGTCATCATCGTTTTGATTACCGGGGACTATTTTTAACATCAAACCGATTTCGGTGACATAATATATTCACTTCAGTGTTTTTTTTTTTCGGTAAATTATGTCAGACAAGGGTCTTGATATCACGATGTTTATTCATATGTGTGGCTCATGATGTTATCAAATGAACGTATTTTGGCAACGACCAGTTAAAAAGTACGATTACAAAGTATAATATGTTTACGAAACACTAAAATAGTAAGTATTTTAGAATTAATTTTAATTGTTGTATATTTTATTTTATTTACGTTATATTTTAATGTTTTATCAATGGTTAACTTTTAAAAATTGACCTCTAAATATTTACATACCTAATATAATATGTAGGTATTTTCATATATTATTCATTTAAATGACCTCGGATAAAATTATTACCTACTGAACATGTACATGAACGGAATTTGCGATAAATCTCGTTACTGCCATAAAGAAAATGCGTACATTTAAATAGGTACTTGGATCGGTGACTTCTATAAATTCAGTTTCAATAAATAATTAACTTTAATTCTCCAATTTGACGAAAATAATGAGATTGTTACTTGAAAGTCATATAATATATTTTATATCGATAAATATTTTACGAAGTCACAAATACCATATATATAGACCAATAAAAACCGTGTCTCACTTAAAATGAAAAAGGGTAATGTTTAGGTTTAACGCAATAAAACTGGACATTACGTTTAAATTACGATGCGTAGGTTTTTTTTTTATCGATCGTTGTACAAAAACGTTATTAGGCCACATTGGTCGGAGAGACAACCAATTTTTAAAAAAACACGGACAAAAATAAACTTTCTGTCCTATTATTCTGTTTTTTATTTTTTTTTTCATATCTGATTTTTAAGAAAGGTATTTTTAAGAAATTTAAAGCTGCAGATGCTTTAATATATACGGTTTCTAGCAAAAAAATGATATTTTAAAATATATACTTCCTCTTATATATATAATAATTATATTGGATTTATTGCGCATTACACGACGTTTCAAATCAAACTCCTCCGTTAAATCAAGTTTAATGTTAAAAACGTTCTGCTTTATATTAAACAATATCCTACGCGCGCACATAAAGTATTAAACACTATATTATCCACGTGTGCTTTTATATAATATTTGATTGTGACGGAAGATGGATTCGTCCATAAAATATAGTATAAACATTAATACTTGCATGGGGATAAAATACACTTTGTCATGACAATAAATTATTATACTATGTATAGTATTATGGTTGATTACATTATGGTTTTTCGCGTAACAATATAATATTTCAATATTTTTTCTTAAAAAATGTGTATTAGGTTTTAAACATTCCTTACGAATGTATGAGAAACGAAATTTCATAATTCTTGTCAATTATATGGTACATGATAACTGGACGAGGAAGCAAGTTATAATTTTTTTACATTATGGAAACTACAGAGACAATGTCCATAAATCAAATTTAATTTGTTTAGGATTTTATGAAATAACCTAACCTAACCATTCATCCTCGGAATCGTCACTGGTTATATTATTGAAATATGCTTTATATTCAAGATAATTTAAATGTCATAATACTGTAGTGTAGTGGAGATAGGTGTACATATGCACTCATGGAAAACAATGGATGGAATTATAATTGATTTAGGCATTGGATAAACAATTTAAATTCATAGCGAAAGGGTTGTCACGCAGGAATATGCAGGACACGTATTTATATTCAATATTATAATAATATATTTGTCACTATAGATTCAATTAGTGATTAAACAATTTGTGTCGACACCTACAAAATTTAGCATTTGAACGAATTTTGTGAGGTCAGGAGTCCAAGACGTATTTCAATCAATCTTCTGTTATATAATTGTTAGAAATTTAAAATTTCATGAGAATGTTAAATTGTTTAACTACTTGATGTTTGGCAAAAATTAATAGCATCTAATTTGGTAAGATTTAAGAAAAAGTGAGGAATTTGATACCAGGCATTCCTCCTGCGTACCTTCGATCCTCAGAGAAATTAGTGGTTTATTTTAATTAATATTTCAATGCAATGATATTGCGTTCAAAAATACGATTTTGAGCAAATTTCAGTCAGATATACAATATAATATATTGATAATTCATTCCAAAATTATTCCATTTACCTATTATGTGGACTATATATGAGAATATTTAAAACTGTTTCCAAGTTCCTATATTTAAAATTTAATTAGTTATCATAAAATAAAATACGTCAAAATCTCAGTTTTCGTGAATTCGGCAGATTTTCTAACATTTTTTGGTAGTTTTTCTTATTCTAAAGAAAAACTATTCAGAAGTTCGAAAATGAGAAAAATACTTCTTCCCAAAAAAGTGTCTTTTGACTTTTAAAATCACAAAAATTAAACATCAATGTGAAATTTTAAATTTGAAGGCGTTTTAAAAAAATATTGAATTACGATTTTTAAAATTTTGTACATAATATTAAATATTTTTGTATTATTTTAAATCTATTCTAAAATTTTTTATTTCAAGTAAAAACTTTTGAGAAATTCAAAAAATAAGCTAAATAATGTAGGTACCAATAAGTAGATGCAATTTGATATCGAAATTGTACGATTCGTGGTAATCGAACCATTATTATTTCACCCGAAAAAATATTTTTAAATTTAAAAAAAAAGCATATAAGTTTATTATTAAATTAATACATTTCTCTCTTTGGTCAGAATCTAAAACCCCATCGTTGATTTTATTTTAATAAAAATAACAATAATACTGATCATTCATCATGTTACAAAATGTATAAAACTTTTTATTTTGTAATTCTAAATTTTTTTTTATTAATGTACATGGTTACTATTCATGCAACAATCATATTATAGTGTATATTTAGCGTTTGTTATTCGTATTTCGTAAAATATATTATTTAAAAAGACAGTATATGGATTTAAAGAAATTAAAAAAAATAATTTCGAACATTACATTATTTTATGAGTGTACCGAGGTCGTATTTAGATACATCAATACACTATGTATATGAAGACAAATATTTTCCACGTATGAGCGTATAAACTGTATAAACAGTAATAAAGACGCATTAAAAAAAATAAATATACATTCTCATGCATGCAAGCATATAGACAAACAAACAAACGGACGAATCACACATAAATTATTTGATAGATGTGTATTGCACCTATTTATGCATATTGAAGCACCGTATTGTTAAAATGACACAACAAACTGGTGTCGTTGGTATAATAAAATTAATTTTTTTTAAATTTGTTTTTTCTTCCTTGCAATAATTAAACTCACAATGGGTGCTCGCAGTCGATTAAAAATTTAAATTCCTTAACATTTTATCTTCTCTTGCCGTTCCGTAGGACAATATACTGCTGGCGCGAGTGGCGCTTATATACATAAAAAATTTATAATAATTTTAACTCCACATATATTCATACATCATAATATAGCGTCCTTCGCAATGCCACGAATCCGTATTGTGTTATTTATACATTGTATACATACAAAAAAAAAAAATAATAATAATAATAATAATAATAAATAATGGTGAAAAAAAATAATAGAAATTATTTATAGCAATTGATTGAACTATGTGTACATTAAATATTATAATTATTATTCATGTTTTGGGTTCTCGAGGTATTTAAAATAATATTTTAATACAAAAATACAATAATATCGTCCCGAATAGCTTAAGATCCCGATAAATAAACTACACGAAAATTATTACCAACCGGTTCTCGCGACGTCAAATATAATAATTAGACATATATACCTAAACATAATATCTATACAGAAACTCCTTCGCGGTTAAAACTCCATCGATCAACGAATGCTTTTCACCGTAACGGTTGTTTACTAAAATAAATAAAATCTAAACCGGTCCGCATCCGATTTTTAGCGACGTGACTAACGACCACTGACCAGTAACCATTGACCACGGATATTGCAGTCATACGCTTACGAATATTTACGATTTAAATATTATATTATTATACTCGCTTTGATGGGGACGAACTATTATTATTATATTTCAAAAGACTTTTCACGATTTCACGGACAACAGGATATTATTATTATTATTATTGCGAATCCGTGAACTTTATGACAACAGTACGCCACATTATAATATTATTACTATTATTATTATTATTATTAGCTAAGTACACGATCGCAATGTTAAAATATTATGGAGTTTTTTATACGCGTATATATTTAATAGGTACCCGCGCGTTTGTCCGAATCGAACGGAACACGAGTCTCAACAATCATCGTGTCCAATTGAGTAAAAAAGACTCGTAAAATAAAAAAGTTTCAACGATCGATTCGTATTATTTATATACCTGCGTTTTATTAAAACATTTAATACAATATCGTGCTTGATGCAGACGATAGTAATGTTTAAACACGTACGATATAATAATAGGTTAGTATCATCGTCATATTTATTATTTTTATAGTTAGGTTATTGTTTTATGATTTATGCAATCAAACTTTACTATGGAAATATTTTATTTATAATTAACATAAAAGGAAACAAACTTAGTTGTCTATAAATTGTTGTATTGAATAATATTTCATACCTCACATGTTAACAATGACAAATCTTAATAAAATATTTAAATTTGTTATTGGACTAATTGGCGGTGATACGATTTGCGTGCTGCGACTCGTCAAGTTACTATTGAGTTTCGAAGTCGATCACTAAATTTGCAAATTTTATCAAAATCGAAAAAATAATGAAATATTAATAAACAAATACCAAACTTTTCTAGTACCAACTTTTCATCAAATACTATAAGTTATATTACAATATATTGTTTAAAAAACGATACTATAATTAAAATGTATTATGACAATGCTTTCATCGTATCATCGTATTGTGTCAAATTATTATTGTTCTGAAGGTGTTTATATTTTTTGTATGCATATTGAATATTTAATTATTTTTTAAAGCCATTTTTGTCGGCGCATCATTGCAACAGTCTATATATTATTAAATAAATGTTTAATTATTCTAATCACCTAGTTGTAAAAACTAAATTTAAATTACGTCCATACTTTTTTTTAGGTTGTTAAGAAACCTATTGACGCCTACGAGTAAAAACAAAATTTCCACCTACGTACGGTTTAATAACTACTATAAATACCTATAATATGTGTGGTAGTGTGGTTATTTTTGTTATGTAAACTGATAACGATCGACAAAATTATAATATAGAAAAATAAAATTAATAATATTAAAAACAAACGTAGTCGTGTGTTACGAGTATAAAATATATTTAAAGCTAAATAGACGTTACTTGTTTGTCATAAAAATGTTTAAATGTTTTTTTTTTAAAAAAATAAAATAGGTATTTTGTTTTTAACACATATCTGTCGTTTTGTTATTCTACAATAATATAAATGAAATATACTGATACTTTATTAAATATCTACCACAATATTTGTATCGTAGTATCAATAATAAATACCTATATTATTGTCTATAACCAAGTTAGTTTTTTAAAAGTTGGTTAATTTTAAATATCGTAACATTAAATTGAATTTGTTGTTTTATATTTTCCTAGTAATTGATAAAATATACTAATAGTGTAGCGAATTCAATATAGTAAATGTAATTTATACATATTATAATATATATTATTATTATAATCTGTGTATTTTGTCCAAGTATCTTATTTATTATGTCATATGTTATTACTATTTTTATTATTGTCATTAATATTTTATTATTCTAATATTGTTTTATTTAATTCGTATCGAACTCAACGATGTGCCTTTTCACAACGAGACATTTTTTGTTCGTTCACTATTATCTGGGCCAATGATTATGTATGAACTTCAATTGATACGTTCAGGTGAAATATGTCGTGTCTTACAATTAAAGCTCATACATTAAAGTACATATATCAGTAGCCGGACACAAAGTGCCTCGTGTGAAGGCGTTCTAAATGCCACTCTTGTTTTAATCTTTTTTTCCATAAATTACATAAAAAAAAGTTTTTATTATGTTAAGAATTTAAGTACATAATAAGAAATACACGAAATACATTTTTAGAATAACAATACCTATATAATATGGTATTCGCTTAGGTTAAGGTTTTAGAAATTATTTACAAACATATTCAGTTAATAAATAAAATATATAGTAATTCTCAATGAACACGTATTTAATCTATAATTATTTAAAAAACAATTTTAAAATATTTTTTTATTAATATTTTACATATATCTGGTAATCATCAAATTATTAGTTGAATTGTACACTTATATTACCTATATCTATACTCTATGTTGTAATAAAATGTTATATTATTGAGTTGCTAAGATTTATCCATTTTACGATGTGTCCTCTCTTATCACATATCAATACCGAAAACCCTTGTCTTCGACTGTTTGAACTCGACTTTTATTTATTATAGTCAATCCCCCCTCGTTTATCGTATTATTGCTATAGCGATATAGCTATGGCCATCCAATTTACTTCAATATTTCCCTTACGTAATGTACTAAGGATGTACGTACGCCATTTTGCCTTCAGGGAACTATTTCTCGGCTTCCTCCGTTTGACTTATCATGATAAACATTTAGACCGTATTCTAAGAGTATATACGTGTTATTCTCCTCTCTATTTACTTTTTTGAGACATTTATGTTGGACAGATTTATATACACAGCTAAAAATTAAAATATTTCAAATAAACCATTAGTATAATTAGTGTAAAAGTGTTTGTGAATTATTTTTAATGTGTTATACAAACAAATGTATATTATATATTATATATATATATATGTATTATATAGTATACTGTATACAGCTAAGTATTCCAAATGTATGTAATAATTGTAATATCTTCGAAAAAAATTAAAATTTATTAATACGGTTTTTTTAAAATTATTATTTATGGTATGAGGTAATAAAGTATTATGAGTAATAATATAAAACAATTGTTTGTTTAGGTTTAAATAACTAGTAAAATAATAAAAAGAAAAAAAAAATTTTCTTAAAGTTATATGAAATTTGAAGATATTAAGTATAAAGTATAAAGAGTATATTTTTTTGAAAATCTTGATGTTTTGACCTTCTAATTTAATCAAGATGTTGATGTTTAGTGATTTTTTCTTATTTATTGGAAAACTCATATTTATGATATTTTTCATAATTATTTGATTTATGGTATCGTAGAATTCAAAATTAATATTATTATTATTATTATCAATTATCAATATTTCTCGAAACATTATTTTCGGTATAGCTACAATAACTATTTATGTATCATTTACTTATCATTGTTTACTTTTCATTTACTTATATATTGATAATATTAGTAGTATAAGATATTTGTATATTAATTTTTTAATATACATTTAAAACTAAAAATATAATAATAGAGGTATAGGTATTATTTTATTATTATTATTATATAAGGCCCATTACCTAAATAATAATTTTAAATAAACCGCATTAAAGCATTATCTTGAAAATATTACAATTAATAAATTACAACAGGCATCCTGTATTAATATTAAATTAATCATATTTTGTAAATTACTAATTTTAATTTAATATATATATTAACCTAACCTATTATTAAATAAATTATTTCAATAATATATTGGTATATCCCTATAAGTTATAAGTATAAAATATTTTGAGTTTTAACAAATTTAAATTTTAAACTAAAATATTAAAATTAGTAATTGGCTTATGCATATGTTAAATGCACATTAACAAATAAGTAATAAGTTTATAATGAGTATACTAAATGCTTAATTTAAGGAAGTAATATTTAAATAAAATATCAGTTATATCACAACATACATTTAATAGATATTGAGGTTTTTATATTGTATAATTATAACATCAATAGGTTCATTTTTGTTATATGAATATAATGAAACTGTAAAATCTTTATTCTTCATAAATATAATTTTATTGCTATTATGCATTATTAAAAACGTGCAAATACTATCTATTTTATCTTATGAAATATAAAATTATATAGGTAATAACATGGCTAAATATGTAGGTATGTCAGAAACTTTGTAATACACAGGTATCATGGCGGCCACTGGCAGTGAATTCATTATCAATTATTATCATTAACAAATAATAGTAATAATTGGTCACACGTGAATAATGAGTGAAATATTTCACATGATTTAAGCAAGTAATAATATACTACTCTATGGATCACTGTCGGCTTAGATTTTCTTTCATGAAATATCATGGAATAATAATACATATGCAAACTATAACAACATTTTACAAAGTTGCTGACATATCTATAAATTTAGCCATTGGTAATAATATTATAAATAAAAATATTTAAATAGTATTCGTATAATAATAGTAAATAAAGTAATTCATACATTTTTTAATTTAGGTTTTATTTACAGAGTTTCAAAGTATTAAAAAATAGCAAATAAGTTTAAATTAAACGAAAAATAAACAGTATATTTATCCATCTACAAATCAAAAGTTACAACAACATTTTAAGCAAACCGCTAAAATGTAAAAAAGTTGCATCCTCACTGTTGATTATCAAGGGAGTTAATTTGGATTTTGGATGAATTTCGTTGAAAAATTAAACATAAATAATTAATCTGTGTAAAATAATCGTTTATGAATTATGAATACAGATTATTAATATTATTTTTAATTAATTTGTTTATTGTAAAATATACATAATCAATTATAATACCTATTTGAAATACTAATATTCTCATAAATACAATTTTTACTTTAAATTAATTTATTTGTTGATATTTTACCGTTTTTATCATTTTTGTAAAAATCAAGAGACTTAATTATTTTTATGAGGTTTAGTTTGAAATATAAATATCTGTTCAAAATGATAAAATATTGTATAATTTTTGTTTCTCATGATGTTCATTAATATTATTTAAAAACGACCAGATTATACAAATTGACTGTGAAATAAATGGTTGCTCTAATAAATGAATTCGAACATATGTAAATGAGTTTGCAACACTTATCATATTGACGGTTAATAATGATTACAGTTTATTTAATTAATAATACAAGCTTAGGCCCAATACTACAGATAAGAAGCTATTAGCAAATAAACATATTATTATTATCTATGTATGCATTTACAAAAATGTATCAATCAATTTGTTATAAGAATACAATAAAAATAACAATTTAAATAATAATCATAATTTACAATTATTATATTAAACTTAATAGTTGTTATTTTGAGAAGACAGTTCTGAACGTGTTTAATAAATACTACCTCTAATTATTCGACCGTACGCATATGCGGTCAAATGTTATCAAATGGTTACCACTATAGGATTGGATGGTTACATATTATTATATTGTTACCGTATCAGATGTAATATCAAATATGTCATCGGCTGTCGTAATTTAATTATTGAATAAACCCCGAGAATAATAAATTTGAATTCACAAATGATCCTTTAGAAAATTTGATTGATATTTTATACAGAATTTCCTTGTTTATAATGCATGTGTGTAAATATTTTGTTATCTGTGAGTAATTATTTCGTGGAAACGAAAATCGTATTAATATGCAAGGCAAGTGGATTTCTCGATGAATCGTTGTTAGATTGATTTTTTTTTACGAAGATAGATCAGCACACAATTATATAATACATATATATATATCGATAGCCGAAAATAATAATACAACGTCGTCGTGTGCTTGTGCTAGACCCCATCATAAGTCCGTCATGGGTATCATAATATATTATAATAATATTATTATCATCTAAAATAATACAAGATCGCGGTGGGCTTCGTTCCATATCGTTATGTAATATTGTTTTACGTAAATCATTATGCGCAACAGTGGTATATTATTATGATATTATTAGTCCGTACCACCCGAGAGATAGGTCTTCATACGTTGTAATAATTCGATTTTGGACCACACGCGCCAAACGAGAGCGACCGTTCGACACACACTATACATTATAATGTTCTCATCTATAATTTTCTTATCATATTTTTTCTTTCTTTTCCCATTCGAAGGACAGATTGTCGAAATTATTATGAATATTTACGGTATATAACATTATAATATATCCGCTATGTGTATAAACGCATTCTCTGTGTACCAGTTTTATAATATTATGGTATACGAAGAAAATCGATCGAAATATAACTTTATCGACGACGACAAAATATAAAACCTGACCGGCGGCGTGTTCGAATTTCATACACGATCAACAGCACGATTTTCTACTCGGATGGTTTCGGTGAATAGAAGTTATTATCTTTATGTACTACCTGTATAGTACACATATACACTGCCGATGTGACTACTACTGTAATCCACTGCCCTCAGTACAAAAAGGGTTCGTAAGCTTTGCCGACGATCGAATTTTCCGTGAAACGTTCGACGGTTCCTGGACAGAAAGGATTTGCTTTATAATTTTCTAAAGACTTTTTTCTCGGACGAAGTTGCTTCGTTCATCTATCATAATAAATGACAAACATATAATATTATAATATGATTTACGAATCTGGTGTATGATGATGGGTAACTCTTTAGGTGAGTAAATTACTTATAATCATCGGAAATATCGTGTAATAATATATTGGCTATATAACGATATATGACTTTTTTCAAACATTTGTCCTGTTTTTGCAGAATAATAAATCACAAACGATACGATCCCGAACTTCACGTCGTCACGGGCAACGAAAAACCCTCTTGCTACACATAAGTTTTACTGTTCAAGTCCTGTAAATACGCGTCGGATCACAAAGGCAGCCTTAATTACATTTGCAATTTCACCCTTATAATATACGCGAACGATTCGCCGTTCTTTTACCTTGATGCATTTGTTGACACTCCAGAGCACAACTCCGAAGTGCTAATCTTCTCGACTCGAGCAGTATACGAACTTATAATTCCGCCTAGCAACTCTCCGAGTATAATATCCCCGCATATTGTGTTCGACTACAAGCAGATGGGTACAATAAAGGAAACGATTTTAAATCAAATTCTATATTACGTAAATTGGAAAATACAATAATAATAAATTATCAGAATAATAATAATAAACATAAACCATTGGCAAATCAAATTTATCGTACAGTACGAATAGTATTGTGCATTTGTATGCGATTCTCAAATTATGTGGGTTTGGTAACTACATGAACACATAAATAATATTAAATAAGTAAATGCCAATGATTGTTCGGTCGGGTCATCATGTGGAAAAGATTGAGAAATACTGGTATACATTATAATATAATATAATATTTGACCTAAGAACCATCGTCATAAATGTTCCATGCATAATATTCCGAGAAAAATATAATTTTTGTTTTTTAACAGTTTAATTCAATAAACGGTGTAATGAATGAATTTTTCATTTTACATTTTACATTTTTCACATTAAACTTCTAAAGTATCGTTTTTTTTTTATCCAAAAACACGTTTTGCCAAAGAAATAACAATTAATTGTATTAATTTATTATTGTTAAACCTGGTATAAAATAATATATAAATTAAAAACACTACGATAAGTGCTTACATAATTGTTATGGTATAATATTTAGAAAAACTAGAACGGAAGGATATTGAAAAACGAAATTCAGAACTATTACCATTCCTGTCTTCTCAAAATATATAAATTATTCATTAGTTCATTTAACTTTGATTATCGTGAGCGACTCGTGTTCATAAATAATTCAACCGCATTTTTCGGATCAAGCTCGTCTTTAAGTCTTTATTTTATGTTAACTATTCCTAAACGTATCAATCACGATTAAGCGAGTATTCGAGTTTTACCCGGGTTTTATTATATAAATACTGTGACAATGGTTTAGATATAAAAAGCCACTAAAATCTGCAGGCTTGTCTGAAATTTTTCGACAATGGTGATAATCGCGCCAACGAGATACTAGAGAGATACTTTGTCCACCTCATAATATTATTATTTCGGCGCTTATAATCGACGCGACAAATATACGTTTTGTAGAGTTAAAGAAAATACAATTTTCTGCAGTCATTTCGGTATAGACAACTAGTTTCCAAGACCACCGCACACATGTGCAACAAGCAAATAATATTGTATTTTATATTCGTTAAATCCCTCCGACAATATCCTACCCCCGTGGGGACGATACGAATTTGACGCTCGAGTCGTATATTTTCGGCGGTGGTTTAACGGCCTCGGGATTTATCATTTTTATTGCGAGATACTCGACCAACCGCACGTATAATGATATATAACATATTATTATTATAATGATGCGTGCCGGCAAATTACGCGTTATCAGTTATAGGCCTCATATTATCATATTATGGAAATACACGCACGCGCACATATGGGTCTGTGAAATTAACAACTGTCGACACACCAAGTATAAAATTATAATAATACACGCGTGTTTGGTCGATTCCTCGTTAATCCAACATTTATCATTTTATTAATTTTGTTATTATTAAAATTATTATTATTTTTAGTTATAGTATGCATTATCTTTTTTCTCTATCCCTCTCATTCTGTCTCTATCTCTCTTTTAGCTCTTGTTTGGTACAAAACACGGATACATTAATATTATACGACCCTCCGATCGGAACATTAGCGACAAACGCAATTCATACGCGAGGCAGATGTCGATGCGGTTATGCTGATGATGAATAAAAGAAGAAATATCACAAAAAAATTTAAATATTGTCATGTATACTAATAATAATAATTATCAGGTATTATAAAAAATAATCCACGTGTATTGTTCCCAAATTAAAATAGGTACCTATAGAATTTAAATGTTTAATATATAATGTCATTAAATATCTAACTTATATCATGTACCCAATGACACTTCTTATTAAAAGTAATTTATTTTTACATGTAATAATTTTATGTGTAAAAAAAACAAAAATTTAGCCCCATAACCAAATAATTACAGCGTACAAAAAAAAAAAAAAAAATTTAATAGAAAATATTATACATCACTGAATTTTAACAAATTAATATGTAAAGTATTGTGATATTTCGTTTGATTTGCACATAATATAATAATATAAGAATTTCTATGTATTCCACTATTTTATTTTTATTTTTATGTACGAAAATTATTTTTTTAATATAAAATTATTATACAATAATGTTTTGGATAATCAGTATATATTAGAGAAAACGATAATAATAATATATTATATTCATTAACATATTTTTAACAAAATATTGACTGATTTATGACCAAAGGTGTTGAAAACAAAATCTCTAATATATATATATTTTAAGATTTCAGCTGGCATGGTTAGTTAAAAAAACATATTAAAAAGATACATAAACTGGCTATTGATCATTTTCAACAACATAATGATTTTTAAACTTAGGTGTCTCTTATTTTTAGTAACGTATTTTATGGTGAACGTTTTATAAAAGAAAACCGACACCCAGACAAAAAAAAAAAGTAATATTGTACATATGTTAGGGTTAGCGAAGAAAATGAATGGGTATTTGACATCATCACACATGGAACGTAAATTATAAACGACAAACAAAAATTTTTGCAAAAACATTTATTATGCAAATACACTTTGTAAAATGTGTTCAAACCCATAATTTATAATTGTTCAAAATGCTAAAAAGGCTCATATTATTTCTATAAAATTTACTATACATATATATATATATATATAATAATAAATAGTCTGCAATAACCAATAAGTATAAATTTATCTAAATGGTATCTATTGAGTTCCATAATATTCCGATTTACGAATTAAAATAACGATTTTTTTTTTTTTTTAATTTAATAAGGTAGGCATTTTTTCAGATATTATCATATAGTATTATAATTATTTTACATTTTTAATAATATTATATTAAATCATATCATTTATAAGGTAGAAATAATTTTATATTTAAACTAATAATTATAAATTATCAATAATATCTTCGATTCTATATATTGTTATCGACATAATTTGAACGAATGTTTGAAATTACATCGTTTCTTATAAAAAATATACATTTACTTTATAAAGGGAGACAATCCAGCGATCTAACTTAATCGTGTTTTTTAATTTATTTATTATTGTCATTATTTCGTATTTACTTTTTACTTATTTTATGTTATAACTGCAGGTTTCTATATCATTGATATTATTATTAGAGAGAATATTTGAATATCAAAATGAAATTTATCTTAAAATATATTTTTTTTAAATGAAACAGATCGGTTTAATTTAAATCCGCTCTATCATAATATTATAAATATAACGTGTGTTCAACAATTATTTTTGTGCGTATTTTAATGATTATACTGATACATATTACTAATACAGTGGATTTAGGAAAGAGAAAATGGGGTTCTGATAAAAAAGTTTGAAATCATTTTTATTTGAGTGCTCATTAATATCACTTGAGTTATATTGTAAAAAATTGTTCGAAGTTACACACTGCACATAAAGTATTATATTCTACATTATATTGCAAACGTTGTTATCCGTGTTTTTCCACCCCTCATATTAGCAGTATACGCCCCCCCCCTCAGATACTGATTTGTTAAATAAATATTTATTGTCATTATTTAAACTTCATTGTTTTGTTATCGTAAGCGTACTTAGGTATAAGTACATGAGATAAATAGTTATATAGGTTAAGTTGTGAATTTGTGATATATTTTATAGAATCTGAGTGTAAAAAGGCTAGACATTAACAAGGTAAATAGTTAAAATTAGTTTTAACTATAACGATCGAGTTACTCTTTTTAAGTAATAATTTTAATTGACAATTTAAAATATTTCTAAAGTACCGAGATATATTTCAGTTAATTATTTATTTATTAAGTTAAGTTAAATAATGTATTTTAATAGAAAATAAAATGTTTTTATGATTGATCATAAAATATGTTTTAATTTTAATAATTTTAAATTTCTCAATATAATTTATTATATATAAGTAGGTATTCTAAACTTTTATTAAAAATATACAAATTTAAGGTTTAACTAATATAAATTATATGTTTTTTTTTTTTAATAATTAAATTGTTATGATATATTATATTCATTATTAAAAATTAATATATTAAAATTTTTCTGTGACAATTTAAACGTATATATTTCTAGAATAATTATATTTTAAAAATATTTGTATATATATTAAAAAAGACGAGCAGATAATATAATACTTTATATTGATACTTTGCATCAATAATATGTAAGAAGTGAATGGTTACGGTATTTATGTTTATGGAATTAATAATAAATTAATAATAAAAAATAAAAAACAAACTGAATAAAATGCACATAATAATAATAATAACATGTAATAACAACAACGGCCGATGCGCGGAATCGACTTATACTCCAAACCGGAAAAAGGGTTACGGTTTGTTTTGGTATTATTATTTTTCAAATTTTTTATTATCAAATGTACCCGCAGACCAATAAATCTCTGTAGTTTATTTAATGTAACAACGGAACAACCCTCATGTAGTCATATGGGTTTCGGAGAAATATAATATATTATAATTATTATTATAATCATAATATATATATATATATATATATATAAAATATGAAAAATACCCGTCTGTTATTCAAATCCAAACAGTGCACAAAAGGGACCGATATTAATAATAATAATAACAATATGTTATCAATCATATTATTCGGTGAACACAAATTTATTTATCATAATCAATCGTGGTATGGCCTTCTTGGCCAAGGTTAGATTAACAACCAGGTAAACAAGAGGAGTTATTACTACAACTACCGTATTGGTGATGCTGATGTTGTTGTTGTTATACGATATAATATGTCATTTGACACGTGAAATAATTAATATACCTTCTCATGAATAATTTTCAAATTTAACAAACGACACTTAAATAAGTATACTTCGAATCCCAAATCGTTGAACGATATAAGTAAAACAATTTTTATGCGTTTGTATAACGTTTGAATTATTTCAAATAATATTTTAATGTATCCGTACATACAGGATTTTCGTGTTATAAAAATAATGGAGATAAAATTAAAAACGTATATTAATTATTCTCACTATTTTTGTAAAACGAAATTTTAATCACCCTGTATATCGAATACTACGTGCGTAGTCTACACAAAAAGACCACCATGCGTACAATATATGTGCTCATATTTGCGATTGTGAGACAATTTGACAATACTCTCTCGTTATATAACTTATAATAATACGTTTACATTATAAAGTACAATATCGTTATAATATTTTTTCTAACCTTTAAACGCACGTTTTAAAAACCCAAAAATTCGATACCTCACGTACTATAATAGTAAATAAAATAACGAAAATCTCTATATGACATTAACTGTGGTATATGTATTGTTATAAAATCGTATTACCTATTTCAGATTAGTCGGATGAGGGGCAAAGACTGTTATTATTGTTACCAAATTTATTATTATTTAATATTAAACGTTTTATGAAAATATAATATCAATAGATTATATTATTTTTGAGTAATGATAACACATTAATAAGTGAGATAAATATTATTCTAAGTATTTAGCGTTATTTTATTACAAAATAATCACACCTAATAGGAAAATAAATTAGACAGTATGATTGTTTTTTATAACCTATACGATTATTTGTTTATTGATTGTTTAAATAATTAAATAATTTATTAGAAATCCATAAACGTTATACCCTTGAACATAAAACATTAATTATTTTAGACGAATAAAAACTGTTTTAAGTAAGTAATAATTTTGTTAATTCAACTTTAAGTAAGTACTTAACAAGATTATTAGGCATTAGTGTTTAACTTAGATTTAAAATAATTGCTTTAAATTCACAAAATACAATTTATATGTGCGTGTATGAAACTACTAAAAAATCGTTTAACTATAAAACTAATTTTACCAAGTATAGCTGATAAACAAAGGATTAAGTATTATAGAGTTAGTAAACAAAAGTATATTTATCTATTACATGACTCATCTCTGAACATCCCAATGTGTTATAGTTTTTAATTGTTGTTCAAAGGTGAGTTTAACGATAAAGAACTTAACTTTTAATTGGAAACTTAAAAACTTCACTTAATATAGTTTAAATTAATGTCTACAGTCTCAATATAATATCATGGTCTCTTAAATTCTATATAAACTACTGTTGAATTATATTATTTTTGTTAGTTGAATGAAACGCTATTTTCTGAATTGAATAATAATAATAATAATAATGGTTTTTCTTGATAAACATTCCATCAACAAATGCATTTTACAAAAAATAATTTGTTGGTTTTTAAATTTAAGTGAAAATCTGATATTTTAATATTAAATTTTTTAATTTTATATTACATTTTTTTTACGAATTTCACAAAAAAACGTTGTATTCAAAATTTGTAAATGTTATTATTAAACGTTTATTGAAATAGGTACTATTATTTTGATTTGTGAATATATAATATAAGAATTAGACTCGAAATGTAAGCGTTTTTCGTAATTTTTATGTTGTAAATATAATATAAGTATACAATCGTGAAAGTTTTTAAAATAATTATAACCGTATCGAAAATAATGAATTATATTATTATAGTCTTTCAAAAATTAATTATCTTTTTTTATAACGTATAATAATTTAAAAATAAAAAAACAACATGATACATTATTGCCCGTCATTGTTAGTTTCGACATTAATAAATATTTATGACATAGTTTTATGGTTTCTATGTAATATAATTTTAATATATGTGTAGTAGAAGACATTAACCACCGCTTTTAAAACGCCTTTAAAAAAGGAAAAAAACATCACGTAATATTCAATGTTTTTTTTTCTATAATTTTCTCGTATCCATTTCAAGTAGATACATAATATACGTTTATTATATTATAAGTATATGACAGATGTAGAGTAGAGTTTAAAATATCTTTTCGTTCATAATCCCAATCGTGTGACTGAGTTCTGACAAATAAGAATGAAGTAAATACTATACACGATGTCTTTAATATGCGTTCGGGACAAAAAAAAAAATAAATAAATATATTTCCAAAACTGGTTGTGACGGTACGTGAAAAACGCTAATCTGTCGTACGAAGGGCGTAACTAACGACGTGACATCGTCGGAAAGAGGGTAAGATCCCCGCTGGGCCACGACGCTTTCGATTTCTGGATCCGTTTCGGGTCGTTACCGTTTGCTTGGTCGCGACGACGCTGTTTGTCGACCCCGTGAGATCATCGTGAACTGTCGTATATTTAATATTATTATATTTTATACGAAACATGTATAACGATGAGAATATTTCATGAATTCGTTCTCTAAAACGTGCTGAAAAAAAATAATCCTAATTTTATTGTGAGCAAACGACCGTTTTATATATGGTCATTATGAAAAAAATATCAGCGTCATTAGTCAAAATAACACTCAATTCAGAAAATTATTTTTTGTAAAATAAATGTTTAAATAATTAATTTCTAATATTGTTTAATACTATATTTTAATTATCTATAATTAATAATAGCACTTTATTAGGCCAGAGAAAATAATAAAAACAACGATTTTAAATTCTTGTACGAAGTATTCTAAATGCTATTATAAACTTATAGATACCTATTCAACTTGCAATAGAAATATTTATTTTTACTTTCAATCAAAAAATTATTATTATGTGGTAAAGATTAATATGATATAAAATATTATAAATAAATATATTATTATCATGAATAATTTATTAACACGCCATAAGTATTTTAATAACATTTTAACAAACATGGATTATATTATTTAGTGGTTATAATATAACGTATATGGTATATCTATTTATGCTCTTCAAATTGATGACAAACAAAATGGTATTATTCCTTCTTCTTTACTTTCAACTGTAAATCAAGGAGTTTCTACCACCACAAATAAATCCTTCCATATTTCCTGGTCTTATACTATTGACTTACATTCTTGTACATTTATGACTAAAATATCTCGCTCGTATTCCATTCATCCCGTGGTCTGTGTAAAGATCTCTACCATTCAGCTTTCTAGTTCTTAAGCCAATCCGACCTATATGGTCTCATCTCCAACTTTTCTCACATTAAATTTCCCAACTGCTATATGTAATTTTTAGAATTTTTTGAAACTTATTTGTGGTGCTAGACCCTTATTTTATAAAATATAAATATAAGCTTGTACTATCTAGATAGTATTTAATTAGATAATTTAAATAGTGTAAAAACAAATAATGCATTCTCTAATTCTTTGGTTACTTTTTCGAGTACTCGCATAATCTTGACACTGACATAATAGTATTATCTTACATATCGAGACATATTATTTGCAGTGGTCGGTGAATAAGATGACGACGATGATTTAACCAAACAGCTGCTTTTGCGCGTCTCCGTCGGTAAGTTAGCACACACCCTTTACCCCCGCGGGCAACCACATCTGTACAAACATCCCCGGGGCCAAATAATGCGGTTATATTTTAACGTACTATGTATATAGGGCGATCAAAATCACATGTACGTTTTTAATATTACATATCCATTATTTACGTAATTCAGAAATTTAATCACCCTGTATTATACATATATTTTAGACGTGGCTGCGAACGGGAAAAGAAACGATGCGGACAAATTTCCAATTTCGTCCTCGCCCGGAGGCGACTCTAAACGCGGATCTGAACGGGTGCACGTTCAAAACAAACACACGCGGGCTATCGGTTTCCCGTGTCTTGTTTTGAAAGTGATAGATAATAAGTATAAGTACAATGACTATAGAAAAAATATTACCTGGATCCGTATAAAAGTAACAATATAATTCTTACTAAAAGTGATATCAGTAAAGAGAATTTTCGTTTAATAGGTATGACGTATATTATATTTGCTACAATACTATAGTCGAGTAGCGATTGAAATAATACGAGGATTGCGAAATCATTTATTAGAATTTTATACAACAATTTTATACACTTTATTAAGTAACTAGGTAAAATAACTTATTTATAACTGCTCTGCACAATAAAAAATAATTACAAAAAACAAAAAAATAATAATTCTATGGTCATTCGGATAGTGTTTGTCGTCCGATCGATTATGCGTTGCAATATCGATATTTTAATAGTACCTGTAACAAACTTCTTGCAACCTAACCTAATCTAACTAGGTTTTAACTTTTGTAATTATATCGTATAACTTTTATCACGTAGTAGGTACTTATACATAAAAACACTATTATTATTATTATTATTATAACGATGAGATAATTATAAATCGTCACATAAACGACGAATGTTTACTTTGTTCTACTATTATAATTACACCTTGTTATGACTAGTCGCTGTATTATTATTATTATTAATATCATGTGCTCGTTGATATTAAATAGTGAGAGAAAAAAACAATTAACAAGCTGCAAAGTCAGTGAAAGGAAATTGTTATGACGTTATAATCACGAATGCGTACAATGTACCTACAATATTCCGATATGAAGATTTTAATTTCTATAGTATTGGTTCACGAACTAATTATTAATTGTACGTATTTCTGTAAGCGTAGAAAAATTTATCAGATTTTATTGCGAAAGTACAATTTATTTACTCAAACAAAATGAAAGTAAAATATGTAGTTTTTTTGCTTGAAATGCGTAACCGATATTTTACTTTTTACATTGCAACCTGAATAAATCGTGAGTTCATAATTATAATTTTTAAATAAAACGTATAGTAAAACTTAGTATAAATGTTTTATTTATCCATTACGCAATAATTAATTATAATACCATCCGAGATTATATACGTTATAACGCGTTCCCATCATATTCGTATGTTTTCAGTAATTTATCGTGTTACCAATTTTAGATTAATAATTATTATCGATCACGAAAGAGATTTAAAAAGTAATAAGCAAAAATTTGGAGTTCATAATATTATAATTGTAATTATATAATTATAATTAATAATTTACTGTTTCGAGCAAGTACCTATATCTATACTATAAGTTCTTCTAACTTTCAACAACATAAATTATTCCAAGTGAAATGATTTAGGTACATAAACATAATCTTAATTAAATATATTTTTTTTTAATATAAAAATTAAGTTTTTGCAATACAACACAAATTAAATGAAATAATGAAAATTGTATTGATATTTTAAAACTGTAATGCATTTATTTAAATTCCGGTCTGTTATACAATATTGTTATTATTATTATCAATATATTGTAATAATTTGATTTTATATTTTTGTAATATTAAAAATAATAATTACGTACTAAATTTTATGAACGCACATTAAGATATCTCAGTATCAATGTAAAGGAGAAATATTGTCGATTAAAAAAATAAACTATACCTACACAATAATTTAAAGTTGTGATAATGTGGAAAATATGTAAATACTTAACACGTGGAATTGGGATAACGTGGGTCTGAATGTCGAGATTGTTAATTGTTATTTTATATCTATACGTTTTCAAATTTTTATATTAATTATACTCGTAGTTGTCTATTTTAAAACACTTCGGATCATTAGTGTCAACACCACAAGAAGATTTAAATTTTTATTGCAACATTAACTATTTAACTATATGTGTGAATGCATTACGATTAAAATAGGTTTAGAATATGGAGACTGTTAAAATTTAGATCAAATAAAGTTTGTTTTACATTTTCTATTGTAATTACTATCCGTAAATATAATTAAATAGTTAGTTGTTTTGGTATTTTAAATACAATTGTTAAAAGTATTTATTAAGGAGGTAGGTATTTAAATTTTTTTATAGTTTAACAAACGTAATGTTATTTAGTATTTAAATACCTATAAATAATATAATATTTAAATTTAACAATGAAGTTAAAAACTAATAAAGATTTATAGGTTAGGTTAGATTTTTCATTTTATTTAGTTAATTAAATATTTGTAAATTAACAATTACAGTTAATGTTACATTTGTATAATGATATAAATATTAATACTATTATCTATATAACTATTTAAAATGATACTTTTTTAATAAATGCTATATTTAATATGTTATGTGTTGATAATTGAACATAGAACTAAATAAAAAATAATCGTATTCAAATAATTTTTTTAACAGTATTTGTAAAGTTTTTAGATAACTTATCTGTACCAATTCAGATATAAGTACTAAATTATAAAAAAATTTTTTAAAAATACTACGTTATAGGTGTTACTGCATCGGATGAAAAAAATCAATGTGTCTGCACTTGACAAGAATATTTTGGTTTTGTAAAGGCATTTCTTGCGGAATTATCGTGTCGAACTAAAATCACAATAATTTCTCGTATTTAATAATTCGCTTCAGATGTCAGGCCACCCTCCGCAGTCAAATAATAATAGGGTAGGTTATTGGCAATGTGTTAAACGCGTTTAGATTGTATAGATTCGGATGTCACGGATTGCCGATGACCGCATTTTAATAAATTGGACGTTGTCACGTCATCATTGATAGTATTTATTATTATTTTTTTAATAATAATATGAAGAACCAACAACGTATCAACCACCTGGCAATGCCGACGTGATTTTCGACAATGTATTTAGCAATTTTCGGGTGCATTTCGCGTCATTATTTCCGTTTTTTCTCCGGCGATAAACTGCGATAACTATACAATGCGCATGGTGTATAGTTCTCCGGACAAATTATACGGTATCCGAGGCAGCCCACCAGCGCACGTTGGTAATAATAATAATAAATATTCTTACCGTGTCCGACGTCTTAAAAGAAATTATTATTCAAAATTGGCTATTACAACGTGTATATACCTATGACTAATCGTTTAGCCTTTTTCACGCTCACGGTATTTGCGGAGGGTATATCACCGCCGCCTTTGTGACAAACACACCTGCGAGGAGTCCCCACGCACATACCACACCGAGAAAAAAGAAAGGAAAATACCGTATACCGGGTTATACACGAGACTCGTTATGATATTTACTAGGATCTGAATTAGACGACCATATTAGGGTTATAATATGTATATTCTCATTATCGTCGTCTATCGGCGAAATTGTTAAAATTTATAATAATTATTATTACGATCAATTCGTATGGTTTTTATTTTTATTTTTTTAAATATCCGGATTAAGTGGTATCTCGATCTATACTCATTAAATTTGAAAATATCATATTAAATTTTTTTATGTACAAAATAATAATAATAATATATACCTATAGTAATTTATTAAATTGATATTATGAAAATAATAATCACAAGATATGCCTAACAAAAAATCGGTCAACGTTAATAATGAATAAATAGTAATTTGATTTTTTTTTTTATAACCGTTGTAATGATGTTTTTTTATTTTTTTACTCACTAAAAGTTTAAAAAAATGAAATCCAATCAACGATGAATTTTAATAATATAATTATCGGTCTCTGATTATTATTAATATAATTGCATCAGTAATAACTGTAGATAATGGAAATTCCAATAACTTCTCTGCAATTGTGTTTAAAAAAACATTTGTACCTAACTACATGTTATTTTTCGAATCTTATAAGTTATAAAATACTATATATTTTGTGGCATATAACTGTATATGGTATACTATAGTGATGGAAATCAGTCATTTTTAGATGATAAATCTAAAAATCAAAAAATCTAAATCAAACTGATTTAGATGATTAATTTAATGACATAAAATAAAATTATAATATTAATCAATACTTTACACATTTAATAAAATTGCTTAATAAAATTATCATTTCATTATAATTTAAGAACATTAATTAAATAGGTATGTGTTTCGATAAACACAATTGATTGCAATAATAAAACGAGTCATTAGCTTTTGAGTATTTTATAATTAAACAGGTTTAATTTAAAAACTATTCATTCATCATACTTAATATTATAAACATAGTAATTGTATGTTTAATGTTTTAACCAAATCGTTTCGGACCATGTTAAAAATATGTTTTACAATTTATTGATTTTATCAATTATAGACTTTGTATTGTTAACTTTATACCTATTTCGAAAATATTCAAAAAGATTTACAATTATTTTGCTTTTATATGTCAAACTATATTTTAATGATTTGTCATATTATATTATAATATTTAATTTATTTTTAAAAATATAATCAAATATTTAAATTATTATAGTAACGGTATTATCACAATGGTGTACCTGTATCTGATAAATTAATAACCTAACCAAATTATCTTTAATTATCTAATTTTTTACTCGTTATATTATAATTGCAATAAAAATTCCATAACATTTTAAATTTGAATATCTAAATTAATGATATACAACTAAGTTTTGCAAATTTTAATTTAGAGATATTATTAATATTTATAATAATAATTTGTTTGTAACATGTTATTAACATGTATTTTAATAACCTAATAAAATTTCAAAATTATATTATAATGTTTATTTACATAGTTTATTTCATAGAATAATATTGAAGTTAAATTTTTATACATGTTTCGAGAATCGTAGAGTTTTTATTAATAACAGAGTAAAGAAAACAAGGTTGGTATGTTTTAACGAACAAATTATTTTTTATATCAACATTTGAAGTCTTATTCGAAGTATATTTAAATTTCATTAATTTTCCACATTATTTGTGGAAATTAGTAATGTATAGAATTATTATAAACTCACATAAAAAGTATAAAAAAGAACGTTTGTGTATTTTGAAACATCAATTTCATATAAGGATATAAAATATTAAAATATAATATATTTACCCCAAAATATGATTATATAAAATGAAATATTCACGGATTTGATGTGCGAGGGTTCTTTGATTTAAGAAATAACTGGGTGGAAATCGTTAAAAATTACTTTTTTAAAATCCAATACCTATACAATTTTTCAACGGATTTTTATGAGCTTTATATAAACCTGATGAATTTCCTAAAATTGCGAATTACGGATTGAATGTAACTTATATTTTATTTTCGTGACTTCTTTAGAGTTTAAGTAATGAAAAATCAAGGGTTACCATTATCGAATGATTTTTATAAATTACATTATCTCCGTATCGTAACGTGTTAGACGTCATGACTTTTTTTATATTTTATAAACAATCGAACAATACTCGTGTACGATGTATAATTTAATAGAAAAACGAAAATCGATATATAATTTTTATGTAAAATAAAATAAAAACGCCCTCCCACTGACCGTGTGTAATATATATATATATTATAATAATAGCATATAACATAAATAATATGTATATGAAATGTCGTACAATACTACGCAACCGTCGCCTTCGGGGCAGATGCTCGGTTGGAAATGTTTTTCTCTTCCCCTTTTTGCTGTTCCGCGCAGTCGACTGGCGTTTGGTACGTACAGATAGGTTATGCCGCGGGTTTTTGCCTTTTATGTTTTCGATAACGGGAGAGAGATACTCGTCACAAACACGAATTATGTATATGTGTGTGTATACCAATTATACCGATACCGCGGTAGAAGTACGCCAACATTATACTATATAAGACACGTAGACGTGAATATATTAGTATAATATGTATACCGTAATATGTACAACAACAGAAGATGACGACGACGGACACGAAAGAAAATGCAAAACAAAACGCCGTTGGATGTTTTTTGTGTTTATTAAATTTTTCCCCCACGGTTTCGCATATAGATGTATTTAATTAAATTTCCGTTAATGGCGCGACAAGAACGGCCAATCAACTTGTTGTTTATCGGTCGGGCTGTCTCGCACGCGGAAGTTCCATAAATATATATATAATATTATTATGTTTCGTGATATATACATAAACCGTCTATACCGTATTATTGTTACCTATAAGTAGTTTTCGGTCGAACATGCGCCTTTTGTGTATGTGCACGTTACACGTCTGTAACCACTCGAACCCATTCAAAGACGCCCCCGTTTTCCGGAGTCGGTGATTCTTCTAAACTTTTGAACACAACAATAAACGCAGCGATAGTCTTTGTAATGCATAAAATATCTTATTCGTCGGTGACGACAAACGCCGAGTTTACTTCCGTCAAAATTCGTTCTTGAATGGTGCAAAATTCTCTATTATAACGTCGACTTTACCAATGTTTATTAATTCCGATAAAATACAAAATAATATTATACAGATCAGAAGAAAGATTCGAAATAGGTATCAATTAAAAAATAATACTATTAAAAGTCAAATTTACGACTTTGTATCAACTGAAGCTTTATGTTTTTAACATTAAATCTCTAAAATAATGCAACTTAGGAATTAAGTTATAAAATACTGTACATTCAGACAAACTGTTAATAAATATCATAATTCATTTTCATAATAATTATATATTTAATTAAAATAACAAAGTTAATCATTTATTCTAACAGTAGATTGAATATACATTTTTTTTATAAATATTAATAAAATATTCTAAACGTGGTTGCGAATATTGTTTTATGCATGAGCGAAAGCACGAACTTTGCATAATCTTAATTTTTTGTTGATATATTATTTATAAACCACAGAATCCGTTTTAATGTACAAAAGATAATCATTATAATATCATAATAACGCAAAAACAAATATCTATGAAAAACGCGCATATAAGAAATAATATAAATTTATGCACAATATGATAAACTAATGTATTATTTAATACCAAGAAAAGTAAAGTTATGACGTTATGAGATTTACATTAATATATTTAAACTGTTTTTATCATATTTTATCAATCGTTTAATGAGTATTTCACAATATAAAATAACATTTTGTATTTTGGACAAAATATTTATGAAATATTAAATAGCATTTCATTTTTGATACGAAGCAAATATTCATAATAATATGGTAATTGATAAAAATTTAGCATTACCTAGCTACTGATAAATGTAGTCAATAAATCATCTTATCTAGAAAACGAAAATATATATTTCTAAATTATGTAAATAAAAAACAAATGTTTCTAAAATTTCTGTCTTATCATCATGATAATACAATTCAGAGAATCAAATCTTGACTTTTTCATCTGAACGATATATGAGTTGATTGTTTAAAAATTTGAATATTTGTGTACACCTATATAATCATATTATCATAATATTATATATTACGGTAGGTACCTATTGAAACAATAGTAAATATATAATTTATAACTTATAAATAATAATAACAATAATCATTTTAATGATTTAATTTGTAACGTTACGCTTGTAATCTGGATGAATTTTTTTTTTCAGATTTATTACATCTTATATAACCCGTTCATTTAATCTCAATACCTCGTTATGTCACGCGGCTAACCAGATCAGAGAATCGATAAGTTTAATTACAATGTCAATGTCACTACTATATATAGGGCAAATACAATATTAACTGTTCGTTATCAACGAGTTCTAAGATAGATTACGATATCGGGTTAGACCTGTTGTTTTTCAATCGGGGATAATTATTTAATTAACTACGAGGGAAAAACTGGTCGCGGCGTGACCCAAAACGTCGCCGCATCAGTTCCTTCCTTCTTATAATATCATATTATTATTGATTATTTTCGATATCGCGGCGTTCGCGGTTTGTCGCCGCCGCCGCATTATATTCTCACGGCTGTTATACACGAGACCGGTGATGTGGTTTTTACACACTCGCACGCGGACATATTATATATCGTTGAATACAGTGCCAGAATGATAGAGAGGAGAAATACGCGATTGGAAACAACGCCACGTCGCGACCCTCGACTAAATAAATTACGTTGACAAGATATACGACGGTTATACAGGGCGATTTCAAAACACTCTGACGTTTTTCAAACGGCTGGAATCACACGTTATACGCCGAATCGTTAATCGTACTCCAAAAATGATTTCGATCGCCCTGTACGATATGCGCGACAAATATCTACCGGAGGGCGCCGCGCGCGCACAAACGGCTAGCATTAGTAACGGACTGTCGTCGGCGGCTGTTCGGCTCGAATCGCAACTACATTGGAGACTATTATGCGAATACATCGGTAAGGTATACTGTAAAATACTGCACACGACGAGCACATACAAATATTATTATTGTTATCATCCTCCGAAACGGACGGGTGGTGACGCTATTTATCGACTGTGTATAGACAACATGACGTGCCGGGTCGTCGTCGTACCCCTCACGAAACCGCACGCCATTGACCGCGTTAACATCCTCCGCATTATAGTCGATCGTTACAATAAAATATTATGCGCGATACATTATACAAAAGACGATAAAGTATAATAATAATAATAATAATAATATAATATATAATATTGTTACGGCCCGTTGGGGAAGCATTGATTAGCTTAATGGACGCACTGCTGTTCCGCGGTCACCCTATATACCGCGGTAACCGAGCGCGAGTACGTTCGCTCGCGCCCGCGCTCGAAATTTCAATAGCCTTCAATTACCAGTGTTTTGACGGCAATCTAAGGGATTAACTTTTAAACGTGAAATATGGCTTTTTTTATGTACATATTGCATCATTGTATCACCAATAGAAATCCGTATTATTTTATTTACAATAGTCCTCGCGTATAATAAATATTATATAATAATAATAATAATAATAATAATTAGGATATACTGCAGGATTTGTATCAGGATATAGAAATCATAAAATGTGAATCTAAAATAAGCATTTAAAATTTAAATTTTTTTAATTAAATACGAGATTTTATTTAGTATTTTAATAAACTCTAATGATTCTAAAATGTATGAAATTATACAGTAGGTAGAGAACTACTAAAACATTATGTGTTTTTCAGATTATTTTTCTATTACTCAAAAAAAATTATCAAAAGTGTTATAATAATAAAAAAAACTGCACAGATCAAATATTTTTACTATATTTATTAATAATTTCGTGAAAGAAAATGTTCAAAAAATAAGAAATGTGACCTGAAAGTAAAAAAAGACACAAAATACCTATGCAATATTATAGGCAAAATTAAATTACATATTATTTTGTTTCGTCCAACCATTAAACTAATTTAGTTTTTATTATGTTTTTGTGTGACCGTGTAAAATTCAAATGCCTCAAGTCCTCTACTTTAATCACATAAACTTTGTTAAATATTTTTTTTCAACTTCACTTTGTTGAACTTTGTAGTATATTATTATATTGATTGAAAATTGTATCCGACAAGTTTTTAGAAGGAAAAAAACACCAAATAGGTTGAAAAATGCATCATCATAACGTAATTTCACGAGTGTTAATAGTAAGTATGTATATATTTTAATCGAACAATAGTTTTGTTTCCTTGTACGGAAATCCAAACGAATCAGAAAAAACAATATTTGCATAACAATATGTTTGAAAAAAAGTCATTATGCAAAAGAAGAATATTTTAAATAAATAACAGTGCTATCTTTGAAAAACATGAAATGATTTATTTGTTTACAGACGTTATATAATATATGTATATATAATATACCTGTACAAAACCAAATAAACTTTTAAAAAATATGTTTTTAAAGTCTTTTTAGCACCCTTATATAGTCCTAACCTAACCCTATACTGTAATGGATTTTTCTTGAATATAATCATGTATTCATATTCTAACAAACATCCCTATTTGATTAAAAAATAAACCAAAAACATATTGAGGATTAATATTCTATCAGAAAATGGTTATTAAATATTATAGCAGTACAGAATTGATGAAAATATCCTTTTTAGTATTTAATATAAAATACAACATATATATTTTTATAATAGTATTGATCATATGTATTGGACTTTGTTGTGTTTAGTTCATGTCAAGATTATAAAATAAATCATAATATACGATGATTTAACAAAAAGAAGCTCATAATAATTGATTGTACATTTTTGCGATCAATTTATAATGAGAAACTTAATGAATTTTTATTCATTTTAATATTAAATATTTAGATGACTCTTTTTTTTAAATATATCAAGTCACTTCTTTTTATTTAATATATTTTGTAATTAAATTTTATAAAGAACAGGTTTTCATATGCCATTATTTGTTTCGTTTGCATAACAAAAGACTGACGCAATGAAAAATCAGTCTGGTGGTAAAGAAGGGTTCCCTTTTTCCGAATGAAATGGCAATTGACCTTTGAAATCACCATGTACCTATTATATAAACCGACAAAAAAACAATCTGGTAAAGTACTCACGTTGTCTTTTCTAAAAGAACAACTTTATTCGATTTAAGTCCGACGAATACAAATTGTTTGTGTCGAAAAAAATATATATAATGTATTCAGATAATAAGTACTTATTAAAAATGTAATATAGTCGTGTAAATATACATAAAATGTAAAGATATTAATTTTTGTAAAAATTTACTAGCTATAGAATTATTGCATTTAATAATCAAAATTCAGTAAATTTAAATTAAAATAAATTAAAATAAATTATAATCTACTTTTATAATAGTATGATAGTATTAAAATGTATTTAATATAAAAATATAGGTAGTGATGTTTAATCGAAAATTAAATTATCTATCAAAAATATAATCAATTATGTTTAAATTGTATTGGATAACATGCATTGTAATACGTGATTTAAAAACTCAGTTTTATTTTGTGCTAAAAGTGATACAGTAGTGTAGAAATAATGGAAAAAACAATTATAATGTTTTTACAAGTTAAATTTTGAAGGTACTTGACCTTTATGTACAAAAAATGTTTGTATTCACTATTTAGATACGTTATCAATGTTTTAAATCTTCATTATGTATATTGTAATATTATATTTGTATGTATGTTCTATAATATTCTGAACATCTTATACTTTATAAAAAAACACCGCAAATTTATATCAATAATATCGATCATTTTTTTTTTTTTTTTTTATCAGAGAAATAATATTAATAAGATATAATAAGACTAGGCACGTCGAAAATATACCGCTAACGGTTCTATACTTCTAAAGTTTTTACCGTGGTCGACGAACAAAAAATTAAAAAACGAACAATAAACACACCGAACACAAAAGAGAAAAAAAAAAATAATATTATGGCACTTATAGAAAATATGAAAAAAGTTGTGTGAAATAATACAGATAATATTACGACGACCGAAGTTTGACGGGTGTATTATACGTAGTTCCTATTGTGTTCGTAATTGACAGAGATTTATTTGACAAATAATATTCGCACACTTCCAGTTGACCGAAAATTCGTATTATTATCGTTTTTTTTTTTCCTGCCATGTCAAACGCATACTGCGAGTGTCTTGTTCCGAGAACTTTTCGGCCGACGTTTTGAACTTTTTAACTTACACACTTCCTCTCCACGCGTTCCACGGTATACGATTTGTTTTCAATTCCTCCCCACAACCACCCCCCCTCCACCAATTTTCATTTTTACGACCAAACCGTCTGCAACACACGCACGCTAAAAATAAAAAAAAAAATAAAATAAAAAAAATACATAACGGCTTATAGACACAAGAGGGTGATGTGTAATGGCTCGGAAATATGACTAAGAAGTTACCCAGGTGCTCGATATCTTCGCGTTAAGCCGTGATTTAATATGCCCCAGGGGTGGGCACATCGTCGACGAGGTGGCGCGTTATGACTCGAAAACGTGACAAACATCCGCAGCCGCGCGCGGACACGGACGCGGTCGGCGTCGGCGGAAACGTCTTGTAACGACCCTCGTTGCCTACGAGAGACAAAAACCGCGCGTGGGACGGTCTCCGCGTTTACAAATTGCTCTGCCTTCGCGATACGCACGCGGTTATTGTCGATCAGGCAACATTTGGCACATAGTATAATATTAGCTTTTGTAATACTACTGTGGTTATTATAATTCACCGTGGTAGCGGTAACGCGCGAGTTACGGATATCGCCAATATTATTATTTTTTATTCTCGTTTTATCTTCATGATTTGTGTTCTGTTTTACCTCTATGACATATGAGAAGACTATTGTATTATAGAACTTACAAAAAAAAAAAATATTAATAATAATAATATTTGTCGTTTAATCATAAAAATTGTATAACTGATTAAAAATAAAAAGTTCGAAAAATGTCATTTTGTGTCGTTCAATCGGATCGTTATTTTTGGGTAATGAGATATGATAATAAACGAATTTAGAACATCACTGTTACTTTAAAATAATAATTTTAAAAATTATTAAGCATTTTTAAAAAACATACAATATTCATATTATTTTTATTCATAAAATCTTCAACGGATGTATTGGTAAATTTGTCGTTTGAATCCGTATGATACCTACATGATTGATTTATCGTTTAACAGACGATTTAACTCGAGTCGTAAATATCGAATAGCACAAACTCTTTAGATTCGAAAACATTCGACTATGCATCAATACAAACTAACCAAACATATCACAGAATTTTTCATGGCTAATTTTAAAACTTATAAAGTTGAATAAAATCGTATATGGATTGTCATTTCGATACAATCGGTTAATTATTATTATTACTCATCGAACGTAACCAAAAAAAAAAAACTGTCACGGTATAAGGAGAGACATTATACTATTTAGGAATTTTTCACGGCACCTATTTATCTAGTATTTTTGTACATTATGTTATACTTATTCGTTATAATAATATGCGAGAGGATACCAAAATGATAAGGTCATTATTTTTCCCTCGCATAATATTTTCCAAATTAATAGTATCTGTCAATTCCGTTCCGTCCCAAAGCATCGCAGTTATATATTTTACTATAAATAATAATAATGCATATTACAACAATAGATATTATCGTTATTATTATAATTTATCGTACCTACGGGTGTGACCTCTCGCATTGAGGGGTACACAATACGACTCAGAACAGGAATAGGACGTGGTTTTGTATAGGTATAGCGGATAACGATGAAGGATTTTCCACTAATGACCATTGTTCCTCTACCACCACGATTTTCCACACGCAACAGGTACCTATTACACAAACACATACACACACACACACATACACATACATACATCAGGTAATTGATATATTTAGTAAATGGTATTAAGTATAGTCCGGTTGATACCATATTACCGCCAATGAAACTATGAAACACATTGAACGTGCGACGTCGCGCATAATATTACATATACCTATTTATGTTTATCCCTACGGGCCGCGGTAAGTACGCAAGTACGCTTACCAAAGTGGTGGAACTAATGTCTGTCCGAAAGAATCCTGGACACGCACCGCTGACTGACAATAATATAATAATAGAATACAATAACAATAATTATCATAATAGTAATATGCCTCATGACTACAATAATACCATAATATAACGTCAACTAAATGTTCCTCAAATTTAAATTACTCCAATTAAAGTTAAAATATACACGCGTCATTTTTGTGATACAAATATGCTGATACCAAAAACACTGAAAAATAAGTAACTTTATAACTTAATCGCAGTTACATCTTTGTCAATCTCATAAAACTTACCAGGTTATACTACTATTATAAACATCAAAACATACTCATATTTTTCAGATGTTAAATAATAAACATAATATATTTTAAAGTAATATTTAAAAGTATAAATTATCTATTAAGTTTAAGTTACTTTTTTTGCAAATTAATAATTATTTAGTTAATTATTGAAGTAATCTATTCGCCAGTTATTAAATTTGAATAACTTAGAGTTTGATGTATATTTTCGTCATAATAAACTCGTCAACTATTTATTTCGTAGTAAATTTTTGCGTCTTTTAGTAACGTCTATTTAATAATAGTCTTTAATTATACGTTATACCGGTAGTTCTGAACTAGGGAATAAGTCCCCAAAAGAGGAGGAACTACATATAGTAGTTAGTGTAATGAGAAAATTAAGAAAAATGCATTAAATGAAAATCAAATTAGCACAAATCTTATATTTGATTTTAAATTCAACAATTTAAACTATAAAAACATTTAATTACACTATGCCTATAATCTTTGTTATACGTATTTAATCAAGCTTTTAAATTATTATTCTTAAATATACTATTCCTTGAGTTCAAAATGTAGTGGTAAAGTCCAACTATAACTGCCAGTGTTGCGCTTGTTTCATATACGTAACTAGGAGAGAGCTGGGAGAGCTTAGTCCTATCTCAACCATATTTAGCTCTCTCTAAAATATTTTGCTATTTTTAGTTTTTATACGTGTGACTAGTGACTACTAAAAATTATATGTAGTTTAAAGCCCTTATTACTAGTTACATTTATGGCTGTTGGTAAAAAGAAGGAGTGGAGTATAAAAGTTTGGAAATCGCTACGTTATACCAATAATTGCCGCATGGTAACCGAATTAATTTGTGGTCATTATAATATTATGGTTAGCTTAGATTAAGACTCTAATGTTTGTATTATTGTAGCGTAATAGACGGTTTTTAATGTTAAAGTGGAACAAAAGAGCACAAATCTCGTTAAAACTCGAAATAATAATAATAAAAACAATAGGAGACCATTTCGGTGCGTTATTTTATGCTATTTTATAACTCTCGTGGTATGGCTAATGCACCGAAAGCTGAGAGCATTTGTCAGAAACGCTTAAGTAAAAAATAGATACCAATAAACATAGTAGTTTTAAGACCGCATCACATTTACAGCTATACGAAATATTCTCGCCGTCGAAAACTTCCAACGGCTGTGGTATAATATAATGTGTATAAATCTCGAGGCCGTATATATAACCGTCTAGCCGTGAAATTCTCGTCGTAAATAAAGGCGCCATGCGACGGACGTACAAGGAAAACGTCTCACCAACTTTTTGACAAGGCTTTACGGCAAGTTAGTTGGTCAAAACTCTAAAGTCCTATGAAGTTGAAATCGTCGCCATCCACGGAAAACTTTCTTCCGAAGTAAATTACTACAGAATGCGGACGGATCATCACTTTAAACGTCATTTTTGTTTAATTGCTAATCGCATTTATAAGTCTTGGATATTATCGAAAACAATAATATTTATTTTTGTGCAAAAACAGTCTAAAGATTTCAATATTATATTGTATTTGCAAATTTAACGCAATTTAAAAGTACCTATAATAATATGTTGTAAATCATACGAATCAAATATTTTGTATAACATTGTAAAACAGTTCTATATTCAGATTGTAAGTATATATTTTCTACTTTCTGAATACGTACAAGTATGTGAGTATTTATTATTATAATATGTAAGTTATTTGGAAATTAGCTTCGACAAGTGCCATCAGATGAGTCATTCGTTGAATAAATGATTTCAATGTGGGGCGCGGTGAATCAGAGTTTTACAAGAACCGATTAGCGTTTTAATCCTGTAAAATATTAACAAGCGTTATATATGGAAATATGAACTGTAAATGACACCGGTTTTGTATATTTTGATGTGTAATATTATCATGGAAACCTCTGGAGACACGTTTGACGGTGCAAATATAAACAGACTTAGGGTGCGAAAATGGATCGCACATACAGACGAAGTTTTCACGAGGGATTTGCCCCTTCGGAGTTAGGTGAATGAAAATCCGCGGAAAATTCGGTAACTGCGTATAAGGGTCCGCAAAAACCGCTGAACGACCGATAGCGTATAATAATGATATTATTATTTATTCATAATAAACTACAATCCAATTTACAATTTACAATTTATGAATATTTATTTTTTATCATCGCTACTCGACATCGGATATACGATATTTGTATACGATTCTATGTTCAGTTATGCGCACTGTTGAAAAATGTGTGTTGTTAGATGCATCAAACAATGAAAATGTAATAATATTAAAAAAATATATAATATATATATATAAATTGTTTGAAACGATTCGAACCTGCTGTTATATTTTTCATATTATTTTAGTACGGAGACCGATCACCCGAGAAATCCGAACGTCGAACATATTCTTGTTGAATTATAATTTTAGTTTGCCGACGAGACGCGATACATGCAACAATAATAATACGTCGCCAGGGGCCACTTCGCCCGCAAGTTCAACGGGTCTTTGAGAATTTTCAAAGGTCCCCGATCAGGAGACTGCAGTCCTCCGGATCATCGATTTTACAGACAGGTGTGTTGGCTCGGAATAACAGACCCGGTGGAATGTTTCCGCCCCGCGGATATCAAACGGCGACCCGTGGGCTGTTCATCGTCATCGTCTCGTATACTAATTTGTGCGTTGATTTTCCACGCCGGAATGTTACACGGTACGCCGAACACGTCGTAAATGTATATTGGCGACGTGAAAAAGAAAAGATATATAACGTATATATCCTACGGCTTCTGTAGCGTTTCCGTTTGGTTGACTCGTTAAGTCCGCCAAAGTAATATTATTATTTTATCGTTAGCTATTAGATCGTTGGCGTTTTCATTATTAGATTACTATAGTTTCACCATTTTTATTTTATTTTTTAGAAAAAAAAAACAAACTACGCCATGAGAATTATTTCCGCAATGCGGCCACAACGCCTCTGTATCATATTTTATTCAACAGAACCCAATTAGGTTAAATGTGTATAATTAAATCCTCTCGTGGAGATTCGCCGTGTCCTTTTCTCTCACGTTTGGTTTCTTCATTTTTGCCAACATTAAAGATCAACATAATCGTCCGACAGTTCGTGTGCAGTGAGTTCACACAAAAATCATTTTATTGCAGCTATTCTATCTGCTCAGTGGACGAGCGGATATGCGACAGACCCTTTTTATTTTCCAAAGGTAATTTCTGATCATTAGCTATTATTGGAGGGGTCTTAAGGAAGCTTATACAGTTATACCCCTCTAAAAAATTATCCATGCTCCCCACCTATTTATAAAAAAATCAATAAAAGTTAATTGCGAAACAATTTCCACCAATGTTCGTCCATTAAAATACAAATTAATAGGGTCTTATTATTTGACGTCGTTTACGTCAATGTTACTGTAATAAAAAAAAATATGAATTTATATGTTTAAATTAAATCATAAAAGTATAAACAAGTTTTTATTCGTTATTATCGTTCAGAATATAACGTAAATACAATTTAATAATCTAAACCTGCATAGTGTTTAGTTTTCCTCTCATGTATGGTCCACTATTCACAATGACTATATAAACTACTTCATCATGTCCAAAAACGATCTATCACTTATCTGCTTTCACTAATAAGAGTTAGTATTGTGTATTTTAATTTGTAATTATTATTTTTAATAATTGTGGGTATAAACTAGTTAAAATTTGTTATTATAGTGTCACGTATGGTATCGTACTTTTGTAAAACTTTAATTTGAATACTTAAGATATGAAATTATTTTGAGTTCGTCCTCAGTAATAATCGGAAGCGTTTCGATGTCGATTTCATCAAAATGTATTGAAGTTAGTTCAAAAAAATATATTACGTCCATATTATTTCTTGTTTTAACTCGTATTATATGATAATAATTGATCTAAAGATATAAATAGAAAAAAATCATTTGTGTTAAGAAAATATTTAGAAAGCGTTAAATAATGATGATATTATTATTATAAACGTCATATAATTATTTTTATTGCGTTAAATAATAGAAAAATTATATTGTCTGACGTTCAAAATACCATCCAGTAATTTGATTTATTTAACAACAAACGATATTATTCAAGTTTTCATATTATGAATTATTATTATATGTAATATCTTGAACTGTCTCCGATTATCTAAATAAGTTTTGTACTAAATCTTCTAGTCATTTTTAATTTATTATTTCAATAATATTGTTTTGTACTATTAGACTATTAGATTATATTGCATAGCTCCAAACTAATTTATTTGTGACACAAAATATTATATTATTATACATGTAGAACTGATTGTACTATTATATAATATTATGTAATAAACTTTGTAATTGAATTCTTAAAATATAACTACATATTGATATTATTACAGTTTACGACTCTATAAAGAGCAAAATATTATTATTAAACGATATGTTTAAAAAATTAATGAGCCATGCAAAACACGTTGTTAAAATGAATTTTCAATTTGCATACAGCATATACACAATACACATGTACCTAATCATTACTATAATGTGAAGATGATAATTGAAAATAGGCAAATACCTATTAAGGTAATGTATAAAGGTTGTATTAAATATTTTAAATACTCATAATATATATATATATATATATATATATGTTCTATATTGTATTATCAGTTGTATTGAATTTTACCAATTTATTTGTATTATTATTAACTTTTTATCTGTATAAACGACTTTTTGTTTAGTTATCAAAATACTAGATTCATGATAATATTAGATAATAATATAATATTGTTTGTGAAATATCAAAAAATAAGCATAATAAATATATTCCATACGTAGGCCGTCATCGACAAACCAAAAATACACGGTCACTATACAAGTACCAATTATACTCGTATATAATCAAAAGACCACCTTGCAAACCATCCCAAAAATCCCTTCGGAATAGTCGAGATGTCGGACGGTTTGTGTTGTGTTGGACTTATTGTTTGTATGTCATGCGAAAACAAATTTGATCAAAAACTCTAACAGCTGAAGAAATAATGATCCGTTAACTGACGCTGGAATGAATTCTCTAGAATATGAGTAAGCTATACAGGATAAACATATATATTAATATCAAGCTTCAAAGCATTATTGTTCGAAACTATATACACGTAAAAATTTGTCTCATTGGGTATTACATAGAATATTCATTATCATTTAAATATCATTATTATATCAATAAATACCCCACTCATTGCTATTTATATAATATAAAATATATATATAAATTATTTATTTATTGATATTTTGGTTATTCATTAAACTTGTCTGGAAAAACTTTAAAGGCGACATAATCACGCAAAAACAATATTGTTTCATTTTATGAAAATCGCAATTATGTTAATTATGAAATAATCAAATTCTAATGAACGATAAATGAAATGTCACATTATGTGACTAATATTCATCTAAAATAAATTGAACTTAGTTTTTATGTATATAATAGAAAACACATAAAAAATATTATTATGTATAGGTATTATAATGAACTAAAAATCATTAAAATATGAACTGCATAATATTGTAAAATTGTAAATATTATTTTAGTTTTCAAAATTTTAATTCTGTTAAAAAGTGGTCACGAACGTTTTAATAAAAACGTAATGTATAGTATTTAAATATATCTTAGTATGTTTTAACTTATAGCCTATACAATAGTGTTCCACAATTATTAAAAATATGAACTTGAATAAATATTTACCATTAATCACTTATATAATGTTAATGTTATTCATGATATTCGAATAATTTATTTGTCAGAACATTTTAATGGCCAACGAGTAGATTTTAGAATACAAGTTAGCATTATATAAAATATTATGTAAAATAAAATTGTAGAAAGTTAACAAATATGCAAAAATAATACATTTTACTTATTTTATTATATTGAATGTCTTGTAACAAAAGAATATTTTATTTTGGTAGCAGAGACAATATATACGAGAGGTTGTAAAAAATTGACTTAGCTTCTTCTATAATATATCGGTCGCGTGTTTTTTAACTCGAGATGTGTGAAAAATTAGTTTCAACTGTCTGACAGAAAGGTTTTATTTATTTATTTTTGGACCGTACGCATTTTTTCGTTCGAACCAAAATAGGTTGAGATCTGAGACGGAATAACGAGAATGTTGTCGTGCTTGGGGCAGGTGACAAGCACCATGCTTCAAAGCTCTGACCCCGTCGAGCTGACCAACCGGGGAGAAAAATATATAAAGGAATGAAAATGTTTACAACTTCCCTCGTCCCAGAATCATTCTTTCATCGCTGATTTATAGTCTGGACAGAAAAAACACGAGAATATACTGTCTGTCTTCCCATAAACGTCGAAAACTGACTTAATTGGAAGAATGAATATTTTATGTTAAATAAAATCAATTAAACCGAAAATAGTTTAGTTTGCCAATATTTGTATTTGTTCTCTATTTCGCACACTAAAACGAGCAAATTTTAGTAACAAATATATTTTATCGTTTATTCATAAACATTAAGTAAATATCAAATAATATTTTGTTCAGAAACGTAATACGCTCATTATTTTCAATTAAATTTTATTCGAAATGTTTGCATTTCTTTGTCTCTGTCATTTTTTTACGTTATTAGATAATTTTAAAATTCGTGCACAAATAATATTACAATTAGGTGTATTTATGTTATTATAAAAATTAAATTATGATTATTAATTAAAATAGGTATACATTTTGTTAATTAAGTATTTTCACTTTTAAATTAATAATAATTCAGGGGTTTGATGCAACAACAAGATATACCTACTAAATTAGGTACACTTCCTTTTTGAAAATTGTCTTTTATAAATGATTATATAGCTGAAACTGTTTTACGTACTTACAACAAACAGATATATAAAGTTATAACGGTAAAGGGGCTTATCTTGATTTTACGTTTGGTCTGATTATAGATAAGTTCAGACTTATCGGGAATCGGGATTTTGCCTCAAAAGAGGTCACATGTGACATTGCACATGTCATATAATTATAAAAATAAAATATAAAAATCAAACTAGGTGAGAAATTATTTAAATATCTAGACATTTCAATGTAAAACTCCCGTAAAGTTACTAAATATTGATTTTTCGAATTTTGTACCGATTCCTTATATTATATTAGAAAAAAAAACCATTAGTTTATTCTAAATAATCAAAACCTATGTTGAACACACTTATTATTTATTATTTAGGATTATATAAAATATAATAATATTATATAATATTGGTCATCGTTGTTTTGTTAAAAACATAAGACGTCATCAAAAACCTTCGAAAATATATAATTGAGAAACACCTGACTGCGATCGTGTACATTATAAATTTATAATGAATAAAATAAATATAATTTGCATCATAATACGTATGCGCGTAGGCGTAGTGTATATTGGCGAATGGGCTTTCGCGACAGATTGATTTTTATGGAGAAATAAAAAGATCGTTTGTGCCAGAAAGAGTATTGTTTTACAGCGGCCACACGCAATGGAATTATTAGAGGCGTCGTTTTGCGAACTCACTACTCGCAGGTCCCGATAAACGCGGAAAAGTTATTATCCACACGATAAACAAATTTAATGACTCGTCCTTTTTATATATGCTATTCGGGTGACAGTTACACGTTTTAGAGGAGTTGGAAAAAAAAAATTGTGCTGAAAAGCGTTCCCACCGTCCGGGGCATGGTGACACGGGGAGCTTGGCGTAGAAGGGGTACCTAAATGTTCGTAATAAATTCAGTTTGCGAACCATTAAATACGAGCCTTCAGTGATAACATCGATTCCACGCGGGCTTGGACATTATTCTGGTAAAAAATATCACGGGAATACGAGGAGAGAGAGAAAGAGAGAGAGAGACATTTATAAAATATAGGTGGTAATGTGGTATACGACTAATGGCGAATGGGTGGCAAATCGTAGTCGGACGGACAGCAGGACATTTTATTATCATTATTTCACAAACAGTTTCAGATTTACACGGCTTGTAGTTTTATTGTTTATGTAAATCCTGACCCCGAGAAACCGCTGATATTTTGATATTAAATAAAATAATATGAAATAGGTACGTACGTCGTAAAAACATACCGATTTTTGAGACGATAATAATAATATAATTACGTAGGTACTCGTTCGTATTCAGTCGTATTATGAATGAAACACAAAATAATATTACCAATATTGTTTACATAATATCCGTCGATTCTCATACATTTCATTCACAAATCGATACGTTTCTCATAAACGTTCAGTGTATAATAATTTAATACGTATATGCTTTATGGCTAAATTAACATTGTTTGTTTATTACGAAACATAACATTTACCGTAATAAATTATTTAAATATTATATAGTGTGGTACACATTTTCGGAGTATTGGCCTGATAATTTGTCCTTATGATGTTTGCGTTAAAATAGGCGAAACACGATATTGTACAATAATACGAACCCAAATAACACGCGACTCTTCGCGGTATTTTATACACGGTTTCGACGATAAAACGAACACGGACTGCGCCGACGACGGCCTGGTTTTTATTATTTTAGCCATCTGTTCCGACGCAAAACACTTCTTAAAAGGGTTCTCTAATTTTTAATTGCCCCTCGACCCCGTTAAACTCGACGGATTTCTGGCCATACTGTTATTATCACATCCGCATACCACAAATTATGTAGATATTATGTATATCGCCAACCGTATATTAACAACCGTTCGTTCGATGGGCGGCCAAATAACAAGTGCAAACGTCTGCGGAATAATTATGGAAAGTGTGAAATATTAGTGGGTTCGTGTATAGTCACACTAAATTTTGATGATCATAAATCCTCATCACGTAGTAACCGTGTGGCAGCGGATAACAGGCGCTTTTAAAGAACAGAAATCGTGAGCATTTTGATAAAATCCCGTTGATCCTTTCTAAATGCGCGGTTTCGGATGGTAGAAATGTGAAGTTTTCTTCCTCGGGATTTGCATATAATATATGTATATATTTTTTTCTTCTTCTGTAAACGCCTTAAAAATTCAATACGTGTCGAAATATAATACTCCGTCATGTAATGAAATATTCATTAGTTTTTAATTTGGTTTTTGAAAGAGTATTATTCATATTATATTGAGTGCACGGCTAGTGAATGTTGTTTTTTTTTTTTTTAAATAATATAAGAAAAAAATGGCATTATTAATCCTGAACTCCCTACCGGAGACCATGTCTATAATCAAGAAACCGCGAGGTTAGAATGGCTTGGATAGAAATCCTGTATAAATTTAAGTGACGTCCGTATAAAAATAATGTTCGTGCGCTTCCGAAAATGGGGCCCGAGAGTGTAATGAATGGCGCTCTACTATATTTGGAAGGACACCAACCGGTCGATAAGTATTATCTATTGCGTTTACTGGTATATATGGTGAAAACCTTTATTTGTACATTGTGACTAAAAGCTTCGATATTGATTATTTTTATAGTTCATTATACAAAATATCAATAAAAACCCATCGTAGAGACGACGAGGAAAATTCATAACATAAATTCCCTCCCTCGTTTACAACAGTAGTTACACATAATGGAAATTATTAAATATCACCCAGTTGCATGCTTGATAGTTGACATGATTTGTTTGGTAATTTGATTATAACAATAAACATAAATAGCCGATGGTATACAGATGGTAGAAGTTTCTTCGTCTCTTCGGTTCTCGAAAAGATTATATTGTCTATCCAAGCCATATACTATAATTTATAACCATATACCTATTGTTGATGGAAGGGTATTATTTTGTATTTGTATTAATATTTTAATTCAAAATATGAATCAGAACGCAAAATAAATTATAAATTTCCTAAATATTCAAATTTATTTATATAAATTAAATAATAAATATTTCAAAATATAATTACGTGTATAATATTACTTTAAAATCTATATATGTCCATTATTTCATGAGTAACTATAAATTAATGACAATTATTATAAATTTAATATAAATAAGTTTTAGTCATATTCGTTCTTTTTAGTAATTTTATGGTCGATTAGAAAATATCTAATTAGAAAAATCAAAAATTGAACTCAATTTAAAGTACCAACACAATAACTAAATAAAAAATATTACCCTAACTGAGTTAATGTATTCATGATTATGTTCCTATTAAATTTTCAAACCGAAAATTATATTGAAAAAAATATTTTTGGAAACATTTCAAAATTCTTTATTATATCCTAGGTAAAGTTGAAGTAACAGATACAGTTCCACAAATTTTTGCATATGAAAAATACCTATGTCAAAATTCCAAAAAAAAATTCAAGTCCCTACGTTTAAAATTTATCATACAATTTTTTAAAATTGAATCTATCAAAATTACAGTTTACGTGAATTTTGCAATTTTTCGGTAATTATTCTTTTCTAAGAAAATATTTTGAGGAATTTGAAAAATTAGTTAAATAAAGTACTTACCAAGTAAGTGTATTTCTCTACCGAAATTATAATCTATTCGTGGTAATCGGACCATTGTTTCTAGTTTTCTACCCAAAATCGTGCTTCCAAGTATAAAAATGCATAGTAGAACATTCCATCATGATAAAACCAATACATTCCTCGCTTCACTCAGAAGCTAAAAACAAAGGAAAAAGAAAGCTCACATCATTATAAAAATAACTTATTCTTAGCTTCACTCAGAATTTAACTTAATATAATATAACCTATACATACTGTATATACTCATTATGAAAATATTAAACTTTGAAAGAAAATCCATGTGTTGATGGTCTAATATTTTATATTATGAATAACTACAGTTTGATACATATCGTGCACCTTTGGTCAGCATGAATGCGTGAACCGTTTAGGAAGTGTTTTGACGAATCCTATGAATATTAAAATAAGAGTAAGTTCTAAACTTTTACGGGAAACTTGTGCTGAAATCTGCCTATTATAAAGTTGTCGTTCGTTAACGAAAGGGGTTACTTTCTATGGAATGAAAAAATTATAGCCAGAGGTATTGCGTGTTTTATTCTTTAAAATAAAAGCTTTCTTTTACAAAGAGAAGGGGAAAAGTTGTTTATGGTCATAAATAATGATATGCTTTAATCTGACGGGATATAAACGATCGTGGAATATAACACATAGACAAAACATTTTATGCGTTTCACTTTAAATGCTTGTGATGAAAAATGATATATTTTTTTAGGATTTTCGCATGCACCAAGTGGCAAGTTACATAAGTTATAGTTTTTGATTGTTTTTACGAATTCTGCAAATATACCTTTATCAAAGAACTCAGTGATTTCGGATCTAATCTATCACCAAAATACACGGTATACCAATCGGCATTGTCCGCGGGAGGTTCGGTCAAAAATAACCGACCGAATTACAATAATGTGATAATATTATAGAAACGACGTACGGATTTCGCGGTTTATGCGCATTCACGAATCACTTGTAATAAAATCACTTTGAAATCAAAGCCAAACTTCGATCGAAGTAACTATACGAATATGATACTTGAGATTAAAAAATAATAAATAATATCTACGGCCGCGGTTGTTTCGTGCGCTGGTCGTCTGATCGTCTACCGCACGCCGGCGCGTTTCCACACATCATTAGCACGCGGCAAAACGCATCCATCATTTTCAAAACGATACAGAGCGTGTCGCGGCCAAAGGATTCTTATACGCGTATACGTGATCCCGCTGAGTGACCTCTATTATAAGTATCTAAATGAGTCGATTTCGAGCTATTCGTTAACAGCAATAACGCATATCGGCGTATCGATTCACGAAATTCATGATGCACACTGTTATTATAATATTATTTATATTGGAAAATAATATTTGTATGAACGTCGTCGTCGTAACTTTCGATTTCTTATACAAAACAATACCCATTGGCACGCGCGGAACCGTGTACAAAAGTTACTACGCCTAAACGCTCTCATGATTTTCAAAGTATTTTTCGTGTAACAACAATAAACCTACCATAAAATATATATATAGACACTTTCGTAATTATAACCTTTGCGGTAACCGCGGTATATCAGGTTATACGAGATTTTACATATGGGTAACCCTCCATACGAAAAAGAAAACGAACTAAACACATTAATTATAATATTATATGTCACGGATAATATATATAACATGAAAATGGTCGAAATTGTGGATAATATTGACATAAGCTATATACTAATATAAAGTAGAGTTTTAATAACATCACACAAAATTAATAGATAGGTAGCTAATGGCATTACTTGTAATATATATATTTAAAATTGAATTCCGATAGTATTTAAAGTTTTAAAGGCGGCGTAAGAACATGAACAATTATTATAGCGGTGTTATTAATTTTCACAATTTTTATTGTTAATATCGAGAATAATCATATTATTATTGCATTAATTATAGAATAATACTAACTCTACTAATGACGCCGTACGATTTAAGTTTCTAAAAGCCACAACATTTTCAATGCACTGAAATCAAGTCAATAATATTATTTCGTTCACTTCTCTTTCCAATTAGTTAAAAAAATCATACAGTTGTTATCTATAGTATTATTGCATGAGATAACAAAATCAATACACAAAACTACGTGAACGAAATAATATTTGCTTATTTGTACGTATTTTGTTCTTATGTTCAGTATATTTATTGCATAATATATTTATAAATACAAATTTAAACAAATTATACTTTTATGTAAAAATAAATAGCCTGAACGCTGAACCACAACGACAATCGTAAATGTACGTGTTTAAGTATTATAATTTTTACTGATAAACTGGCAAATATTGTCATATAATTTGCAACGTTATCGATTTTACACAAATTTAATCAATTTTATACCTACCAGATGTCCGGATTAAAATCGTTTTTGTATTTCATTTAATATTAGATTAGTATATATGATATATAAATTAATCAAATAATAAATTATACGTTTAAGTTACAACAATGATTTTTATATAATTGGAATTTTTTAATAATATAATTTTACTGTGGTATAAAACCAAAGATAGTTAGCGTTGATAAAAGTTTTTATTTATTATTGCAATGGCATCACCAATACGTCGAATAGTTTAATATATAATATACGTTTACTGCTATAAACATTATTCGTAGAGTATAATATAAACATATAAAATAAATTTTATATATCACGTACTAAGTATATGGTATATTAAATTAATATAAAACGAGAATTATATCATAGCTAATGTTTTCGCACGTGATAGTATAGGTACTCGTAATATCAAATGGTCAACCAATAATATATTTTATGAATACGAAATGACGTATTTATGTCATAAATTTATGATAGGAATATGAAAGTTCTCTACTGGCATAAAAGCTAAATATAAGTAATGCTATCACTACCCAAATATAGACGATAATAAAAAAATAAATATAATAAAAAAACACAAATAGATTAATATATCTATATTTCTATTACTTCTTTTGTAAACTTCTTTTCGCCTATATATTTTTTACTTCACGTCATACTTTTTATAGGCTATTTTAGTAAAAATTATATTTTCTGATGTACATGATGCATAATATCGATTTTCGAAGCGATAATTGTTTGAATAAAGTTATATTAATTTGCGATAAAATAATTCCTATTTACATAAGAAAACATTTGTTTTTTTTTATATTTTATTTTGTTAACTTATGAATACACTTATTGCTTGTTTTTTCCTGTTTAAATATTAAATGTATATAGTACCTATATATTTAAATGAATTATTTTTAAGATTGTACACATAAAAATTATATTTTTAAAGTAGATATTCTTTATACTAACTTTAATGTGAATAAAATAAAATAATTTATAGTGCAGTTATTTTGTAAAATACATAAAATAAATAACTTAAATTATAACAATAATTTAAAACATTGGTACCTACATGAATTATATAATATATAACTCAATTAGACATAGATAATATAAATATATATTGTAATTAATTTTATTATTTTTATTTTAATAATTTATTCAAATTTTGTGTCTTCATAAAATGCATGTTTGAAAAAAAAAAAAATATTCATTAATTCAATTATATATTTTTGTTGCAAAGCAAATATTATTATGTGTATTTATTTATTATTTTTATTTTATAATCTATTAGCTTATGGTATACATAGCCAACAAGTGAGTAAATGTTTTATTATTATTATTGTTTCAACAACTTTTTATTATAATATTATTAAATACTTAATTTTTAAGTATAAAACCGCAGTTCAAGTCACGCAATGTGCAAATATTATTTTCATAATTTCATAATAAATGCTACTTTATTAATTTATTTTCAAATAAACTGACAATTATTTATTTAAAATAGTCCTGCGGGGAGAAGTTATTATATTTATATATTATATTCAATAGAGTTGCGTGTCTTTATCTCTCGAAATCTAAAAAAAAAGTGTTTTACTTATAATGTATATACATAAAACAAAAACGATATTATATAAAATTATAATGTGAATAATATATATATATATATATATATATATATATATATATTAACGATGAAAATAATGAAAGCTACTACGTATAATATATTTTAGGAAGTGAAAGAATATGGCGTGCGATATCGTCAGTCGCGATAAATATACATTTGCGCTTTAATTGAATATTTTTTATTTTTTATTCGTGAATCGTGTGGGTCTGAGTAAAAGTGAGAGCAAATACGCACCTAAACAAATAATGTACAATCGCCGTTCGGGTTGAATTTAATTTAAATGTTTATATTTTATATCTATAGGTAATTACATATTTATTTACATAACTACGTAGATAGTGAGATAATTAATGATGGAAAGAATAAGAAAGTATTATAGTACTATAAATTCCTCTTACTAAGAAACCTTTTGACAATAAGAAACTTTATTCACATTAAAAAACATTAGCCTAATAATTTGAAAAAAAAATCTACTCTAGACATATTTTTGGAGTATAACCTTATTTGATGAGTGCAAGACCTGAACAATAACAATAGATAAACATACAATACTAGAAAAGTTTTAAATGTGGGTTTATCTGAATATCAAAAGGAAGTCTAGCATGGAGAAGTATAGTAAGAAAAATTAATGGGTCCACATTATAGTTTATTATATATTCGTTTGGAATATACGATATTTAAGAATTGTTAAAACTGATTATAAAAAGAAACATTGGAGGGAAGAACCACAAAGGAAGCCCAACGCCCAAGACTAGAATACCTTCAACAAATAATAAAGGACTAAGTATGCACCTTATATTATGTGCAAACGAAAAAAAAAAGGAAACTAGAGAAAACTGGAAGGTAGGTGCAAACCAATTTATGGATTGAAACTATAAGACCTAGATGCTATTAACTGATTGACGTTTTTATTTTTACCCTTTTATAAATAAATTGGTTTAATTTATACACACTAACTTAGCCCAATCTAATTGAATTGTTTACAATTTTTTATTGTTATTAGTTTTTTGAGTATTGTATAATTTGACTTTTTTAAATTTCAAATTCACAGTGGATTGCTTAAATAACGAAAATATTTTTCCATTTTTCTCTTGAATTTTACCTATTCTTAATAGTTTACGTACGAATCTATATATTTTATGTATATTAATTATATAACTCGTTTCACATTAGTCGTATGCAGTCAGCGCGATCTTAATAGGTAAGGCCTTCCTTTTAAATGTTAAATGTCTACTAAAATGTATATTTTTCGTTTTCTAGACATTATAATTTTTCTAGCACTTATTCAGCTTAATACTTTGGGTACTGTAAAATGGAGTAACTTTGGTAATTAGTATTTCGTACTAATGTACTTTTGTACTCTTATAGTAATTGGTATTTATTAAAAATAACAATCATTATATTACTTATATAATGGTATTATAAATAAATACGAACGATTCACGTCGTTATAGCAGAGGTTAAGTTTACAAGCTGCTGACCTGTAGTCGCACCGACAATCGATCATATTGTTATTATTATTTAATAATAGTTTCGATCATGTAATAAACGCGTATATTGTCGCTGTGTTAAAAAAAAAAAAATACCTAACACACCGCCCACGCCCGACGATGCAGTCTTGATCCATACCAAGTCGGAATTCATATATATTATATTTTAATATAATATATTACAATGTTGGCGATCGAACGAGCCACATGACGACTACGCCGTCGGGGTAAATCGCGGTATTGCGCAACCGTTCGATCACGAACACGCGTCTTATAAATAATATCGAATTGCGCAAACGTAGGCTTGCGCCGTTGCCGCCGCGTAAGTTCAAACCACGCGCGCGTTTTTCATACGCGTAAAATCCGTATGGTGTATAGATTCGTTTGGACCAGCGGCAAAACGGCTAAACGGTTAAGGTTGAGGTAGATATGTAATTGCACACAAAAACGTGTCTTTATAGTTATTCACGCCGTCTTCGATGTCAATACCTATAAATCGTATACCGCAGTATCGTATTACGCGTTGTTAATTATAATAATAATTCTAAAGAATTCACATACATTATACCTACGCGTTATTAAACAATTTGTTGAAAATCACGTGAAATTATGGTTCCGAAAAGCTGAAAAGCAATTATATCAATTAAAAAGTTATATAATAGGTTCTAACCTAATTACTGCATATTGTATGTTCTGAAAAAAAGTAAAAATTTTAATAAATTTTAATCCGTAGATTGGATTAATGTGGTAAAGTTTCTAAATTCTTCTTTATCCAAAGAAAATTAGTTACTTCAACTCCGTTTTCTACATTCAACATCATTTGATTTGTGTACGACTGCCACGGTCTTCTTATTTCTGATTTACTTTAATTATATATATGTTACCCAGGTAATATGAGACGTCCTATCTACTTATTTATTTTATCTTCTGATGACTATCGTTCATATATTGACCTTTTTTTCTTTTATCCTATGAATTACTATGATACACTTTTCATTTGACAGTCGTCCTTTTCGGGACATTTTTAACGTCAATTTTATATGTATCTATTTTTTTCTATACGTTTTCAGTATTATCCGTGATTTTAACTAATTAAATTTAACCTAACGTTTTAAAATAAAACTTAATCATTTTAATAACTTTTTAAAATTGCAATTTCATAACGTAGTCTTTTCGCGTACATTTAATAACCTAATATTATATAAATGATTGGTCGAAGAAAGAAAAAAATTCAGCCGACAGGGAGTTGGAAAAGCGTGTATTAATTATAATTAATTTTTTAGTCAAGAAGAGATTTCGCAAGAGTTTCGCTTCTAGTCGTACAAATTCGTATAAATAGAGTACCACCAAATATTGGGAAAATAAAAATTACAAAAAGGTAGTATGGGGGGCTCGTGTTACGTACGTGTTTCAGCCATTATCATGGTTTCAATATAATAAACGATATCGGAGTCAATTTTATAATATCGGTTATTATACAATACAAACGATTTGATTATTGCAGTGGTCGATATATTTAGAAAAACAGGAACATATTATTAATATATTCAACAATCACTCTGTGTATGCGTATGCGGATTAGCCAACGGTTCTGTCGCAGTTTTATTCGTACAAATTATTTTAATATTACAATGGCATAGTGTGTTAAGACCGGACGGTGTTTTGCATATTATATTATACGGGACGAAGACGCCTTTGGGCAGATCCTTCTCTCTTCGTCTCTCATTCTCTCTATTTTTCAGCAGAATCTTTGCCCTCTGATGTAGTCACTATTATAATATATTATTATAGTATCACGCGCGTGGTTTTGCCCCGCGGAAAAACACCTACTGAACCGCCACAGCTCATTATTCGGTATTTATAATGTACGACAATATAATAAATCTGACGTGGGAACTTACATTTTGACCGGACATGATACTGATCGGCCGATACTTTATGAATGGTACCTGCATATTATAGGTATTATACCTTTCCGACCATAAGTTTCAAAAATCTCCATTACGTTTGAGTGATATACAACCATCAAAATTGCTGTTACTTTTTGTTTAGCGAATGTTTTAACAAATAGATACGCCAACTTCTTGAAAATTCATATTTTTCTCTTTAAATTTGATACAACAATTTTAATCTCTAAATTCATCATAAAAACAATAATTAGTTTTCTTTACTTTTGGTTATTATAGATGCAAAAATCGTACTCCGACATTATCTTAACCGCGAATGAGTCGAACGCGTGATATAAAAATATATAATATATTACGATTCCAATGTTTTTTCTCATTCAGTACATTATAACGACCAATAAACTATATTTTATTTTACTTAAATCGTGATTTCTCATATCTCCCTCCCTCCTAATTACCTATTTTCTATATACCACGTTATACATTTATACAATATTATTATTTTTCTTGTCATTCGATGTGTGCACGTATAAACGTGTGTTTTGTTTATATTATATCCAAACAACATGGTGTCTTAAATTACGGTCATTAAGTAATTCAGCAGTTTATTTATCCGCAATAGTCATATAATACACATAATTTTTTATTACCTTTGGCGGACCACAGGTATATTATTCACGTGCATGCAAATTCGAATTAACGACCCCAACGACGTTGTTATAAAGTTTTATTATGCGCTTATATATTATATATGTTCCAAACGACTTTGATATGATCAACAGTTTGTGTCTATAATACAACACGTATCCGAAACAAATGTCTAGACGGAACGATTGGAATATTATTGTTTTTTTATTTAATTTCGACGCCATCCGTTGAATAATCATCATGAATATTAAACCCGCCGTAGAGGTGTGTACAGCGTTAATATAATCACGGTTCGTACGCCAAATAAATCGATTGGCTATAATATTGATTTGTAAATTCCTGGTATAATCTTGCTGTTGGTATAGTGTTACGGTACCAAATTAATATATTTCCTTTTTATAATATGTCTAGATAATAATAATATAGGTAGGTACGCCATGGAGAATACGATACTTTCGCATGAAATTTGATACTTTAAATGCTCTCAACGGACACCAATAAGAAGTTGGTTAGAAAATTAATTTTAATGAAAATAAATTTATTGAAAACGTTTTTAAAATTATTTAAGTACGTTCATCTATATTTGAATCGTCATATTGTATATTTAAATTGAATTACAGTTGGTAATAATTATTGACAAAGAAATATTAAAATTACTAATGATATACATATGTATAACTAAATATGGTTGAAATCATTTAATTTCCTATAAATTATTAACAATATCTATAGATAGAGCATAATTTAATTATATTTAGTATTTATATTATATACGTTTCATAGTTCAAAAAAAAAAAAAATCATAATATTTAATAAATTATTTATTATTATAATTTATCTTATATATATATATATATATAAATACTGCAGTATTGATTATATGAATGCAACATTTCATTATTTTATTGATCATAATATTTATTCAATATAAATATTTGTAAAATGCAATCGTATGTTATAATATAATGTCTATAGTTTTGTAATGGTTTTGATTTATTCATATTTGAGGTCGTTTGCCTGTAGGCAAATTTTATCGCTGCTGTTACGTTGAAAATATCGTTAAATCTGATAAATGTCCAACCAGAACAACATTATTAATTACCCAGTAAGTTCAGTATTCGCATACATTACGAAATTATATTTAAAAAAATAATAATAGTCTCCAATAAAAATAAAACTATACCTGTCATTTATTTCCTCGAGCAATTAGTGAAAAGTTGTAGGTAATATTATCATTAATTATACTCATAAATACCATTTACTTATTTATATATTAATTATAATCAAAAAATAATTTTTGTCAGCTTTTTATAACGATCAATGTGTGTTGAATGTATAGATGTTGTTTATTAGTACCTACACAATACAATATATTGCACACGATGCATTTTTGATATTTATACTATTTATTATAATACTTAATCATTTATATAAATATGAAAGTCATATTATGATAACTCTGAATATAAAACGGGTTTTGGATTCTTGTGTTATGAGTAGGTACTTTGATAGAGATACGAAAAAGAAAGTCAGGGAAATCAAGTAAGGAGAGTGTAAATGTACTTGGAGTCGGAAATTTACCTACGGGATTTTAAGGAAGTTTAATAATTATGTGAAATATGTGATAGACTGTATAAAAACGGCATAAAATAGATATTGACAAGCTCAACTGTAATAATTAATCTTTGACGATGTAAAGATACCAGACTACTGTTCCATATTTGATAATAGATAAAATGAGTGCAAAGAATAGAGATAATGAAGCGATTTGAACTACTTAGTATAACGCTTTATAAATGGTAAAACCTTAAAACATTTACCAATGAAAAAATCTACATGTTTACCAAATAAGAAAGTGCTAGAATAATAGATATCAAGATCTTTTATAAGGGAATTTGGCTGTAATTAAACGTCATTAATAATGTATGTTATGAGTTTTTGGACCTAGAAAAGAAAGTCACACTACACTTACTAACATCAAAAGAAAGTCCCAAGTGGACAACCTAAAAATTAAATTTATCAAGTTCATCTTGTAAAAGAAAACAGTTTGTATAAGTTTCAATTTTCTAATATGTCGTGAGAATAGAGCAGAAATTTATATTTTTCAGAAAACTAGAAATAGAGTTTACATAGAGACAAAACATTTTCATTCAACAAGAAAAAAGAGGACTTAAATGTTTACCCCAAGGTACACCATAGTGACATCAACCAAATTATATGAGATACTGTTTAGTGAAGCAAATTGTTTTTGGTTAAAAAGGTAAGAGTAAAAGCAGAAAAAGAATGGACGCCAATCCTGATAAGGTCAAGTACATAAAAGTGTATGGTACTGTATCAAAAATCTAAGAAAAATTGTTAAAAATATGTCATGACTTGTTTTATAAAAGCAATCTGATAGAGGAGAACGACACATTAATGGTAAGTGCATTCTTCCCTGTACGAAATCAATGCTGCTAAGGAATATAAATATTATTTGTCATAGACGCCAAATAATTATTAACAATATGTTAAAACTTTTAGCGATATGCAGTTATATAGAAATTGATCAAAAATTATTTGTAAGTGATGGATCAGTAGATGTAAAAGAATTAAAATAATGAAATAGATTTTTCAAATTGAGAGATAAACATCTTCATCTAAGGACTTTTTAAATAATATAAATAAGGGAAAGTTTAAAAAGAATCATATCGATGAGGTACCATCAGAGCCGTTAGAGGAAACATGTTCCAATTTCTGAAGGGTGACAAGAACGTCATCAGGAGAAAAAAAACTGTTTGACGGCATAGAATAAAAAAGGTTGAATGAATGGTTAGACACAAGGGTTGAGTTGAGAAGGTATAGACAGACTCAAATTATTTAGAAAGGGAAAAGCAGCAACAGAATATTAAATTACAAATTCTATTAATTTATTAGAGCAATCAAGATTTGGTCCTTTTTTGGTGGATGCAGAGATTGGAATAGAGTTTTATATATTTTTTGGTGTATGAAAGTTTGTATCTGGATAGAATATCCGAATATATACCTTTCAAAATAATAAAAAACACTAAATAATCATTATGTTTACAACTAGTATAAATTAATTTTGGTACGTGGGTGTATGTAATTAACTTTGAATAAAAACGGCCAAAAGTAAATTCGGCGGAACCTCGTTTTATTTTCACGCCCAGTTTATGACATGTGGACATGGCGAGACGAGCCGAGGGTCCTGCACACTGTGAACCATAAGTAATATTGGTTTCGGTAAACTCGTGTTTTACGGTCGGTTTTTATTGCGAAATATTATTACCCGGCAAAACCGAGGGGAAGGGGGAGGTAAGTTTAGCTGTCCGAATCCAGGCGACCGCCTTTAATCAAAAGTAAAAGCAAGCGAAAATAGAAAGAAAAGTTTCGCGCGTGAGAGGAGATATATATCCGCGCGGATCACCGTTAAGTTTTATTAATAATAACGTCTTCCGGAACTCATATTTACTTATATATATCACAAATGAGATGATACACGACCAGAATACGGGTTCGGGACCCGCGATTGTAATGACGAGGACAGAGGAGGTAGAAACTTTTTGCATGCCTCCACCGCGAGCATCACCCAAAAAGAAACTTGGGGAAGGAGAAAAAAAACTTATTTAATAAAAGTACTACTGCGAGAAAATAATATGTCGCCGTGCGTGTGTGTGTTTGTGAACTTTTTGTACTCGGAGGGGTTAGAATATTTATGTCGCCCATATTGGATGACTGCAGCGAAACATCCGGAAACGCAGACAAAACACGAACTAATCGTATAAATCATATAATCGAAATGTGTTTTTAACATATTCTGTGATTGAAAAATGAAGAGAAAAAACAATAATAATATAGCACTGCGGTGACTCGTCGAACGAATCTATAAAAGAAAATTATATTATTGTTATTAATGTCTTTTTCGAATGTTTTTAATAATATGGCATACTAAATAATCCACATAAAACGTCAACTTTCTCGAGTATTGTTAAGGATTCAATACGACGAGTTGAGATACCTCAATAAAACTGATATGCACTGTGTTTAAACGTACTAAAATAATATTATATTGCATAGCTATAAATATTTACATATGAAATTATTATCATATGGACACTAATCCGTTAAATTAAGTCTTCGTTGGGCTTAAAAAAAATTATGCCTATAGGTATCTACTCAAAAAATAAATAATATCAATGTTTAAAAAAAAAATCCCGTAAAAACCGGTAAAATATAAATTTATTCGTTGATGTTCAGTACACGTAGGTATATATACTATTCCCGTCCCGTATAAGCATAAATATGTTATATTCTAATGATTTTGAAAGTGTCATCCTATACGTTAAATAAATTTATTTTATTTCCTACTTATTATAATATTAATGAAAAATCAAAAATACGATATTTTATTATAATATGTAGTAATTTAAAATTATTTTTAATAACTATAAAACATTAATATTTCATACGAACGAAAATAAAACGCAAATTGATAATAAATAAAGTATAATTTAATATGTATAAGTTTTACAGTAGTTATATTATAATATATCATATATTATATAACAACTTGTGATCGAAGCACGGTATTCGTACTTACCCTCATATAATTATCAAAATACCAACAGGTAATAATAATATGGCAAACTTTGTTTTTGATAAATCGTTACAATATTATATACCTAGTGAAGAGTAAAATTAAATTATTATAATCCAATAACTTAAATATTATATTTTCCAGTTTTGTAAACTATACAGCGTTTAAGCAATATACAGAGTGATCAGATTTACAACATACAAAATTGATGGAAATTATTTATACGTTTTCATTATACATAGGCCATTATATTTGTAAAAAATCTGTTTAATCACTCTGTATAAAAAGGTTTGAATTCACATAAGTCATTACAACTTATAATCTTATACTACCGTTCGATGAAACATGTTTAATGCAGACACAATGCTATCGTAACTTGGACGTTCTTTAAGCATTATATTTGTGTACAGCTGAAGTGAAATATTTCACTCGAAAACGTGGTTATTTTATGATTAAATACTTAATAACTTATACCTACCACGTTTTCTAGCACGATTCTTGTGGAGACATCTAAGGTTTCGATGGTTCGAGCACGTTCTTTCCAAACCACGCAGGAAGTAAACGGATCCGTTTGCTCGAATCGCGCGCTATTGTGACACATTGGTAATTTTAAAAATATAATATAAATTATTACGTGTTGTATAATAATTATCGAAAATAACACATTTAATAATTACCGATATTACGGCGTTGTTCAGTCAAATGCGGACTTCCTTTTTGTTTTGAAATTCGATATTATACAAAATTATAATATGGAGATATTTGATATATGATCCAGTTATATGACGTTTCTTTTAAATGTGCGATTTATTGTAAGTAATAAATAATATAATATTAACTTACAGATCGGAAAAATTTGAATAATATTGGATGACACGCGAGTAAACGCTTAAGACATTTAATATTTTTAAACGATTTGATTAGGTTTCATTTTCTTAAATAATACATATAAAATCTCAAGTAAGTAAGTAAGACTAAAAATGTCTATCGCGATAATTATAAAATAATTTTGTCCGTAAATGACAAAAATACATGCCTTGTGCTTCCTCGAAGTCACGTTTCGTTATAGCACGCGGTACACGTGCCTTTGCTCGGTTCCGATTCGGCGAGGGGAAAAAATCGACTCGATAAATTTCACACCCGTCTTGAAAATTTATTATTCACTTAACACGTGTATCACGGTGGCAACGACGCCCTGTACATAGTTGACCTGAAAAACGCAATAGGTCGGTTGTTTATGATATTATGTGTAAAATAGCAATATTTCTACTTAAAATATTAACATTATAAACGCGAGGTCGGCAAAAATTGAATTGCAAATGGCTGACAAAAGTTATGAGTGTGTATAAAACTCATAAAATCTGTTTTATTTCTCGTGGTCGATTTATTTGTTCGATTGTTAATACACGTACTGTCGAAACTATAATATTTTGTCATAATAATAATTAGGTGTGCATTGTTATAATTTATTACGCACGTTGTTAATAATAATTAATAATAATTAAATTTATAAAGTAATTATTACGATTATAGTTACCTACTTTTTTTAAAAAAAATTTGTTAAGAATTATGTTTTTGTTATATTCCTTAAAAAATAAGTTACATAATATTACTTTTAAATGTTTGATAATTAAAATATCACAATATTATTATTAAGTTTATACAAACTTAAAATTTGAAATAATAATAATATTTAATAATACTCACAATTTAATAAGAGTAAAATACAAATTCTAATAATTTTTTTTTTAAAAATATAAAAATATGTATATTGCAGTTTCATTTTAATACTGTTGATATCATATTCACCATAATTTAGTTAATTAATTAATGAAAGGTGTTAAGTTCACAATAATAATACTGATTTGATTAGTTGCAAAATTTTTCAAAAATCTGATAATCATACATTTAAATACGTACATATGTAGTATATATATAGCATATCATAATGTATAGCTATTGTGTTTTATTTCTTGTAGAATTGTGGAAAAAAATTTATTATTTATTTTTAAAGTTACATTTTTTGAACTAGTCCCTTTGATAAAATACCGATTCATAGTACGCTGAAATTAATAACGACGACAATAATTATAATTATTATTATTATTATTATTATTATTATTGAATAACAGTACCGAATGAATATTGAGAGATTCGCGCCTACGCAATGAAGCACCGGACACACCCTGGTACCAGACCGGAACAATATTCTCGAAATTAGGCATTATTGTTTCGGTGAGACATTGAGACGCATTTCAATTGAATAAAAAATATTATAATATTAATTTATGCATTTGCTCGTGGGTGGTAAAATAATAATGTCCGTCCCATACTGCGGTTTAACGTCAGTTAATAAAATTATTATAGTCACTTTTATTATAATACTAAATACAATTCAATAAACGTTGTACTACTACACACGTTGTAAATATGTGTATTGTATCTACATATTTATAATTTTCAACTTTTCAACTGTTCAAAAGAATTTTTTTTTTATGTTACATTTTTATGAATATCAGTTTTTCGCAACTGCAACAACATATTTGTTTATATTTTGTAAAATGATTAGAGGACACAATAAATTAATGTATAAATAATGTTTCGAGTTAAGAAACATAGTTTAAAGTCTAATAGTAAATTATAAAATCGATTCCTAAAATAAATTTCAATTTGTATTCACTGGGTAATAAGTAATTTGTAATAGTATTTAATTATAAAATATAAGATAATATAATAAAATATATTATATTAAAATAGTTTATTTAATTTAAATATGGACACTAATGAATGTGTCCGCCATTACAAATGTTTTTTTTTTTTAAAGGATTGTATTAAGTAAATTAAGTGGGTTCATAAATACAAATTATTATAATATATTCTACCATTTTTCTCAAGAAAAGTAAATTATATAATCTTCCAAAGAAAAAAAAACATTTATACAATTATAATATGTTCAATAGTAGATTTTAATTAGCTAATACGACTTGGTAAATAACTTTTACAAACATTGAAGAAATTTACATTTTAAGAGGATAATTTGTTTTTCGTAGATTTGTATAATAGCTAGTTAATTATTATTTTTTGTCTAGATATAATGTGAAATAATAATTATTATTCTACTTCATGAATAATGTATAGTTAGCATATTATAGGTATATAAATTTTAAAATAATAATTTAAATAAATATTAGTTGTACTATTGATTAATTTTTTTGTATTAGCCTCAGAATAATTATTTACCCCCAATTTTCGAAAATATTCAAATTTATATTTAATAGTTATACATATAAATTACATATCATTAACTCTAATTTAAAATCTGTATTTCTTCACATTTTAATATAATTTCACATACAGTATCCTATAGACCTGATTTATATTCCCAATAAAAATATAATAATTTAATATCCCGTAAAATTATTTAACAATTACAAATTAAATATATTATCGTTTATACATATATACCTACTATGAATATTATAAATATAATTTTAATAGTACTTTGAACGTAAACCTTTATCCCAACAACCAAATAACATAATGTAGAAATGTTTATTTTATAAGTACCTCAATAAAAAATATTATAATATTTATTTATTATTATAGTGTTTACTTTGCAAACTAACATGGTATTGAAATGATTTTTATCAATTACCCTGCACCCATTGAACGATAGGTATTTCACGTCATAAAAAAGTTTCTACTTCCATTAGTATAGACATTTATTTTATTAATTTGATAATAATAATATGTTGTGTTTGTAGTGATAAACTATAAACGTGAATAAAATTACAATAATTGACTATTTTCGTATTTATTCAACATGTGCAACAGTCGTTGTCAAAATATAATTTAATAGTAAACGTTTTATTTAAATAATATTTGATTTATGAAGTTGATTTATTAGTTTGTATCTTGCCTGCCCTGCAGAGAAGCCCACACAACACATACAGACAAAAAATAATCATTGTAACAGTGTAATTAAAAATGAAATAGATAGAATTTGTCCACCTACAATAAATACAATTAAGAACATTTTTCATTGCACAAATTTATAGTTTGAGTTATAAATCATCTAAAAATCTTTTTCGAATAAAGTAAAACTACATATTATTATTATTATTATTAATATAGATTTATTAATAATCCAAACTATAAAAGTATTTATTATAATTTATAATAACTATTAATATTAATTGTATTTTTAGTTAGTCAGAATAAATTACCTATATATTTAACATAATTATCTAATATCAGTATTTTTTTTTTTTTAATCAAACATTATAATATTATATTACGAAATATATATATACGAACTATACCTATATTACTATCTGAATTTAAAATATTGTATTTTTAATTTTATTTTAGATATCTTATTCAAAATGAGAAAATATTTTATTTTTTTTATTAATATTCTGTACATTGAGTTTATTTGTGCTTTTATAGTTTAATTAAAGTTATATGAATCTAAGGAAAAGTGTTTTTTTTTTTTTTAATATTTTTATTAAAAAAATAAACGATTAACATCACTTATTATAATCAGAGATTTTTTGTTGGCATTTGTTAGCACTACTGTGTAAACAGCTTTGAACAGATTGAGACGGATACCTTTTTTTTATCTCTGCGCGTGAATTAATAAATCTCTTTAATAAAAACTGTATAAGCACAAATTCGTCTAAATTTGCACATGGCCCATCACGAGAATTATTTTTAGAAAAATAAGTCGTATATTTTTATTTTTTTTATATGTTTGTATAGTTGTGTGTGTGTGTGTATTTACGTACAACACAGAGGCGTCGGCCCCCAAGCCTTTTGATGTGTTATTTTGACGCGATTTCTAATTATATTGCATGTCCTCCTTTCATCTTTATTATTATTTTTTTTTTTAGATATACCATCTGAGAAGATTACAACGCTATTTTAATTAGCCATTAATCTGGAAACTGGCGACGTTTCGCACAAAAGAAAATATTCACGAGTATATATACGTTAATTCTCGATTCTCTCTTCGTTTTCCTCTTCCTTCATATATATTATATTGTCGTCATCTTTTTATGGACCACAACCGCCGTTGTCAATTAAACGGAGAATACTGATAAATACAGGATATACAGGATGATCGAATTTTCATCACACAAATATGGTGAGAGCTGCATGCATTATTATCATTCCTATTACTTTAGTAACATAATAATTTACAAGGATAAGCAAGTTAAGTAGTTTTTTTTTAAATTATACAATTTAATTATTTTAGAATAGTTCAATAATAAGTGAAAATTAAAGTATCTAACTGAACGTAGATAATAAGTTAAATAGTTATATTAAATTTAGATTTTGAGCGAAGCAAACAATGTATTAGCTTTACAATGGTGTATGTTTTTATTTGATGTGACTTTTTTGAAAAGAAATAAAGGTAAGATTACCACTAATAGAGTATGCATTCGGTAGAGAATATCCTGAATATTTTCTAATTTCACAAATATTTTTCTCTGAGAGAAAAAACCCTACTAAAAATAATGGAAAAATAGCAAAACTCACGGAAACTGTAATTTTGACGAACATGGTTTTAAATATTTTAGAATAACTAATGCAATTTTAAACGTAGGACTTTAAAAAATATTTTGATTATTAACATAGGTTTCCTGTATGTGAGAAATAATTGTAGAAATTTTACATAGATTATATGTCTAAAACTCTAAATATAGAACTATGAAATTTTTATAAAAATATAATTTTTTTCTCAGTAATGTTCAATATAATTTGCAATTTTGGATTTTTGTGTTTGACAATTTAATCAAAGTATAACCATATATTATTTATATATATTAACCCTGTTTTGAAAAAAATCGTAAATAAACTGTCCAATTTCTTTTTTTATAAGCATTTGAAATTATTATTTTGATTCAACATAAATTAAATCTATATTTTATATAGATTTTTGTACGTTATATAGTATAAATTTTTCAATTTAAATACACAAAGATGAAAATTTGATACTTGTTTAGTGACAAAATTCTGAATATACATAAAAAAAAATTTGAAAATTATAAGTCATGATTTTTTTTTACACGTCTTCAAATTGTATTATTTCACATTAATGTTTTATTTTTGTGTTATTAATGAAAATGTATAAAATTAAATATGATAAGTATATAATATTGATTGAGTTTCTATAAGAATCGTTTTTTCGAATGTCTTATCATTGTGCATTCAGATCTTAATATTATAATACAACAAAATTCTACCACTAATCTCTCCAAAGATCGAAGGGATGAAAGAAGAATGCCCAGAATCGATTAGTTATATTACCTATACTATTTAATTTGAAACCTATACTTTTTCGTTTTAAATTAAATTTATGTCGTGTTAAAGACAAATATAAAACGATTAAAATAACAAACATTTAATTTTCTATAAAATTGTAACTCGACTTTAAAAAAAACAATTATTAGTTGAATAGTAACGTTCTAAGAGGTATTTAGATCACCCTGTATATTATATACATTAAAAAAAAAAAAAAAAAAAAAAAACATAAACACATATTATTATAAAACGGTTTCGTATTTTATATTCATTTTTATAAGCGAAACCACCATCGGGACGGTTAACTTTGGTCACGGACCGTTAAAAATACGCTCTTCGGATCTGGGAAACATTACTCAGCCGCCGTCGCGCACTTGCATCAATGACACCACGAATTAATACGTTGCCGGTCGCGTTTCAGACGTATATAACAAATGCGCGTGCCAACATGCAATTGTCTATAAATCCGGAGTTTCAGCCGACGTAGCGTACCCGTTTATACAGGGCGATCAAAATACGTCACTTTACAAATAGCATTAGGAACTTGTGCGAATTACATCGTTTTTGTTACGCGAACTTCCGATAATCCTGTATAATGTCGTGTGTGGTGTGTCGTATGTCGGGGTCGACCCTAAGGAATAGACGGTCTCAGTTTCTCCGTCACGCGTTTCTCTCTCGCTTTATGCAGGTCGATCCTGGTCTAGAATCAAATGTATCATGCCATTTCCGCGCGGCACGATATAATGCATAACGGAAGACGTATTTTTTTTAAAAAATAATTTTCATTTCGAACACGCGATACCTGCGCAGTAATCGTATAAATATCGTATTATTGTGTACGCGAAATTTATTTGCACGTTAAATTTTTTTTATCCCGACAATATCAATCGATTTTTAATTTTTCAGTTGATTTAATCTCGTTTTCCCCACATCCAAAACCGAAATTACCAAGCAATCGAAATCGCGTAAACTCGTATCCAACACATCGACATCACAGTAAAATAGAATATCAATTATTATTTTTTAAACAATATAAATAAATTGGTATAACTGTTCAAAATAATTGTCTAATTCTTCACTGAAACGTAAATATGTTTCCTCCTGAAACTTTCAAGAAATATTTCATGAAATTCTTAATCCATTGTGTAATATTAGATATTTGTATTAGAAGTACAGATATTATATTATACTGATCAAGCATAGGAAAGCATAAGAAAGTATTTATTAATATTATATTACATATTATAACACATTTGGACTTTTATTATTTACAGCTTAAATTCACGTCATGTCATCGAATGCGCAATGATATTTATTTTTACGAGACATTTTACAAATAAATCGTTTGACGGTGTTATTATATTATAGTCTTTAGGAAAAATAAATCGTATACGCAATTTATAAACTTGCGGTCCGCTGTAATAGCTGTCATATATGTTCGTATATAATATAATATCGTCATAGATTAAGACGGAGTCTCGTTATTATTGTCATTATTATTATTATTATGGCGTATACCAATCATAAATTACATCTCAGCAACAACGATACGAACAATATTGAATAGGCTAATAATAATAAAATATGATTTATCGTCATCCGATGTTTATACTATGTCGAAATTTTTAAATATTTACCTGACTGTCGTTAATTTATAGCATTTTCTTTTTAATTTTAAACGAACAAATTTCATGCGATTGTATTTTTCAGTCGCGTTAGGTTAAGCAGTAAAGCGTAAGTAAATGTAAGTACTTATACAATGCCATGCCATCATCCAACAGATTGTATATTGTATTATCAAAATATATGAAGTTGAAAAATGTAAATTACTTTTTTATTGAACCTCGTAATAATTATAGGTAGGTATTTATTTTTTTACTATAATAATGTCGTATTTGTACGTTTAACGATCAATAAACTATATTACATTATCACATATACGATACCATAATGTGTTTTATCAGTGATACCTAGCGTTATCAATGACAATTTTATCAAACGCTATACATTAATATATTAATTAATTTAATTATTTAAAGTCACTGAAAAAACACACGATCGTATGTAGGTGATATAACATCATTCCTAATTATATAATATTGAATGTGTATCTCCATTAATCATATAATTTTGAAATCTGATCTACAACAAAATAATTATACAAAACTCAAACTATCTACATGTTATTAATATTAATGTAATATAAAACTATAAAAGTAATTTTTTCATTCAAACGCATATCTTATATAATATAAATTTTAAATACGTTGAATGTATTTTAAAAACTACATCAGACCCTGTATATAAGTTAACACAAGTATATCAATAAAATATATAAGTAGTGAAAAATGTAACTTATTCTTTATTTAAAAGTTTAACGAACATTATGATAATTCATACGACATGAATAATAAATAACATTTTTTATACTAAATATGTGTTTATAGTCTTAAATATTTAACAGTGTGTTTTATTAGCATAGTTGTTATTGTTTATTAGTCTCTCTATGTAAAAAATACATATTTTTTAGTGAAGGTATACTTTAAATTTGTTTCTATATGTATTATTTAATTTTTTATATAGTTATAACTTATAACTCATAGTAAATAATATGTCCAAATATACTGCTACGGAGCGGTAAAAAATATGGTGTTCAATAAAAATCTAATAATTTCTTTCACGTTCCGTCGTTTTATTTAATGATATACGATTGCACGTTATATTATACAATATATACATGAATATATGCATGCTACAGCATTATATAAATATATATATATATATATATATATATGTATACATATATATTTCTCTATTCATAATATTATATATTAACGTTAGAATATCATGCTGGAATCTTTTCTAATATTATTTTTAGATTAAACAAGGGAGCTCCAATGTCCATAAATTTAAATTTATGTAACTACCGTATTGCATGTTTAAAACTTTAGTAATTCTAGAAAATTTATCGACTATAAAAGTATATATTTCTTCAAAAAAGCGACGAAAATGGATAGAATCGGTGGAATTTAAAAAAAAGAAGATATTTCATTACTTGCGAAGGTGAGCGGGAATTAGGTATTTAATTTTTAGTAGGTACGTTTTAAAGATTTAAAACGTGTAATGTAATACCATTAGGCGTTTTACGTTAATATTTTAACAATAAAATAAAATTTAAAACAAATAATTAGTTATGTAATAGACTAGTTGTAGTATTAATAGAATAAAATAATTATTCGAGCGAAACAAATAAAACATTATGAATTTAAATATAAGAAAAAACAACATCTTGATATTTTGAACTTGTTAATTTTAAAATATTTTTATATTTACATTATTGATTGACGTGCAATATGTATATTATGTAAAAAATAATTATACTGAAAAATTGATTTAAAACACCAATACGTTTATAATAATATTCGTACTCGGTGACCGGAAGTCGTAAGTTTCTTAGAATCATTATCATAATATTATGTGACTGCATAGTAAGTATAACATTAAATTATATTATACAATATCATCACAAAACGCGTCGTCGTTATTTTTTATTATAATATTATCACTCATTTTTGTTGCTGTAATAATGTATTATGTATGCACAGGTACACGCGGTGACGACTGGTTTTTCGGTAACCGAAAACCGCATAAACCCATCGACTTATATATTATTATTACTTGATAATAATATAATAATATATTATGATAATGCGCGCAGTTGTTTATAATATATACAGGATGATCTGAATTTCGTGTTTGGCATCAATAATGGAAAACACTAACGAAAACATCGTTTCGATCACCCTGTACATACGAACATGTAAATATTTATAATTGTTTTTTTTTTCTTTCAGACTAGTGTTCGCCATAAATCGACAACTTTGCCGCACGGTAGCAAATCAGCGATCGTTGCACAATCCGCTGCGATCGCGTCCTATTCGTATTCTATCAATTTATAAACGTTTCGTACCGGAGCGCGAACGGTCGCGTTATACCGCGTATGTTATTACGTGCGTTTTATCGCGAGGACTTTGGCCGAGAAATTACGACCTCTTGGCACGATATATACCACGAAACCGGCTGAATTATGTACAATATTGAGACATCACGGTCCCGCCGGGTGGTCTGTGTCGCTGCTGTCTCTGCTGCTGCTGCTGCTGCTAAACGCGCGTAGGCGCTACAATGGGGAAGAACACGATTTCTATTTATTTATCTTTCTTTCCACTTTTGTGACGTGCTCACGTATTGCAAATAAAATCATTGTACAGGGTAATCGGAATATTGCGAGTTACAAACATAAAATAATATGTATAGATCACAATGGAAACGCTTGTACATCATACTTAAAATATATAGTATATAATTATAGTTGAAGATATGTTGTACAACATTAACTCATTCGCATCGATAAAATGTTAATTCGGTTTTTGGAGATTTTGTTTCAACAATGTTTTCAAACATTTCAAAATTTCTCTACGAAAAATCCTATCTGTGTGTCATCATTTTTTCTAAAATTTTCAATAATAATATAATTTCATATTTGCGGTTTTTCTATAAGGGATCAGAGAGATAGGTCGAAGTTGTTCACCAGGAGTAAAAAAAATGTTTTAACCCGATATACACCTATGAATACAGTATGAAATAATTCAAATTAAAAAACATATACATTTAAATTTAATAAAATTTTAGATTTACAAAAAAAAAAAATAAAACCAACAATCTACTTTTTATAGAGTATTAAAGACAGCTAAAATGTTTTTCATAATTCACTTTTAAATTTTTGTATTTTTAATTAATTTAAGATTATTGTACATTTTAAAGCAATTTAATATGTTATACCTTATACGCCTGAGCTATCTGAATTTTGTTATTTTTATATTTTTTGTACGAAATTTGTAAACAATTTTTTCCATCAATAAAACTATATAATTTTATATGGGTAATAAAATAATTTTAAAATTAAAATACGTATACGAATTTTAACAAAAAGGCCATAATATTGTATTTTTTCAAAATAATTGTTGTACGTTTGTAGGACATCTACATTTGAGATCTACTCATAATAATCATGAAATAAGTCAATTCTCACAACTTTTGCAACACAATTTCGTGTTCACTCTGTATACCTATTATTTTGTTTCCTTCTCATTTTTCGATTCTATAGGACAAATATCGTGATTTACACGTCCGAGAAACCCGGCGGTGCGAATAACGGGATGAACGCGTCCCTGCAGCTCCGCGGGGTGGAAAGTGCAAAAATGTGTCTCTGCATGTGTACTTGTTATATGCGTGGTGGCGACAGGGTAGAAAGTATTTCTGGTATAGTGTTTTCTAAAAATCCGAAGACACATGCGGTAAATCGCATTACGAAAGACGGGAGGAAAAAAAAACAAAATAAAAACGGACCGAACAATAGACAAAGAACGGACCTCCCCGATTTTGTTGGGCGTCCGATTCCGCCCCCGTTGCGTTTTTCTTATATTATTATTGCAAACGATGTATTATAAAGTAGAAATAATATTATTGTCCACGACAAGACAATACCGAATCCCGATTCCGGATTATTTGAGAAATTGCTGACCCTATATCGTATCGGTCGGAGGTTATAAGTAGGTACCTATAACCTTATACCTAGGTATCTGACATCCGGAACTCATTGAAATAACAAAAAAAAAAAAAATTGTGCATTACCTGTATAATATAGATATCGGTCTATTCAAACATTATGCAATTATTGTTGTATTTTATTTATCCCATGCATAACATACTAGTTCGATGGCAAATCATTATAGATACTTTCAATGAACAATAAAAATGAAAGTCGCATAACTCCGTATCACGCTGTTTTGGGTAAAAGGACAATATTACACATTTAATTCTTTATCGAAAGAAGATTATTATTTTTATGTACTTCCTATCGTATTGGAGACATAACGCCATAAATTATTTGATATAATAATAAAAATAAAATTATAATCTATTGAAGATGAGTATTATATATAGTATTCAAAGAATTTATAATAATAGATATAATATAATTGAAACATTCGTATTTCTATACATGTGTGCACAATTCAACTATATTATTTCATTTCAACGATTTAAGTATATTATTTGATATTCCAAATGTTTATACCCCAGGCGAATTTATACTGCAATGAAAAAACGAATGTCGTTTTTGTTATTCGAACTTTTATTAAACTTAATAATAATTTATACGAAAACATCATATGAATAATAAATTTAAAATGCGTTGTTACACTTATGGTAAACCTTTATAAAATACAATATTATTCATGAATTATCTACCAAACATAACTAGATCACTCTGTATTACCCATTAAAGCTATAAATACATAATAAAATAGTTCATTGAAATGAAATAGTTGAACTTAAAGTTATATCATAGTTTCAATATTTCATTATTATATTGTTAATAACAATTATTACGATTTAGACAAGTATTAATAAAAATTATAACGGTATAATAATTATTATTTAATATTCAAAAATATAATTCCAATAGGATTATTGTAAATTGCAAATCTATCAAAATATGTAAATACAAATCACATTATTCTCTGAAATATATGAGGAAATAATATAGTCATAATGCATTAATGTATATTTCGACCAACAACCAATATTACAATGTGAGTTTACAAAATAATATGACAATATATAGTACTTCATTTAAATATGTATTTATGACATGATATATTCCACATAATCCCTTTGGTAATTTCGTCAAGTCAATTTAAATTAAAAGTATCAAATATTATTCGCTTTGAAATATTTAAAATTGCATATATCGAAAATATTTTTATTATTTACATAATATTATACGTGTTATATTGAATATGAAATGATCAAAATAAGTTAGATGGACGATTACCTTCGAATTGTAATAACAATATAATCAGTGGCGTATTTAGGGATTTTTTTTTCGGGGTGTCCAGACAATATTCTTTTCTCTGAAAATATAATTATAGTTTGATCATAAAACCGTTTTTTAAGTCCACCCCTTCACATTAATATTATTATTTTTGTCAATATTATATCACGTTCTACAATTTTACAATTTAAGATTAGCCACATATTTCTTAAAAAAATTGTGGGGGGGGGTGTCTAACCCCCAGGACATGACCTAATTACGCTACTGAAGATAATATTAATTTGTAAAAATTTATAATTTAACTCAAATTTATAGTTATAAATCATATTATTATTATAAATTATTTATTTTATTATTAAATTCAACTAACCGTAAATAGTTGTATTCTTATTTCTTAATTAATTTTAAGTTTTATAGTAGGTAACGCAATAAAATTTAACATTTTACTACGTACTGATATTACAATTGAAATAATCAAGATTACAAATTTTATTATAATCGCACTAAAGTTATACTTAGGTGTTCTTACAAATCCAAACTTCTTCGTTTTAAGCAGATATACATAAAGCTCGTATTTTAGTCGAATTTATGAGGGTAGGATTTTATGTGCATTTCAAGCTCCTCCCCATCATAAATGTGTTAAATTCATTTTATATCAATGCTGATGAACATTATGATTTACAAGACTTATATTTAAAAAAATCGTAACAGAAACGCATAATAAATAATTATTTAATATATAGGTATCAAAAAACTTACCTCACACAATAAAATTATTACTATTATATTATATTATATTATTATTAACTAATATTATTGTTAATAATATATTAATATTAAAAATATTAGTGCTGAAATATACTAATTGACAAGAATAAATTACATACCTAGTTGAATGTAAAATCTTATGATGTTTATATTTTGAATAATTTTTCCATGGTCACAGAGATTTTTATTAGGTTCAGTTTTTCACATTTTTTCACTAATAATATTATCATAATAGATTCTTTAATTCAATATAAAACTCATATTTTATTTATTTGAAAAAATTTTTTACAAATAATTACTTTATATTAATACACAATATAAAAAAAAAACAGGTAAACGTAATTTATTTAGCTATTCTAATGACAATAACTACATATATTATGCAATGTTACATTTCATGTTTAGACATTACCCAAATATTGTTTTGATGTCGCCTATTGTGTATGTTCATAATATATTTACAACTAGAATAGAACTCTAAAAAACCAAATAATTTGCATTCAAAATAAATCAAAAAAATAGAAAATAAAAAATGTCAAAACCTCAAGTCTGTAAAGCAATTAGTGGTAATTTTTTATTTTTAATGATTAAAATTATTAAATTCTGAACTCTTTTAAATGATGGTGCTATAATTGAGAGTTTTCATTTAACAACAAACGACCAACAAATAGTTTTCTGAAATATAGATTATGAATTATCGACTATTTGTATAAAAATATTATATTACGTTGCTGCAAATTATATTTAAATATACCTATTTAAATAAATTACAGGCTAATTTGTTAACTTATTTATTTTTGATACTGAAATATACAAATCTGAAAAATGTACTTAAAATTTGTATATAAATTCACCCAATTAAATTATATTTAACATTATTTATATAATTGTAGGTATATGAGATTAATAATTTGAGGTTACCGACTCGTTTTGTCTTTTATGTAGTATCTACTTTGTAAAAATATTTAAATGTTCCGATAACATTTTAAATAAGGTATACTTATGTTATTATAATGTACTTACTATATATTTACAACTTATAACAAGGAGGAAATTGTAACAATAGTAAAAAGGAAATAAACGCATTAAAAAATAATAAGTACTATATAATAATAGTTAATATGTTAATTGACATCATTTGTACATTATTCTATTGTATTTGTTTTACATAATATTATGCAATTATAATCACCTACTTATTATGTTTTATTTTTTTAGTTTTTGTAATTATAAATGATAACATAATTATGAAAATAAGCTTAAACGGCATGTTAGGTATGTATTATAATAACCATTAAAATATTTAACATAATAAAATTATATTGGATTGAATATGCATAACATTAGTGATTGATGAAAATATGAATATATATTTTAAATGAAAACATAATAAATGTCTACAAAAACTAACTAATTCAAACCATCTTATTTAAAATTAAAAACGTATGATTCATTTTATTAGTAGAAGTTATATTGAAAAATATATATAATAATTAATAATAGGTACCTAAATTGATGTATTTTTCTAATAAATCACTTGACATTTTTGATAATTAATATGTACTTATGATATAAACTATTGTAAACTTCGTAATATAATATAATAATGGGTAGCTTTATAAATTGTATTATTCCTTTTTAAATAAAATTCGATAAAATACTCTCATAAATATTAAACTTTTTTTTACTTGACGTAAATTGTAACAAAATGAAAAAAATAAAACAAATTTTATCAGTATACTATTGCAACGAAATATAATAATGTTCATGGTCGTTCTAACCCAACGCTAGTATAATATATATGTCGTATAAAATAATATGTCAACACTTATCTATTTCAAAAAATTATTTGTTTATATTATATTCAAAATATTATTTCGTTTACTTATGAGTTACATAAAAGTCAAGTATAATTTTTAAGATCTATTCATTTGTAATAAAGTCATGTTTCATTGGTTCGAACCCTTGTCAACGTCAAATAAACTATATATCATATTATATCATCTATAAGTATTATAGCTTTATAAGAATATACAATTTTTATATATTTATTTTAAATAGTTTATTTACTTTGAATTACTAAAAATTGGTTTAGAGATGATAAATCTTATTTGTAATAAATATAAGTATAATTTTAAATATTATAAAGAGTAATTCGGCTACATATATTAGGGCCTTAGTACTACTGGTTTCTACTACAAAATACGTTATGATATTATATTAAAATAAAATAATACATCATGCATACTTCCTTACTTTGAAATATATCCAAAAACAATTGCGAAAGAAGAATATAAATACTTTTACTACAAATATATTTCTTTTTCGTAATGTCCGTATAGTTTTTTAGCCTTCTAGGTAAGATAAAAATTAATTTAATAAAGAAATCAATTTAAGAACAACATTTTATTTTCATAATTTTTCATTATTCGGCGTATTAATTAAAGTATAGAGCATAATATTTGATAATTAATTAGTGTAATGATGTGCACAATTTGCATCACAAAAAAAAAAATTAATTAATAAATGAAACTATTATAAATTAATAGTTTTTTAAGAAAAAAAATATACAAAAGTAAATGCATACGTTGTGCATAGACACCGACACCGGCGCTGAATATTATTAATTTTTTTGATTCCTATATTTTATAAATTTTCTAAAATTGTGTCTATATGTAGATATAAAAAAGTCTATTATATTTTAATTATTATATTTCCCTTTTTTATGAATTAATAATAAAAATTATTGTTATTGATAAAATAGAAAACTACAATTATTCTACCCTCACATGCAATGAATTATAAAACATCAGAAAATGTCTTAAAGTCATAAAGTGCAATAGTTCCTATAGTAAAAATATACAAAAATTAATCAATAAAATAATGGGATCGTATAATATATATTTTTATCTTGTTAATGAACACGAAGATTATATAGATTAATCATAATAAATTGAAACTAAAGCTTAACAAATTTAAATAGGTATTTAAGAATTTAACAAAATAACATTATTATTATTATTATTATAAATATTATTATTATAATATGTAGATAGGCATGTATTTTTAGTACAAAAATTTAAAATTTTTAAAAATTAAAAACAGCTTCAGTAGATCTTTCTACGTATATACTCCAGTAATTTTAGCGGCATATTTCGATCATTTTTAGTAAGTCCCGAAACCTGGTTATAACCATCAGAACATACTGCGCCATCATGAATAATAATAATAGTTTCAATATAGTTTTCGATTCGATCACAAATACTTAAGCGTATATGTATAAGGTACTCAACCCAACTGCCGACGCAATGTTCGGAAATAAATGTTTATAATGTCTTGCATATATTATTATTATTATTATTATTATATTATAATACACGTCTATATGCATATACGTATTGTATAGCAGTTGCAATCAATATATATATATAGGAATATTTGTTTTGTTATCTATTTTACGATCGAAGCGAAAAACAAATATACACGTCAACGGCGGCGGCGCGGCGGCGGTTCGTATATTATTATTATATTAGTCAGTCCCACGCGAAACTTAAGCTTTATACAGAATGGTTCGAAAACGTTGCGTTTCGGAAAACAACGGGAATACAAAAATCGCGCGTGAAACTGTGAATCCGCATTGCTCTCGCGTATACTTACTATGCGATCGCTCTGTATGCAACAGACGAGTGAGGTCCTCGCGAGGAGGTCTCGTCCGCGCGTATCGCAGACAAACAAAACACAACATAAATTAGTAGTTTGGTATATTATCTATTTTTTTTATATATTTTTTTATTTAGCATTACGAAATCTTTCACCGCGCGCGCGCCAGCGTTCGGAATCCGCCTGTTGCACGGGCCACGAGACACGTTAATTATCGATAACGAGCTAATGAAATATCTCCGCGCGAAGGGTATAAATATTACGTGGGCGTGCGCCGTCACGATCGTTTTTTTTCCCTCCGTTGATTAACCATACACCTTAACGTTTTTTTTTTTTTTTATGTGCAATAAAAAAATATAAAAGTATTGTATATATTATTAATACAAATATAATATAACATATTTTGCAGTCATTAGTTAATAATTATTATTATCGACACGTCGACAGTCGACGTCGGTCAAAGACATCATAATATACAATCTGTTTGAAATAGTAGGTATTATAATGCGGTGAAGAATATTTATTATGGTTATGAATCTCTTAAAGAAAAACGCGTCGAGCTGCGTCGCGTGGAGGCAGGAAAACCGGATTTTTCATAGCCACGTCTGTACGGGAAATCGCGTGTGAAAGCGTTTGACCGTGTCTCGTTATAGTGACGAAATATTTGAACACCATAATACCGGAGAATAATATTAATACATTCGACGGTCAAATACGAAATATCGCATAATATTATACGATATTATGTTTCAATATGAAACCAATAACAAATTGTACTTTTTTTTATGCATATGATATCATAATTGTGTTTCTTCTTTTTTTTTAGGGATCCATTTTGAACCGTCATCGCTTCTTAAATGTTTTTCAACCTCTCTTTATCCAATGCAGTTCCCATACCTAGTAATGGATTGGTCTTTTTTAGAGTTTTTTCTTTTGTATCGTATCAACTCTGCCGAGGCCTGCGTCTTGGTCTTTTCTCCGTTAGATTTTTTCCCGTTACTTTCTTAGTAAGTGAGCCCTCGTCTCGCCAGATGTATTCTGCCCATTCCAACCTCTTTCTGACTAAAAAATGACGTAGATTCGGCTTATTGTACAACTTCGGCAGGTTTTCATTGGTTCTTCTTTCGAATCTTACCAAGTCATTATTGTACACTCCGGTCCAAATATTTTCCTCAATATTTTTCTCTCGAATCTCTGTAGTTTTTCTTCATCCCCCTGGGTGTTAGACCACGTCACGCATGCGTACGTCACTTTGGGTGACATTTACGTACAGTATAAGCGCTCATCCTTTTTACATCCGGACAGTAATTTGGAGGAGAACATTCCTTTCATTGTTAAGTAATTTAACTAAGTAGTTTAACTAATTATGTTTACATAAATTAATTATTGATGGTGTAATGAAAATGTTTACCATAATGAATATTAGTCAAATCATTTACGTTAGAAATGTGTAATAATTACAATGAAAATATTAGTTCATTATATTATTACAAAAATCGAAATTACATTTGGAAAACTTTATAATTGAAAATTATTGACAGTAGCAGTAGCTATGATTCAATTGAAGCTTCAATTGATAAGCTTTGCCAACTAACATTTATTTCAATTTTTAAGTAATTCGATAACATAATATAAACATTTTTATCTAAAAATATTGATTTAAAAAAAAATAAAGCAAAACGCAACTTACTTGTTGTTTGACTGTCGTATATAAATGATAATTAAATATTATTAATATTAAAAATATTTGTGAAGCAACTAAATTATTCTAACGTTGATCAATTCGACTTCGTTGTGTAAAACCTATTACAGAAAAACGCACTATTTCGTTGATTTAAATACTTAAACTAAAAAACATGATTGTTTTTTTATAGGCAAAAAACCTACATAATTATAATTAGTATAACTACCTATACTAATTATATAATCTTATATATAAAGTGAACGATGTTAGTTTCAGAAAGAATTATAATCATTATATCTACTAGTTTTTCAACCCGTTTTGTATAGATAATAATAATTATAAAACTATTTAACCTCATAAGTTCATCGTATTCATAATCTCTTGGTCGAAAGGTATGTAACACAAATTACTTATTTACGCATATATAGAGTGATCGGAATATTATAAATGCAATAGAAACGTATTCCTAAAAAGGACATCGAACCTTTTCAAATAATTTACAATTTTTTTTTATATATATAATATTATAATAGTTAAGTTTTGCAAATTAAAACAAAAGAAGGATATTTTTGATGACAAGGACAACAATTTTGTATAATAATTTAATTAAATTTTTTATATGTCGGTCGCAAGATAAATCATACAGGTAACATTGTTTAGTATGTGTATTGATTATAATCAAAGATATTCTGGTGTTTTAAACATCAAAACTAAAAAAATATTACAAGACATTTGCGTACTATAAAATTCTTAACTATTAATATTGGTTAATACTGGTGCATAGTAAACACATAAATTATTAAAGCAATTGCCTATCTTGGATATTTGAACCTTTCATTCATTTAACATTTTGCTATCTAAACTGATTTACAAATTTGTATTCAACGCATAAGATACATACTAAATGACATATTAGAATAACGTTCAATATAAAAAATCTATTCGCGTTTTGGGTTAATCCAAATGTTTTATTTGGGTATGGGATATTATTTTTTTTAAAAATAAATAACATTCCGGTTAATTAAAGTTTCATATGTTTGAATTTTAAAGGATTTTAGTGGTGTTACGGGTTCAAGTTAATTCTGATACAAAGTCCTGCTTATAATATATTATTATTTATATAGTGTTAATAATAGCCTTTAGATCATAACATTTATTATAACTAATCGTCTACGAATTGCGAGAATACTTTTTGGAAACTTTTTTTCATTAACAAAGTTTAATGTAATTAAATATAATATTTCCTTTTTATTTTTCTATGTTAACTCGATAATTTAAACATGGCTTTTTACATAGTTTTTTTTTTTTTAAAAAAAACATATATCATTTTATAAAAATCGCCATTTTTTGTTGAAAAAATTTCGAGTATGAACACGAATATACATATTTATCGTAAATTACTATTCATAAAATAAAATATAATTTAATTTAATAAAAAGTCATTTAGTTTATAAATTAATTTAAATTGGCTGATAATATTTCTTAAACTCTCAATTACATTGCATATATTAGTGGATAAAATTGTCCAAACGGAAAAGCTTGTGGTTATATTAAAAAATAATTATGATGTCATAATAGTTGGCTAACAATAATAATATCATTGAAAATTTATTTAAAATTTATCAATATCAATGAATATATTTTAATAATTATTATTATGACTATTCTACTACGTAAGTTATTGAGTATTTGAGTGTGAAATATTTAAATAATTTTTTTTTATTTAATAATACAAACACATTTGTGACCCTCTTTGGTTTTTATTTTTATTTTTTACATATTGGTTAATAAACATGATGGGAATGAATTATTCATGAAATGACTGCGGTTTGCACATTGATTAATACAAAATCGTAAGAACACCCCAAAAATAAAAAATATATATATATATCTATAATATAGTTAATAATTTATTATTATCCACATTCTAACTAAGTGGATTATACTTTTATGACATTGGAATAAAATAGTATATTAGGTTTTTGACTTCGAAGATTTATATTTTCATGAAAAATATATAGTTATTTTCATTCTATGTACTTACTAATTTTTAATAATAACATGCAAAATACTTATAACCTTATAATATTATTTCTAAATGTTTTTATTCTAATTACACAAAATCGTTTAATAATTAATTTCAAAAGTCTATAACGTTATTTCAGTTATTTGTTTTTTGAACATTATCTATCCCTTTGAAGGCATATAAAAGTTAAGGAATGTATGTTTTGCTAGAAAACATAACAAAACTTACTCTTTTAGGGTCGAAATTAAAAATTTGAATATTTAAATATGAGGACCGTCGTATAATAATTACAGCATTATTATCTTGCTTGCATAGTAGCCAGTATAATTTATGTCAAATATCGACAAATTTTAATTTGTTTTCTAAAAAAATATTTAATATTTAAAGACGCATTTTTTATGTCCATGTAAAAATTACCAAAATTACCTAGATTTTTCTTAAATCATATTATTATCTATTAGTATTTTTTTAAAAAATTACAGAAAAATGCAAGAAAAAACAGTATCTACCTATTATATGTGCCATGTTTCAAGCAAGAAAATAACGATCAGAAAATTCGTCATTTTTACAAAGAAAATTATATATTTAATATATTAATATTGTATTCGTATAATTTATAAAGCAAATAAGTGTATGAGTTCGAGTTTTTAGTGAAATCTGATGATATAATTTTATTTCGAGTTGGTAATTTTTTTATTATATTCTGCATACAAATTTATATAAAATGAATAAAATATTATTTATAAAGCGTTTAATTAAATTTATAGTTAATATAAAACAAATTTTTTTCTAGAAACTTTCGACTTGACATAAATATTTCTTTCTTTGCTAGCAGGACAGTATAACATATGACAGTAAATTATATGATTTTTTTCATTTTTCAAAGTCTAAATATTATCACTATACAAACACAGTGTGCAGACATAATTTTATACAATATATAATTTTTACAGCGCATTAGATCTCTGGTTTGGGTATCTCCCAATGTCATAATAATATTAAATCGTGTGTCTTGTGTAACACTCCATCTTGTCACTAACGTCGGAAGATGATTTCCTGAGCTAAATGGAACAGAACGAGTAACACACGTCTCTTCCGACGCTTTTACTACGTTCGGTGAAAAACGTTTTCGCAAACTGTATCCGTTTTTTTTTTTTTTTATCCTGCCACGTACTTATATAAAAATATAAATTATGTAATATTATTCGGTTAATTTTTCACCGTAAACGTGACAAATCATAATAATAATAACGATCGTCCCGTAATTATGTGTTGTCATAATATGAAATCAATAATTTATATTAATATAATTATTATAATATTTTAAGTTCAAAATTACTTGTAACTTTCGATTATATTGATCCTCAAAATTGAATGACTATAGATGTAAAAAATTCATGATTGAATATGTCTGTTTACCGTAGATAGTATAGAGGAGGAGATACCGGGTGACCATACTTTAGCCATTTAACAGATGAAATGACATTTTTGTATGCATCTTTGCGTAAAAGGAATTGAACAGTAAACTAGGTTTTCTATGGAATATTATCACAGGTTAGGATCGGATAGGTTAAGTTAATCATAATGCATATAATAATATATTAAATTCTGAGCGAAGCGAAGAATGTATTGGTTTTACAAAGATATTTTTTTTTTTGATGTATGAAAACATTTTTTCGGGTAGAAATAATGGTCCGATTACCACAAGAAGGGTATGTAAGTAGTTTTTCCCCTACTACCTAATAAGTAATCTACCTACTTACCGAGGGGAAAAACTACCAAAAAATGGCGGAAAATCGGAAAAATTACGGTTCTGTTATTTTTTTTAATTTCGTGATAACTAATTGAGATTTGATCGTGTCTTGAAAATCGTTTTAAGTTTTAACATAGATAGTACACAAGTGAGGTAAAATTTTGGAATGAATTATTAGTATAGTGTATTGTAATATATTGAGTTTCGCTCAGAATCGTATTTTCTAATGCAATGTTATTGCATTCAAATCTTAATTATAATAAACCACTAATTTTTTTATAATGAAAGGAAAAAATTTAAATTTTTTTAAATAATATGAAATATTATGTTTATCATTGAAGTAAACCAAAAACCATACCATATATTATTTCCTTTTTTTATAAGAATTTTAAGAATTTAATTTATAATTATTTATAAATTATACAAATTGTTTAAAATATATATAAAATCGTTTAATAATGTCTAATTTATGTAACATACTAATTTCAAATTAAGTTTCATTTAATTGAATAAAACGAGATTTTCGAGGACAAAGGAGTCAAAATATAATAAAAAAAATGATATTCTATAATATTTTTTTAGTGTAGATTTTTATGTGATTTAAGTAAGTTATTTTGTTTATTGGTTAGTCTTGGAATTTTAATATGTCTAAATCATTTTCAGTATTTCTCATAGTTTCAAAAATTGAAAGAAATTGTCTGCTTGATTTTATACATCTTAAGAATATTATTTTTAATTTATCAATAAATAATATACACATTTCATTTAACTGATAATTATTTAACAATTACTAGGTAGTTTTAATAAATGTATATATATTTTGATATATTATTTAAACGAATATAAAACACAATCCAAATCAATTTTTTAGGAAAGATAGAACACCGATGTTCAATGAATTCTCAATAGTCTACGTACAAAACAGAAGATTACGGGATTTTTCTATGTAAATAATAAACGATGAACTCATATCATTACAAATAGATATCAATGCTTAAGATTGGATCTAATAAAATAGCAGTGGATGAGACGTAATACATTTATATATTTATATTAATAAAATTACTACAGGAAAATTTCATAAAACCAAACATTTTTAAAGCTTCAATTTTGTTATGATTATAACATAATATATGAGTACTATAAATCAACTTATTATCGAAAAATACCCCCAAGATCTTTACAATTAAAAACTTGTTGCAAAAAAATATAATTATTTAACTTATAAGTAAAATAAATATTTGAACGGGAACGATTAAAAACATACATGTATGTACATTTATGAGCGCAAATAGAGAAGGGATGAAGTACAAATGCTGTAGAAATATATTTTCAATTAAATCCGGGACATCGGATAATTTAGTGCTAATTGAATTTAAGGATGTAAATTGTCAAATGTAGAGATGGAACACGATGAAAGTATATAATATAATAAATATATATTATATAAGTTTATAACTACTCATGTAATCAGTCATACAAAACATATATTTGACTTTAAGTAGGTACCTACTAAACAATTATCAATTGTTAGTTATTAGTTTATAACTAAATTAATTAATAATAATTACTTATTAGTGTTTACTGGCCAAATAATGTGACATAACTATACAAATGGAAAATAAGAGTAAACACGTTATATAAAATAATTTTTAAGCACTATAATACTCGTAATTATATTATAACGCATATACTATACTATTTGAAAAATAAATTAATATATGTTGTTTATAGTAATCAAGGAAGAAACGAAAAAAGTTTTAAAAACATAAACTAGTTTTTTTATTATTCAATTTACATTTTATTATATTATAATTATATAAATTATTATATCATTTGACAGTTCAATGTGTAGGTACTCATTAAAATTTTGTTAAAAATGTAATAATTAAATCGCTTTGTATAAGTAATAATATATTCTTTTGTTGTTACTCTTTTATAATTTTCTTAGGGCTCTGAAAAAAGTATTAGGTAGGTACCTGAAAGAATTTTCAAACGTTTTCATTATGCTCGTCACAGTTAAAAATTGTTTATACCTTACCTTTCAAAGACGATTTCACATACGTCACCCTTTTCCAGCAATTCGTTAATGAGGTACCTACCCTCGCGATTCTCATATGATTCTTGTTAGTTTTTACTTATCTTACCCTATGGGTATGAGCATTATTTATAGTCTATATAAAAAAAAACAGTTAATGTCACAGGGATTATTCCACACAGTTCACGTAACAATAACAATACAAATAATATATTAGAACGTCCGTTGCGGTAAAGCCCGCGAATAATACTGTTTAGTACCTAAATGGTTTTTTTTCTAAATTAAGAAACGCCTTTTCAATTGAAATTGAATTGAAGAAATAAAATTATTAAAGTTGAGTGTTTTAGTAATATTAAATTATCAGAAAATTATCCGACGAATTCCATGAAAATTTGGAAATGAGTTTGAACGATACAAATATCGTGTACCTAACATACTATTATTTGGACGTAAAGATAAACTTTAATCATAGTTATCTTACTACCACAAACCCAAACATCATGACTGATTAGTAAGTCACTTACCTAAGATCACCTACTGAGGATTGGCTTAGTAATGCTTTACAAAATAAATATATATATTATAAAAAGATGCTAGACTTAATTGTTATTTGAATTATAGCCATTTATGTTTTTACGTATTTCTTATAAATTTGATAAATCGCTAAATGTATGATACAAATTATTATACTGCGCCACAAAAAGTCGCAATATTTAAACAACACAGGCATCTATGCGGTATCTCTGACGTTGAGGAAACAATATCTTGTAAGTAGTAAAATGAAAATTTATCAGTATTTTTATATTATTTATTATAATATTATGTTTTTCTACATAACAATATTTACAGCTGATATACCCCGTAATATTAAATCTTAATAAAAATTTAAAATGATACGATGCGTCCATTTGTTTTCTTTACCTGAACTAGTTGATACCACAAGTCCTGTTTTGATTTGATTTTGTTTTTTAAACTTAATTTCATATTGTTATAATAAATCGGTTTATAACTTCGAGAAAGTCCATTGCGGACATTTTTGTAATACCGCGGTCAAAATAGTAAGTATTTATCTATCCTCGAGCATACGATATTATATTAATATTATTATTTAATTTGTTTCCCTCATAACGATGACGATAACAATGCAAACACAGCAAAATTCGTGTATTAATAATCGTAATAGTACAATAATAATGGCATGCCTTTAATTATAATAGATCCGATCTCTCTGATTTCGACAACATTTGTCGGTGGTGGCCGAGTGAAGGTGGTACAATGCACGAACCGGTAACTCGCCTTAAAAATAATATTATGAAATAAGTTTATAATTTGCAGACATGCGGTACACAGGGACTGGGTACGTGAAACTTAAATAATGACGTACAACCGTAAGGATTTTAAACGTGAAAATAACGAACAGAAATTTAGACGAAAACGAGATTTGTGTGGTCCGAGTAGAATTTATTTTAAGATAATAATTATATAATTTTCTAGCTACATTTAGAGACTGTGGTTTTTATTACATAATATAACTTTTAAAATTTTACAAATTTATACTTTCATCACGGTAAAAGAAAGAAAATACATTTAGCGTTATAATTTTACGAGGAGTCAATATTATTAGCTGTACATATTATATAATATATATAATTCACATAATCCTAATGGCTAATATTAACCATGAGTCAAAGTAGATTATTTTCATTTAAAATTTCGCTACACAATTTTTGATATACCATTCAACTTTCAACTAACTAAATATTTACAGAAGGATCAAAGGAAAATTTCATGTTAAGTACATAAACAATAGAAGAAATGACTTTTATTATGCAACTTTATCACCATTATTTTTGGAACACATTTTTTTATGATCAACAAATATTCATTGAAATCAAAAGTGTAAATATAACGATCACAATTTAATTTCGATTTTCAACAGAGCAATTATATATTCATTAATTGGCACCTGCGAATATTTATTATAATTGTTCAACAGAGTCGTAGGTACTCAAGTAGGGAGGTTCATGAAGTTGAACACTTCATGGAAATAACAATGACGTTTTATGTTACGTAAATTTTATACTATAATGATCTGGAAAATAAACAATTTTCTCGAATCAAAATTGTTAGTTTTGGTTCGAACCTCCCTCCCTCATCCACCACACAATAGAAAAAGCTAACCTAAATACGCCACTATTCTAAATCAAAAAAGTGTTTATAGTGCAGGGCTTAAAGTGGGAAAAAATTCCAGGGGGGACTAATGTCTCCATATAGTTTTAAGCGTTCCATATATAATTTTATGTCTCCAGAACGTTTTGTAACGTGTAATTTGTTAAAGGGGACGCTTTCAAACCACCATTAGAGGTAGGGGGACTGAGTCCCCTTGCGTCCCCCCCCCACTTTAACCTCTGATATAGTGACTAGTGGGAATAGATGAAAAGATGATTCTTAACAATTATAATATGTATTATATGATTATACCAAATAAAAAAAAAAAATAAAAAATTCCTACTTTTAAATGAGTTTAACTCATATTTGACCAGATAAGTAAAGTTTAAAAGTCTGTAGCGACCGCAAATTCAATTAGGAAATGAATCAAATTCCATTAATTTCCAATCTTCTGTAAACAAGAAATTACATTAAAAATTAAAATTTCATTAAATTAAAACTTTTTTCTAATAAATGTTAAAACGAAAAAAAATAACTAACCTAATACTAACCCTAAATATATTACCAACTCAACTCAATGTGCCACTTAAAAGTTATACTACTGACTTTTGTTTAACTTGATAATATTTATATATAAAATAATACAATTTATTTTAAAAAAGAATATAATAAATAATTACCTTTTATTATAAATGTATAATTAATTACAATTTTATTCACAATAATTTATGTTTCTACAACAAATGAACAAATGTTTCCTATATTGACTCGATAGCTTATTATTTGGAAATTACCAGCACGCATTAATTAACATGTAATTATCAATGAAAACAGTAATTTGTTTTAAAATTTAGAATGTTTAGATTTGTTTGTTTAATCTCGGGCTACATATAACATTTTTCAATTTTGCTCCTCGATATTAACTTTTTTCCAATTTCCATTTAATAATTATATATCAATTTTAAAATTTTATGATTTCAATATTGCTATAGGGTAAAATGTACAGTTATTAGCTGTTGAAAATAGGCTTTTTTATACTTAAAAAGACTTGCGCGTTTTTCCCTAGTGTGAATATAACTATATATTCGAGATTGTTTAATTAATTATGAAACTCGACGTCTTTGAAAACGCGCTTATGAAAGGCCTTTAATTTTTTTAAATATTAATTTTCTAATTTCTTTTTTTATTACTATTATAAATAATAGGTTATATGATAATTATTTAATTATTGTTAATACACAATAACCCACAGTACGCGGGTAATTAAATTATTCCAACAATCTAATAACGTTGCAGAATAGAAAAATAAACTATTAAGATTAGCATTAATTATAAATAGTAAATAATAGTATTTATATTTTATAATCATTATATTATACATTTATATTCAATAAGACAATAGAGAATTATCTAATTGAGTGCGTAAAAATAAATCTTTTTACAACAAAACAACGATGACTTATAAAACTATATAGAGGCGGAAACCTTTTGGTTGTATACCGTACCTACTAATACAACAATACCTAACAGTGCTTAAATGTTTGTTCAATTACAATATAAATATTGATAATATTAATAACAATTTTCGATTTCGATATAAATTTCAAAAAAAAAAATTACGAGGGGGGTTGTACGTAAAAGAGTTTTTATGATTTAGGTGAAGTTAAAATAAAAAAATTAGGAAGGTCGATTGTGGACGTTCCATCCCTTCGGTTCTCTGAGAAATTGGTGGTTTATTATAGTTATCAAGATTTAAACGCAATGATATTGCATTAGAAAATACGATTCTGAGCGAATCACAATTTATGACAATATATTATACTGATAATCCACAAGGGTCGCAAATTATTTGATTATTTTGAAGGTCCCTCATATTTCCGAAAAAATTTTGCAAAAGGGGTAGTACATAAAACAATTTTATGATTTGGATTAAACCAAAAAAAAAATTGTTTAAAATTTTGCATTCATTTTTTAATAAAACTTATTATTTGATGGAAATATTATAAGAAGTGAGATAATATTTTATATTTTATTTTGAAGAGCCCAAAAATATCTGAAAAAAATTTTGTAAAGGGGTTGTGCTTAAAAATGTTTTTGTAATTTGGGTGTAGACAAAAAAAAAGTTAAAGGCATTTTTTAATTTTTAAATAATATTATTATTTAATGAAAATATTATGGGAAGTTAGATAAATGTATATATTTTATTTTGATGGACCCCAAAAAATCCGAAAAAAAATTTGCGAGGGGGGTAGCCATGTTCCCATGGCTAATTGCAGCACTCTATGAATAATATTAAGAAAAACTTATTATTTATTTTTTGTTACAATGCATGATTATAGTAGTATTGATACAATGTTGAAATGGCATTGAAAATTTTCCTATAATAGATTAGTTCTAAATCTTTCCTTATTTTTAAATTTTATATTTTATCCTCTCTTTTCACTTCGTCTATGCACAATCTTATTCCTATTTTTCATTTTCACAGAACTATTGTACAAGATATATTTTTTTATGTAAAATTAGGACAAAGTGCCGATGCGGCATCAAGTTGGCACCAGCAAACTTGTTTTTTTATTTTGTAAAAACCAGTGTCTAGCAAATTCTGAAAATTGCCTATCAAAATCTAGTAAATTCCTAGAAATTTTTTGAAACGTGTTGGGTTGTCGTAGCATAATGTGCCAGTGTCAATTTGACGGACATAATTGATTTGCTTCTATGCTGTCAACAATAATAATAATTCTCACAGTATCTGCTCAATTTCTAATATATTTTTAAATTTAAATTTAATACATATAAAAACAATCATTTAAGCTATTTGTTAACATTTAAGTGGATTTTTTTTTAGTAATAGGATCATCATTATTATGTTTACTACCTATCCACCGACCACCATTGCAAATATTATAAATTATTTATAAAATACATAACAAGTAGTAATATAATATTTAATATATAATGTATTATTATAAAATTCAGTCGTTTTTAATCAAAACCCTTTAATCTATCTTGAATTTATACCCATGTCACCTTGAATTTACGTAACTAGCGGTGCTCAATTATTTGCGAATGGATTTTTTTTTTCAGTATTATCAAAAAATATACGAGCTGGTTCATTAAGTATAATAGCTCCTGCAATGCTATTATAAATGATGCGGAGATAAGGTGAGGTCTTTTGTGAAAAAAGCTGTTTTTTTCGCGTCTGAGGCGATCGAATTTTTTTACTTCCAACGTGTAAATCTGCCGGTTGCTAAGAATTCGAAAAATTACTAATATAAATACGCATAGAAAAAAAAATCCAACACCAAATAACCATCATTTAAACTAAAGCGAATAGAATGTTTGTCTTGGACACTTATTTTTTTCACCATGACTGCATTCCTGTGACTGAAAATGGATTCAGACTAGTGCATTTTAGTGTCATTGGTCGTCATACTTTTTTCATAATATTTTATAACATTTCGATAAACTCGCAATACCATCATGGACATACCGCCGAAACTGAGTCTCCAGAGAATTTGCTTATGAGAATAACGAGTGTTTTTTTTTATGGAACTGCACGCTAAAAAACTAAACGCGATTCGACTTGCGTTTAAAGAAATAAATTAAAGCATGGGATGTGTGTACAATTTAAAACTTAATATTTACATAGTACAAATTAAATGTTGTCTATGGGAGAAGATAATTATTTTTCCTAAAGAATATAATATAAATTTAATAGTTTATCGTATTAATGTTCAAAAAAAGTTATTTATTATGATAGAAAAAAATAGCTTTAATTAGAATATTGAAGTTTTCAAGCTATAGTAAAATATAATATTCTTCGTATGCATAAATCTTGCCTATCTGCAAAATTCGTTTCTATTTAATAATTAATTATACTTTTAAAGTACCCGTTAAATATAATATTATCTTATCATCATTTTGTTCGTGGATTGTTTCGATTCTGATATTGTTATTGGTCTATTCGAGTACAATAATTCTAATAACATATTATTATAATGTTTTACAATTTTGTAAACAAAAACAACGTAACTCGTACATTCATACAGACAAAATCTACGTAGGTGTACCTATATTATTTGTATTTTGTTTTAATTTTAATGGCACGCGTGACATCGAGTACCGTACATCACTTGAGAATTCAAGGTAAACACTATAATATTATGTACACTTGACGACGATAGGTATACAAAACGCGTTTAAGACAACGAACATTGACCATGTTGATAAGACATCAGCTATTTGTTCTCGAAAAAATTTGTTTTCCCGAAAAACAAACAAATAATGTGACAAAAACTAAGAGGATAATACTCAATACTATATTCTATTATCATTAGAGTTTGATTATTATTGATTTAACCTATTTTATTCTATTGTATGTAGTCAATTATGGTTAAGATATAATTACAGTTCATAAAACATTGAGTTCAGAGAAAAATACAAGGATTTTGCACAAAGTCATATTACAGGCTAACCTATCCTATCACATTTTAATTGGCAATAATATAGGATCAATTTGTTATTTATATTATATTCTTCTTTTAGTAATATTTTTTATTATTAATTTCTTTATTAAATATAATTTACAGAATTTATTGAAACTAAAAATATCAAATTTTTAATACAATCATATATAAAAATACCAAGAACTTTTAAAAGCTGTTTAAATTGTCGGAAAATAAATTACAATAATGACTAAAGGATGTCTGCTAATATTTAATATAATTTATTTTTCTGCATAAAGTCTCAAATGACGTCAATAACATAAATTATTTAAATATTTTTCATCTCTGGGTCTGGTCTCAAATGATAATTCTGATTAAAACACTCTCAAGCTTTTCTTATAAAACACTTTTTGTGTTAGGTTCATGGATAAATCTGTGGTAAAATATTCGTGATTTTATTTTTTAACTTTATCTATACGTACAATTTATTTGAGATTTAGATAAAATTGTGCACTAGTGTAGTAGCGCAGTTTTGTCAAATTATCATTAATACACCCAATATTTAAGGCCTGACCTAACATTTTCATTTGTTTATATTATACTACATATAAAAATGTTCTATATCAATATATTGTAAACAATAATACTCATAATAATGGTAAATAATTAAGAAAGAGAAAGCTAATATTAAAAAAAAAAAAAAAAAAAAAGTAATAGCTATGTTGTAAAACCATTTCAAAGTTACTAAAATATATTTTAAAACAAAATTATATATTATTTTCGACCATTATCCAATTAAATTTCGAATGTCGTAACGTTGGGAATTGTATTATATTTTTCGGTAATAAAATCGAATCTCTTAATCGATTGGATACACACACGTTATAATAATATATCACCGCACGCGTATACCATTCGTATTGTGTTATATATATATTATATATATTATAAACATGCGAGGGAACGTGAAATTACGTCGCGCGCATATTATTATGATAAAAATGAATTTAGTATTCCGAAGAATAACACAATAAATAAAATCAACAGCCGAATTCATACGACATGATAAATGTCCATCGTCGTCGCCCAATATATTATTTAGGATACGATAATAATAATAAAATACTAATGTATTCTACGAAAAACCGTGTCCATCGTTTTTCTTCTTATTTATTGTATTTTTTCTACAACATCTGCAATTTATCAATACCTATTATCATTTATTATATCATTAAAATAATATGATGTATACCGCGTGTCGCCCCATATCACAAATTAATCGTAATGAATGCAGAAATTATTTTCTTTTGTGGACACCTATACGACTATATAACCTTGTTACAATGTTTAGATAATACGAAAAATGATAATAATAAAAATTAAATCGACAACGTCATCACACAACCCCATATGTACGTGATTATATTATTATTTATAATGGTTATAATAATACAATCACAATTAAACAGTTTTAATTCCCGTCACTATCATGTTTATTATTCTTATTCTTTAATATTATACAATAAAAACTGAAAATGTACTATGGTATGGAATTTAAATTAATGATTTAAATTTATGATTCTAAATGTTTTATAATATTTAATAGGTATATATTGTTTTAGCCGCTTAGTGAAATTGTGAAAATTTGAAAACTTCGTGAAAAAAACCATGTTATATTTTCACAAGTAAAATAAGAAAAAAATTAATTTAATAGTTAATTTGTTATTAATTGAACATTGGATTATCTTACTGCACAATTTATTACACAATAATAATATTAGGATTGTTCAATTATTGATATATAATATAGGATATATAATAGAGGATTATTGAATAGGAACTATTTATTATCATTAAAATAAAAACACAAGAAACATAAATACAAATTACAGTTGTTATTATTATTTGTTTATTAATATTTAGTAGTAATTCATTTAAAATAAAATTATTTCTTACACAATAATTTGGTAAGATTAGTTTGGCATTTTGTAGTTTAAAAAATCGTCATTATTACTTTCAATGTCTATGTAAAATTGATCTTTTTCTCTTATTTCATAAAATAAAATAAACATGTTTTCATTTCATGAAGTGGTCAAGAAACTTAAAAATTAAGAGAAAAAAAAAATTATAATATTATAAACTTATTCTACTCATTATTAAAACTTAAAATAATTGTGGATATTATTATAGAAATAACATAACATATGTACAGCACAATTTTTTTGTTAGAAAAATAAAATTAATAATTTCCGATCCACGAGTCACACATTTTAAAACCAATGTGTTTAAAAATCATTTAAATAGTATAAAATAGTAGTGAATACAATATTTAATAAGCAAGATAATATTAATTTTGTTAACAGGAAATTGAAGTTGACATTAAAAATTAAATTACATCAAAAGATAACTTCAACGACGATTAGTGTGACAGATGTAACCTAAATACTATCATAACAATATTTTTGCCACATTTAATTTAAATTTCATCTGTGACATTTTCATAATATATAAGAATTTAACCCCTGTCGTTTAAAAGTAATAATTTAACGTTTCTTCCAACGAATCTTTAGAATATAATTATCATCATGAGTATATTTTTTTTTCCAATTATACGTTTTAAAATTAAAATATTTAATAATTTTTTATGCATAATAAAAAAGTAATACTCCATTTAAATGAACAGATGAGGTTTATTTAGATTTTTTAAAAGGGAATGTCAAGAGTTTTAAGTGGTAAATAATATTATAACAGTCGTATTATAGTAATGATTATTATATCAATAGAGACTAATAAGTGGAAATTAATTTAATTAATGCATAGACATTAAATCACTTTAAAACGTATAAAAAAATATTATGAAATGGATAGAGCGTATAATATTTCATTTTATTTGATAAAACAATATAAATATTATTTCTTTATCAACCATTCAAAGCAAACACGACACACAAATTTATTATATTATTATTTATAAAAATATATTTAAATATATATTAATTATACACAGTGGCGGATTTTCAACATTTTCTTGGGGGGAGGGTCTAAAAAAATAATATATTATAAAGCGAAATGATCGACTTAAGACGTTTCTTCTTCATCCCTTCGGTCCTCGGAGAAATTAATGGTTTAATATAATTATGATTTGAATTCCATGTTATTGCATTAGAAAATACGATTTTGAACGAAACTCAATATAATTAAACAATATAAAATACTGATAAGCCGTTACAAAAGTTCACGTGTGTAAACTATCTATGAAGATACTAAAAAAAAATTCAAGTACTTATGTTAAAAATTGCATTGGTTATTATGAAAATTCTAAAATAAATTTCATTAAAATTACGTTTTCCGTAAAATTTTAACTTTTAAGAAACTTCTACAGAAAGCATACCCAAGTTGTGGTAAATAGACAGTTATTTCTAAAAAATAGCATAATATTCAATTTTACTAAATATTAAAATTTTAGAAGCTTATAAAAAAAAAATCATGCATTGCGATTTTCAAAATATTTTGTTAATAGATTAAGTAGTTTATGAGTAGATTTCTATAAAATTTTCAAATAGTTAAATCCAAAATTGCATGTAATATTACAAATTTTCGGAAAAAATTTCAATGCTCTATAATTAGTCAGAAAATTAACAATAGTTTCCAAATTTTTTTCTCTTTTGTGGAACACCTATGTGAATACTTAAAAAATTTCAAATTCCTATGATCCTAATTAGCAAAATCCTAATGAATTATCACCAGATAAAAAATTTGAAATAATGGAAACTGTCATTTTGCCGATTTTCGTCATTTTTTGGTAATTTTTCTTTTCCTAAGGAAAAACATTTGAGAAAAATGAGCTTAAAAAGTACCAACTAGATATAATTTGTATTGAAAGAATGCTTTATTCATGATAATCAAACCATTATTTTTACCCGAAAAAATATGTTTAGAGACAAAAAAAAGTCATCATTATAAAACCAATATATTTCTTGCTTCGCTCAGAATCTAAAATAATATACAATTGTATATCTATAATAATCGACAATATTCAAATATAATCGTATTATTATTATCAGTTATTTAATGATACATACGCGTATGAGTTTATATATAGGATTTTTATAGAAAAGGACATAATAATTAGGTAGGTACTTTTCCGTTTGTGTACATAAGAATAGATAGGATAGGATTAAACATTACGTTTTAACATAATGTCAGTATTGGTACGTTATATTATATCGGTGTCTGAGGGAGGTCCAGACCCCATAGACCCCTCCCCCCCGTAAATCCGCCACTGTTTATACAATTACAATATGGAAAATGTCAATAATATAATCAATATATTGTTATGTTTTAATAATATTTGAATTATTAAATTATTGAATTATATTTGTTTACGAATGATTTATACCGAAATATTTCCATTTATCATTTAATAAGTAATTTTATTATTATATCAGTATTTAAATAGATGTTTTAAATAGGGTTAAATCCTCATGTCCGCATATTGCATGTTCTGTCTTCGTCTATCTAATGATGAGGAATAAAGCAAAATCACAGCCGGTGTAAAATTTAAATTATGGTGTTTAGGTTAAATTCAGTGTATAAATATTTAATAGAAAATTTAAAGAGAATCATATTTTTCAAGAAATGTTCGTTGTAATATATCAACTGATAAATAAGTTATAGTGCATTATATATTTTTTTAAGACGCAGTAACTTCTTTGTCGTTGGTCGTTTATGGCGTTCGGTCCAAAATATGCTTCTGTTTAAATTTGATAATAAATGTTAATACTTTAAGTTCAACCCAAATATCATAATTTAAGTTCTGAGACTCTGAGTTGATGTGATTTTGCTATATTTCCCGTTAAATACGCACGGAAACAAAACATGCGGATATGACGTCCACTTAAGTCGATTTACTTCAAAGTTTACTTTGAATAATAATTATATGTGACCATACAAAACCGATTAAAGCTAAGATGTTTGATGCGCACTATCATACTAAGGGTAAAATTAATATTCAATGACATTTACGGTGGGACCGTTACGACAAAGGGATTTGTCTTGATAATTTATTCTATAATCATAATATGCTATATATTATATTTGTCAATTCTCAATGTGAATAATTTATATATTATACTTAATCGATTCCCAGGAAACATATAAAAATAGAATTTGCTTATGTTGATCAACGTCATATAATTTTTACATTTATATGTATATACATATTTATATCTGTAGGTACAATGATTATTTTAGATGGTTTGAAAATCACTGAGCCCATATAGTTGGGAGTGCAAGTCGTAGTAAAAGAAGAATAAAACGTTTAAAAATTAAGCATAGTAACAAAAAATAATGTTTAATGACGCATTGTGAATCTGATAAAAAATATCAACGAACAAATTATCAAAAATATAAATAAATATTAATTTTAGTTTATAAGTTTGAAAATTGTATAATTAGTTTAATTATATTTAGTTAATTATTTTGTATGTATTTGTGTGAATTCATATATACTTCATTAAAGATTTTGCGGATAGGTTTCGTATAATAATGAAAAAATATTATTATATTTAAATGGTTTCGATCAAAGATGACGAAGATTATAACAATAGTAAGCAATCAACGGTTATTTTAATAAACGATAAATCATACGACTAGTTAATATGTCGTATATACGTGTGTTGTAGACGTGTTAAATACCAATATGTTTCTTGGTATATGCGGACGGTCGGAGCGATTGCGGCGTTTTCGAAATCCAATTTCCGTGCGTATGATTTATTAGGCGACAACGGCCTTTGGCAATTCAATGCATATTATAATTCATGAACCATGAATAAAATTAATTTCGTTGTCATTCTAACAAACAATGTAAAATACATTTCGATATTGTATTGTACGACATAATATTAAGCGCATTTATGATATCAGTAACCTTTATGACCAGCGTTAATGTCTCTGTGCGACTCGCACTGAATTACTATCAAAACAGAACGGAAAGTTTTAATTTTAACAGACTAATATAATAATAATTATTAAAATAATATAACGCCGATTATAACTATAGGCGTGCGCAGGATTGTTTTGCGCGGTGAGCAGATTGCAGAATAATTTTGATTGTGGTAATTCTTCCTCGACTTACTACAATTGAGTAAGATAAAGCATATTATTATCTATACAGTATAATATTAATTTAAACGTAGTATAAACTATCTAGGCTTTACTAATTTATTTATTTATAATAATAATAACAATAATAATTGAAAATAAATCAAAAATTTAAAGCAGAAAAAATTGTTCGACCTGTGCGCTTATGATTATAACAGAAATTGAAAATTTAATGTTCATGTCTCACGTATAAATAGTATTCAATTATTATAAATATCCTAATGGAATTGATTATATTGTAATTCCCAACAAAAATTATCTATTGTTATAACAATTAATTTATCATCGTAAACAAACCTCTGGAGGAATGAAAGCTTCAAAATTAAATAAATAAATAAATACATTTTTGAACCTAAATTTGTTATATTAAATTATAGTTTTGTCAAGGATTTTTTTTTTTACCGTTTTGATTACGATTGAAAAATATGTTTTACTCTTCTTAATCCCTGGCTATAAGGACTTGAGATTATGATGACTTTATTTAATTATATTTTTATCTGTGGTAATATTTTTTAGGAATATATATAATTATTATTATCGGATTTTATTATATTTTTTACAAATTATATAAAAATATTTCATACGGTTTTATACTATTATTAGTAATAATAATTTTGCAATGCAATTTTTCACAAAATATTAATTATTTACTGGCTACTTGATTTTTATTGTTTTATTTAGACTGATTGAAAATCTTTTTATATTTTTCTTGGATTAAGGTTTAAAATTGAACTATTTTAATAATAATTTCAAACCGTTTATTTTATGTAATTGATACATAAATATTGTTTTTATTTGAAATACAAATATTTGTCTCTAGTATCTTTATCATATTATTATCAATTACTTTATTCTATAATAACTCAAAGAATTATACAATTTATTGTATATGTATCAAAAAAATTATAGTCTGTTAAATTTATATGAATATTATAAAAATAACTCATCGTTGTTATACTTGTCAATACTTAAAGACTATGATTAACATTTATTATATTTTGAAAGAAATAATATCCTTCTATATTATTAAATTAATTATTTATCCCTTTAATTTTAATTCACGTTTAAATAAAATAACACGTTTATATTAGACAGTATACACCATCTGTGTATAAGAACTATTTAGCTAAGTATTTGATTTCTAGAAACGGGTTAAATTTTTACCCAATTATATTTCCTTACGTTGGGTTTTTATTATTTTTTTAATTCAAATAAATAATAATATAAGGTAGGTGTATATAAAATTTATCTTTTTTTTTTTGTGGGGTCTTATTTTATTTTGTGACTTTGTATAATATTTAATTTTGAGCGAAGCGAAGAATGTATTGGTTTTACAGAGACGTTTTTTTTTTTTTTTTTTAAGGTCTAAAAACATTTTTGAGGGTAGAAATAATGATCCGATTACTTGGTACTTTATTTAACTCATTTTTCAAATTTCTTAAAACTTTTTTTTTGGGAAAAGAATAACTACCAAAAAATGACGGAAAATCGGCAAAATTACAGTTTCCGTTATTTTGAATTTTTTGAATTCGTGATAACTAATGAAATTTTGATCGTAGAGACTTGAACATTTTTTTGAGTATCCACATAGTTGTTCTACATATTAAAAAATAATCCAGCTTTGAAATTGTTTTCGGAAAACGTAATTTTGACGAAATTGATTTTAGATTCTTCATAATAACTATTAAAATTTTACTTTGAAATTACTTCTGATATTATGACAGAATTCGTACCATTATTATTAATATTTTAATTATATTAATTATATTAATTTTTACTTTTTAATATAATATTATTATATATAAATATATATATATATAATAATGATTGTACTTAAATATTTTTTTTTAAATTATGCTTAGTCGTTAAATTATAAAAAAAATATTGATACTTCAATCAATTAATAAATAATATATTATAGATGGGTACTAAACTACTAATATTATAATATTTAGTATAAGTGTAAATATAATGTTTAATTTTTTCAATAATTTCCATAATTAATTTGGGATGATAATAATTATATGACATAAAATAAATGAAAATATTTGAATACATGATTATATTAATATTTAATTATTTATGTTTCTAATATTGACGTTCAGTAAATGCGTAACTGTTAAAATGTCAATCGAATACTAATTTTTGTTTAATCACTGTTAAGTTAAATTTCTTCAATCAAGAATATATTATTATTATTATTATTATGAAATATATTAAATGTCAAGATATTGTAGCGTTTCAAGAAAACGGCTATAACTAAGAAAACGACTGACGTGGAAACTTATTGGACGTTGAGTGACTAATATTATTTTGTCATTTTAATGAAAATATATATTACAATTTCAGAAAATATACTACGCATTCTATTATATTGTTTTGAGATTAGTCTTGTGTCAGTTTTAAGCATTTTAATAACTTTATTTAAACAATTTACATTATCCATAAATACTATTTCCATTCAAAATACGAGATTCAGCTATTACTTTATACCTTTATTACATTGTTTCTTCAAGTAAGAAACGAATACATTTAGTTTTTAAATAAAAACTCCTTATTAATTGAATAAGCTATATATGTATTTTAGGGAACATAAATTATTAGTTGCTTAAAACATATAAAAAATAACATAACGCCTGGTATAAAACCATGTTCCCGTAAACAGAGTAAAGACAATAATTTTGAATGATATAATATTATGGCCTAGATTATAATATTGTTAATAGTATCTTAAAATATGCGATTAAATGAATCTTTGAACTACTATAACATCTGTACGAAATGTAAATATAAAACCTGCAATGTGGTGTAAAATTAAGTCATGCGATTGAAAAAGTAATAGATTTCCGATTAAAAAATTATGTCAAAGATTTAAAATTACTAAACTGTAAGTACTTGAAGTTTTAAACTTAAACCACCTGAATATATTTTAAAATAATTATCTGCAGTCGGTAACGGAATGATAAGAACCCATCATCATATACTTTGTTCCTTTTTTTTTTTTTTGCTGTAACACAAAATACCGATCGCTCTGTATACATCGAACATTTACACCAGCCGTGCTCGTGTGTGGTTTATTATTTTATTTTATTCTTCTCGACAAAGAACCGTGCACAATATATACGTATAATATAATATGTATGAGTTCGGAGCCAAGACAAACATGTTAACAAATTAAACAACTACCGGACGTCGTAAAGAGCCGGTCCTGAACAAATATCACATCAATTTCTGTTCCTTTTTTTTTTCCTCTCGTCCGCGAGGGTTCCCTTTGTACGTACCGTGTACCGAATATTTGGTTTCAAAGTAAATTGACGGAGAGCAAAAACAACAGAAAACGTTGCCAACACAATAGCATATAATATATATACCTACGTGTCTGCACACTCGAAGCGCATACGTATACGATGACTATAATAAAATGTTATCCACCTACGCACTATACTCGGATAATATCGGCAGATCATTTTTAAAATCATTCGTAGTCCAATTTGTTGAGTGGAAAACGGTCTAAGCAAACGTGACTTCACTACGCGTCGAAAGTAGGAAATATTGTCAAAATAATAATAACAAAGTATTATTAAGTGCTGCAGGTACTAGGTATTAATCAATTCTTGAAAACTTTATTTCTCATTCGGTCTGAAGATTACATTTTTTATAAGCTCATATTCTTATTAATTTTTTGCGAGATTTAATTATAATTTGTCTAAATTGGTTTTAAAATTGATAATGATGATGATGATGGTTCATAATATCATTCTACAGGTTATACCCTACGTATCTACGGACTAAGATTATAGGCGATTTCAAAATTTGATAACTGATTCGTATAGAATGTAAACACAAATGTTACCCTACTTGTGATACTTGAACTAATAATTCAACCCAAAATAGTATCATTGGACATAAAAAAAAACATCATTGTCTTCACTGCGCTCAGAATCTAAAAATTAATGATAATAATATATTATGTAGGTCTGTTATATTCTAAGTTATAAATTGTATAAACAATTGTTTAAAAGTTCGTAAAATATTATGGAGTATAAAATGCAAAAACTAGCATTTGTATGTTTGAAATAGAAATAAAAATTGTGAAAGAATTGCATTATCCAGGATAGCTGGATTTTGGTTCATCACAAATGGCACTCAATTTGATATAAAATGGTTGTTTCTTTTTCCATTTTAATACAGAATAAACCTATTAAATTCATAAAATATTCATGTTGTTCTTTAAAATTATTATAATATATATAGTATACAAATTATTAAACATTTATATTGTAGAAAAATAATATATATTTAGTGCAATAAATTTGATTACAAATATTAATTGATGATTACATGTATTATTCATTTTTAAGGTTGTTTCTTTAATTCCTTTAATAATTTTAAAGAAAACCTTCATATAAAAAACTTTTTATACATAATAATATAACGTTTTAAAGTCTTATAATAAAAAAATATAAATAACACATTAGTTCGGGAATATACATATATATATAACTTTAAACTCTGCTAAAGTATATAGTTGATTTTATAATAATTACCAACGTTTCTTGAAAACAATCAATAATACCATTAATATATTTTAATAAAAACTTTAAAAATAGTAAATATATTAATTCTTGAATATTTTACATTAATGAAAACCTTAATTATTATTATATTTTATTCAAATGTAAATAAATTATTACATTAAATTATATGCTTCAAATTTTTGCATTTATTTATAGGAAAAAAAAAATATTAATTTGTGTTTCTTTTCTAATCTTAGTTTAAAAATGAAATAAATTAACATTATTTATAATCATTGTAGTTAAATAATTTAAAATTTGTATAACAATTTACAATATTACTTTGACACCATAATAATTAACATTTTCATAATATGGTAAATTGAATTAAAACATTGTATAAACGTATGAATGGCCATAAATTGTTAATTATTATGTTAGTATTAACTATTAAATATTCAAAGGGAGTTTTATTTTGTTTGCTTTTAATTATAAGCAGAAAGATAATTATACCCTACTATATGCCATACCTAATATAAAAAATTAATCCTATTAATGACTGTTTATTTTTATAATTATAATAATATTACTTTCTTTGTTTAACAGTTTGTTTTGACGTACAATAATTGTATACGTTTGTTAATTATAATAATTTCAAATCATAAAAAAATGTGGAAAGGCCAATTGTGGACATTTCTCGTTCGTCCCTTCGGTCCTCAGAGAAATTAGTGGTTCATTATAATTATTAAGATTTGAATGCAATGATATTGCATTAGAAAATACGATTCTGAGCGTATCTAAATATATTGCAATATATTATACTGATAATCCATTTCAAAATTTACCACAGATGTAAATTACATATGTAAATATGCAAAATAAATTTCAAATCCCTACGACCAATATTCAAGGAGTTATTATTCCTTTTCAAGGAAAAACTTATGGGAAATTAAAAAAATGAGCTAAATAAAGTAACAATTAGATGAAATTCGGTATAGAAAGAGTACCCTATTTATTGTAATCGGACCATTATTTCTACCCGAAAAAAGGTTTTCATTGATCAGAAAAAAAATAAATAAAAAGCCTAAAAAAAATTTGTCTGTTACGATTTTCAAAATATTTTGTAAAAAGATTAAGTAATATAGTATTGGACTTCTATAAAATTTTCAAACAGGTAATCCCAAAATTGTAGGTAATATTAATTTTTTTGGGGAAAACGTTCAAAGCTCTATATTTTTCCAAATAATTAACTATTCCGTTCTAAAATTTTACCTCGCTTATAAGTAACCTATGTTAGTACTTAAAAATTTTTTTAAGTCCTTACTATTAAAACTTAATAAGAAATCACGAAAAAAAATATATAATAAAAAGCGTATATAAAATTGCCAATTTTCCGCTTCATAAGAAAAAACTTTTGCGAAATTTTAAAAATGAGCTTTATAAAGTACCAAGTAGACAACATTTGCAAGCGAAGCATATGCTGTACATGATAATCAGACCATTATTTCTACCCAAAAAAATGTTTTCATACAATAAAAAAAATCTTTGTAGAAACAATACATTCCTCGCTCCGCTCAGAATCTAATAAAAACAATGAATTAGTTAACTATTTCTACTAAAAGTCTACTTAAAGTCGTTGGTAAACCGATCTTTTTGAAAAAAAAAAACAATAGCAAAAAAACAATTTTTCCTAACCTCTCGTATTTTTTCAATAATTTTATGAATTCAATTCTCTAAAACATAATTAATTTTAAATTTAAGATAGCTATAAATATTTTATTATAGTGATTTATTAAATATAAATAAATTAGTGAAAATAATATAAATAGGCTTAGAGCGATATTAATATTGTTTAGTTTTATTACTATAAAAAACAATGTGGAATAATAATTATGTCTATGTGTACAAATTTATTTATATTTACATAAATTATGTTTATATGTTTATACGTATATATGTATTTATTTTTTTTTTTACCAGAGATTGGAAAAATAATTGGTTTTGAGCAATTCATTATTTTAAATTATAATTTAATTTAAAATAGGAATGTATATATTATTTGGAAAACGTTTCGTGTTTAAATAATTGCGTTTCGATAAATCTTTGAAATTTAATGTCTTGTCAGAAAAAAAAAAATGATTTCCCAGTTCCAATGCTGGATGATGATATATGAGAATACAACGAGAAAAGTATAATTAAAAATTTAAAATAAAATCTTCCGTCATTTTTTTCAGCGTGACACGATTGCCCGGATATGTATTTGTTTGTTTTTTATTCTTATTCTTATTATTATTACTCATCTATCAACAAGACAGTTGATGGATCCCAACGGAATCTTAGCCATTCCAATTTAATTATAAGCACAATATATACTATTTCATCACGTGGTTTAATATAACGATGTATGGTATATACAAAAGCTTATCGTTCAAATTATTATTCACAAGATTTGATTTAAATATTTGTCTTTAGCTACGTCATAAAGTTCTCAGTAAAAAATGGTGTGTGAAACATAGCATAGGTAAGTGCATACATATAAATCCAGACGTTATTTATTTTGTACATTATTATTTCATGTTTCTAACGGTAGTTATAAATTATATGTTTAAAATTATAATATATATTGATTTCATGAAATTGTATTGTTACTATCTCTAGACAAATATATAATACATAAGTATCTCACAAAATCAACGACAACCCACTGTGAACAATATCCACTTCACGAATGCTTGAATATTATCCAAAATGATAAGAATACGAAAATATCATATAGGTACGTGTATTATTGAATGTTTTCATATTTAAATCAAAAAATAGATGTTATTTAAACCTTAGATAGTTTATTTCTTACGAGTAGAACACCTATGTTGAAAATATGAAACAACTCTACACTTCCACTATATATAATAGGTATCCTATGTTAAATTGTGTGCTATTAAGTTATAAGTCGTGTTGTATTTGTGTGTTTCGATTAAGTATTAATTTTTTTTTTCAGATTAGAGCATAAAATATAATTTAGCCCAACTCTAGTTATAATATACATTATATAAAATATTTTGCCCCAAATATGTAGCACATTTCTAAATATATTGTGTTTTGATAACTATTGTAATTGTATGAATCTTTAGTTGACCAAATATACCATAATCATTAAAAAAATGTTTTATAAATATTCTCAAAACATGTGTATATAGTAGAATAATACATAGATCATTGATTTCCGGATCCAATTAATCATTGTTACGTGTGTATTATAACACTATAGAATGGTGTCTAAACATGAAAATATCTCGAGAAACCAGTTTTGTTATTTTAGAGTAATCTCAGGCATACTGTATAAAATATATTATACATATTTGTATAAAATACCATATTGTAAGTATAATAAAGTATAATAAAAAATTCCGGTCCTATCAGACGAAACAATATTTCACTTAAGTATTACGTACTTAAGATTTAACGACGTTTAATCGACAAATAAAATTTAAAATATATTGTATGACAAACCTACAAGTTAATAAACGACAAGCAATCGATTTGTATTAAAATGGTCAAATATAATGGTTTTTTTTTTTTATTCCAAGATAAATCTAATCGTAGTACCAAATAATAATTACGCTGTATTGTAGGCTATTCTACTTACTTGTGCTAGCTGTTTATTTTATATTACATATGTAACATCTGTACAACATAAGTTCAAGTTGTACTTGTGAAAATATAATATTATTAACTTACTATATAATAAAAATACCCTTTATACTAAATACGCGCTCTTGACGGTCAAGTATAAAAAGTTTTCATTTGTCCTTTTCATTTTTCGTTGAAATAAAAATAATATATTCCATGCTTTAAACGTATATATTATTATAACATAATATAATAACATTACTTGTTCTTGTTTGACGGATGACAACTTTTATGCGAAATGACATATCTTACAGTGAAACTTTAATTTTATTTAATTTTACACTTCACTAGTTTTTTGGTCAAAAGTCATTGGAATAGATTATTTTTGTACATAACTTGAGATATGTCTATATATTTTTGGGTCTTCCACAAAAAAAAAATAATAATAATAATAATAATAATAATAGTAAAAACTATCTTGGATGAATTTTTTTTCAGTTATTTGAGTCTGAAAATCTCTGTTGCAAATACATGTAAGTATAAATAATAATGGCAAACATTATTTAGCAACAGTAAATATAATATTATTTATAATTCTAGAACCATAATTGTAATAATATATAACACAAATCATTTTTTTTGTACTTAGGTATATAATTTATAATAATTAATAAAAGGTACCTATTTATAATATGATATTGCAATATGATTATATACCTATTGGTGAAACGATTACTATTACCTAAGTGTAGTATACAACTACCATGGTTATGACTTATTATATAAACGGTCAGTACTACTGCTGCTAAATAAGTTTTTATTATTATATTTGTCCAACGCGTATATTATATTTTAAACATTTCTGGAGCGTTAATTATACAGTGAGTACTTTGATTAAATAATACGTAAGTATTATAGTGTTTTCATGACGTTAGATTTTTAAAATAGGTTTTAATAATAATTATTATTGCTTTTAACGTTTAGGTTTCGTTTCTCAATATAGGGCTGAGGCTGACTGATAAACGGCATTCGAATATAATGATCATCCCGTTAGAACTTGTGTTAAAATGACTTTTATGCAACGATAGAAAAATATTGAACACCAAAAGTTTTATGGTTAATAACATATTTATTTTATAAAAAAATGACTTTTGTAATGTTTATTCACGATTAAATAATATAATATGTAGTGGGTAGTAGAAAAACATGTGTTATACTAATGTAGGTACCCGCTGAGAGGCACACACCATGAATGCTGTAACATAATAATTTATTTTTTTTAATTCCTGCAGCTAGATTATATTGCACGTTGTTTTTTATTTTATTTTTTTATAACCGTACAGTTGCAGGAAGGAAGTTTGATACCGTACGTATTAATATTATACATTTCAAAGATTACAAAACAAAAATGCATATTATAACGATAAATATTTGTTCGTTTTAATGATGCATGTCAGTTAGTTTTACGAATTTATTATCCCCATTATAAAGAAAATATTACAAAATTATAATATTTTTACATAGGTACTATAGGTAACCATATGAATTCTTAAATACTGGATCTGGAAAAGTTAATTCAACTGAAATTTAATCAACAATAACCTATTATAATTGCCAAATTCATAAAAAGTTATTTTTTACTGCATAAATATCCTAGTTATATAATATTTTGTATTAAAAATTTACAATATTGTTTAAATACTTAAATAGATACCGATCGTAGCGAACAGATTGGGCAAAATATGTTTGCGACTATATTATACAATTCGAACACTGCAGCTCGTTTCCGTATCGAAATAATATTCCCGACGGACTTCGCACGTGAAATATACCGTTGTTGACTATACCGTTTTTGGTAATTTATCGACTGTGCGCACACAAAAACACGACGGAATGATATGCACAATCACAAATTATAATAAACTCCCACGTCGTCGTCGGCGATCAAAAAATATAATAATAAAGCATGCGGCTCCCGAGAGCAATAGGACAGCCGTGATGGTACGACACGAGTGTTTTGTAATCGATGCCAAGAATTTGTTTTATTCTTTTATTTCGTATTATTTTTTAAATTTTTTTTATTGTCTACGGTGGACAACTTACACGCCCGAGTTTAATAATTTATTGTGTTGAATTTATTGACAACAATAATAATATTTAGTACATGCGAGGCTGTTAAGAAGAACGAAAAATGTTTATGTCGCGTGTTTTCATCTTTTACAGGACGAGAAATAATGTTCACAGATTTAGTATTATCACATGTAGTAACGACGTACCTACCTATAATATAATATGATATATTTTTGAATCTCTGTTATTGTTGATGAAATATGGTTTTTTTTTTTTGTACATAAATTATACAGGTGTGGGGTGTATTTTTTTTATAATAGCTGCAATTTTTTTATATTACTAATTATAAACAATAACTTATACTAAATATAACGTCAAGGTATGGCATTAACGAGTATAAAAGTTAAAGTTTAGTTAATTTTAATTAGATTATTATACAACGAGTTTCTATTTTTAAGTATTAATATCTAACTGAACTAGTTTACATT
>CM023359.1:34517328-34613008 GCA_013282895.1 Eriosoma lanigerum
AACAGTTTTTTTAATTTAATAATTTTAAGTTTGTGAATATATTATTGTACATAAATAGTAACTAAAAATATGATAATAATTTAAGGTAAAGTGAAAGTATGTATGTTTTTTATTTATATCATATATTCATTTTTAAAAATTAATATTTTAAATTTTTTAACTTAGTAAAGTTAGTTTTATTTTAATTTAACTAAAATTAAATGTAACTTTTAAATTTAAATTTAACTTAAACATTTCTAGAGTACCTCAATTTAACGATTTAAATAAATTAGTTACTATCCAGCCTAACTAAATGACTAAAAACGTTAATTTTTCAATAAATAATGCTAATCGTCTAACTAATATATCTATTTCAAATACAAAATGTTATATTTTTTTATCAAGCCGTCAATTTTGGTCATTGTCGTGTATTGGAAAATGTTAGAACAACAATTTATTGTTTATAAAATTAAATAGTAGGTATTTATTTAGTTTATAATGTGGTCGATTTTAATATTATAATAATACTCCATTATGTGTTTCAAACCACCTGTCTTACCCGGTTGGTCGACTTCTAGAAGTTCCGGTCCCCGGGGTGCTGGATTTTATATTGAGTCAGCCACTATAGAAAACACATCGCCTGCATTATTATATGCCTATAATACGTATAATAGCTATTTTCCAAATAATATTATATCTTACACAAATAATTATTATCAATCTAATAAATTATATTTTAAGCAATCTTAACCATTTTGATTTATGAACGGAATTTTCGATCAAGTTTTATTATTCCTAACGAACATTATTTATGTAAATAAAATATACCCATAATAGTTTAAATAGAACGCTATTATTTTAAATAAACCACTATTGGTCAATTCAAAATTCGATTACAACAGATTTTAATGTTATTTTCTAAGAAGGTTTGTTAAAATAAATTGTATACCTGTACCTTTTCATACAGGTTAATACAGTTCATATTGAATTCTTATAAAAATAAATAATAATTATGTAGGTAGATTGAACCATTTTAATGTAATTTATGTACATATTATTAATAAAATAATGATGTACTCTAAATAATATATAACATACATTCTACTTATAACTAACATTTGTATTTAAATGTTTATGTTTGTATATATTTATCTTGTTTTTGCAGAAAATTGTTCTCTGTTAATAATATTAATAAATTTAGATTTCGCGTTACATTATATCTCATAATAAATGAGATAATTAGTGCGATAGACTATGGTAATTATTTCAAAAAAACTTTAATTATAAAATAGTATAATTAACGTTTTGTAATTTTATTTTAAAAATATAATGTAAGACTTTTTAAGAAAAAAATATTTTCAACAATTGAACAAAAAGTTGTTCAGGAATTTTAATTAAAATATAGAACTAAAGAACTAGTTTTAAACTATGTAATTCTTAAACAAATTTAAAAACATATTAAGTATATTTTGTCTATCTTCTTCATATAAGATAATTAATGAAATAAGTGGTTTTTTTTTATATTTTTAGCTTGCGAACACGATTTTTTTTTATTTTCATAATTTATTTGTATAAAATATATAAAACTCCCGACTAAATATGTAATTGTTTTTTTTTTTTTTTTTATAATTTGTTGATTTATTTTTTATATTTACTTGCAATAAATAATTTTCCCTCACCATTTAGGTATATAAATTCCATAAAACTATTTCGGGTTGGAAGAACAGTTATATTTTTTCGGACTTCTACTGGCTACTCTCTTTGTAGGTACATATTATAGTGTGACCAGAATTTCGTGTTGCAAAACTATTGTAAACGAATATAATCTCTGCCATTTTTCTAACAAAATTCTCGTCACCCTGTATAACGTATAAACACACATATGTATCCTACGATTTAAATTTACTGCGAAGCATTTCCGATCCCTTTCGTCCTAAGCCCTGAGACCGGAATTCAAAACTTCTGTTTGCTGCAGGAAATCCTACGTTATTCCGCGTCGTTCTTAACCTAGTATCCTATGTATCCAAAAACCCATGACTGTATAATATCTTTTTATATATTTTATATATACACAATAGTCTAACCAAAACTTTGTTCGAACAAACGTTACCTAGGTGGTATATCGCGGAATATGAACGAAGCGTTTTTTTTTGGAAGTTAATCATTGTTACCAGAATAAAAAATTATTATCATAATGTTATAAATGATAATATATAGTGGTTATCTGTGCCAAATTACTAATAAATGATTAATTATAATTCGTTGTATTAATGGAAATCAGATTTGTCGTATTTTTCGCTCATTCTTATATTATTACTCTCGGTAGTAATCAAACAATATTTTATTTTTATACACCCATGTAAACTATAAAACCATGATGTATATAGGTACACATATATGTGGACGTCAGGTGTCCAATTGAAGTTTAATTAAAGTATAACGTAAGGTTATAATATTATTATTATCCAAGGCATTGATTTATGTTTTGTTCGCCGCACGGTTTATTAGAAGCTGGTAATAATTTAGTGTCACTGTAGAAACTTTTAATTCGTTTCCGAGGACCAAAAGTTGCCTTAATGAACCTTTAGTCTCCAATTCCCCTAAAGAAATTTAAAACTTTTTGATCGATCTTCATTCGGTAAATTATTATACTTCCCTGCCCTCGTCACGTTGTGAAGGATTTTACCACCGCAAAATGTCTGTCCCGAAAAATACATTTCTTATCTTATTTTTGTTTCATTTTCAAAAAAAAACGTCCCATAACTCTTTATCAGCAACCCTTTTCGTCTTCGCTAGGTGGTTTTCCCCTCGACAATATTTATTACGTATCTCTATCTTTACTTACCTTACGTATCCGATTCTTCCATTTTCGAACTTTAATAATGAATCTACAGAATATAAATTCATCTCCGGTATGGTGTAATAAAATTTACAGTTCACGAAGTCAGCATAAAAATATATAAAGTGTAAGTTTGAAATACAAATAAAAAATAATTTATCTTTGAGTAATTTTTTTTTCTTGTAAAACAATTTACAATAAAAATTATGATTTAAGTTTAAAAATATATTATCTTTAATTATAAATTTCAGATGAAATGTCCATCTACTTATAAATTACAAAAATAAAAACTAATTATAAGTATTATATAGGTATAATAACTAATAAGTTATAACCATAGTACTTAGTATCATATTAATGCAATGAGTTCAATAATTTAATACATTTTTCTTTTATTATCTATTGGTTATTAATAGTTTTTTATATCGAATAATAGCAATAATTAATGTATTATTGGTTATGTTTAGACATCTATAAATTAGATAGGTATTTAAAATGATTATTATTTGGATTAATTTACATAATTCATAACTCATAGGTAAGTTAATTTTTTTTTTAAATGGTTTTATTATGCCAAATAAAAAAGTCCTTCTCTATTTTTAATTGTAATTTAGTCAAAAAGCTTTAAATTTTTATTTTATTTAAACTTACCTATAATAGTAGTATAAGTATTATTTTATTTTCGATAATTGTTTTAATTGTTACTTGTATTAGGTATATTATATCCAATATGTACCATTTAGGAATGAATTATTAAACATAAAAATAAAATTATTTACTCTGGCAGTATTAGTGTTAATAATATTCATGTTTTTGATGGTTATTTTGTTATTAATATGGAAAATTAATAAAAGAAAAGAAACATTTAACTAGGTATCTACCTACAATCTGAGCGGAGTGATTAATTCAATTTTTAAGTATGACGATAAATAAGAATTTGTTTCAATAAAATAATTAAACTATCTCTCTTTGCTGGTAATGTATAGTGATAAAATGTCTTTACATAAAAAAATATGTACGCGTGTGTGGAGAGGGAACGGTTCTTTTTTTAAACACTGTTACACTGACACCCTATGGGGATGTGAAAATTAATGTACATAGTCTAAATAAATTAGCATTTTCGACAAAGTAGTTTTATATACCGCGGTGTATAATATAAAACAAAATACGTGTTTGTTATCTGTGGTTAAATCACTAACACGGTATGCTATTAAATCAATGGAAGGTGTTTGGACGCTTGTTATAGGCATACTCCGTACAAAAATACAGCCAGTGACAATATTTATATCGAGATATTCCTAATTTCGTTATTCTAGTAAATAAATTATTGCCGTTTATTAATATTATTACGAACAGCGGTCAAATAAATAATAAAATAATATGTAGATTCGATTTCATTTTTTCCTTCAAAATTTTCTTTCTTCTACATTCGTAATATTATGTAAACAACAATACCAAAAACTATATTATCGCGCGCAGTATTAGCTTTCCGATCGTTTATAACTTACTCTTATCAAAAGACTAAACGCTGATAACGAAAATTGTTACATCGGTCCCTGGAGACAAACCCAAAAACAATCAACTGTTCAACTACATTATGGGTATGTTATTTTTATGTTATATGAATAATATATATCCAATGATTATGATTCACTGATTTCATATTATGTTAAATATAAAAAAGTATATTTAAGAAACAATAATGACATTTATTGTTCGTTTTTGAGACGATTTTTTATCAATATTAAATTTAATGGAAAAATTTATAATCGAAATTCTAAAGACTATTTTAAATGTTTCGTATGGAACAATAATATTATGATATACATTTAAAATAATTGGTTAAAAATAAGTTTATATATGTGTTTTAAAATATGTGTTTAGCATACATAGTATAATAAAAATGAAATTAATTTATAATGATATATGAATGATTTTCATTTCGTAATTAGAAAAATAAAAATGAAATATAAATCATTCTTTATTAAAAAAAAAATCGTGCCAAGTTGTTGAATGTCTGAATTAAACCTTTTTGGCCTAGAACAAAAATAAAAAAACGGTGAAAAAAGCTATTTCAATCAAGTGTAAAAATATCGTATGACGATTACGTAAATATTTAATAAAATAATATAATTTAATAACAATTAAAATTTTTAAGAATTAATGACACAACTAAATTATTTAAATTAAGTCATTTGTGTTAAAATACAATATTATAAAAGGATATTATTAAAAGTTTTATCAAAGCCAACGTATAGGTGTAATAATAATAATAATCGAATCTTAAAAGTATTACATTACTTATATATATATATATTAATATATTTCAGTAGAAATAATTATAGTTTTAGCCAGTAAGTGTTAATAGACGCCTCCGTTCGTTTAATACAATACTAATAACCTAACGTAGAAGTAATAGACACATTTTTCGTCGGCATTTCCAATGAAACCACTCCTTGAATAGAACAAGTCTTCTCAATATTATAATATAATAAAATGCACACCTTCGTGGTATTATTATTTTCAACAACAGCAGACGAAATTTGCTTGGATAATTCAATATATGCATTTATTTTAACACAACTGTATTAATATATAGTTATCACTGTAAGTAAGTTGTGTTTTTTGATACACAATCGTTCATTAAACATTATTGTCTTAAATATTTTAAAAAACTACCGTAAAGGATTTTATTAGTAATTATCGACAAAACACGAGGTATAGAAATTATAACGACTAAAATTATTTGTGAAACTTGTCTATAAGGTAATAATAATATATATTATTATTTACAGAAGATTTTATTTTTCTGTCACCATATTATATTTGGTACCACTGACAATACTAGAAATTTGTTTTAAGTTCTATAGATGAGGATTAGGGAGGAAGCAATGCAGTACACGAGACAGACCGTTTCAATAGTAACAATTTTATGACTAGATAAAAGCGAGTATGTTATTCGTAGACACTTCGACAAACCATAATTCAAATAATTACACAATAATTCAATTCTAACGTATTCATAAAAACTTAAAAAGACCACAATAACATGATTTCGTCAAAAAAAGGTTTGTATTTTTAAACTTAGTTATAATTTGTAATACAATAAATTGTTATTTCAATAGGGTTCTATTTTATTTATTTTGGAAAATAAATGCGAGTTATGCGAGCTTATAATAAAATATATCAAGATTTTTAAATGAATAATTTCAATATTATTTAATAAATTCCACGGCTTTTATGGCATGGAATCATACGAATGTTTTAAATAAACCCCGTAATAATAATAAAAACGTAATCATGAGATTGAAATACGATCAGTGACAAAAAAACCTCGAGGGTTCGTGAAAATATTCTAATACCAACTACCTACATATTATTATTATTATATTGTGGTGGAAGAGTGAAAATTATGATTTGTACGGCCGACCGGTAGATCGTTTGTCGGCTGCGGGTCTCCAATTCAATCGCGTAATTAAATTCAACAATGTGACAAAACGCCGAAAGTACAGCATGCCTCTCGTTAGGATTCGATTCACGCAACAAAAATAATTCTTTACGCCTTTGGTTTGCGATGACGATCTCACGGCCGTCAAATATAATAATTATTATTATGATAATAATTGTTATAATGTCCATCGTATCCGTCCGACCGAACGACGCGCATTTTTGAATATTTTATTATTATAATTATTGCTGGAATTAAATTTAAAAAAAAACACAGACGTTCTTATTTATGACTACCCCCGTAGACTGCCGGCCATAATATGCGTTTCGATTGGTTACCAGAAAAAAAAAAACACAAAAAAACGCGACTCGCGTCACGTTCGAGCTCAGTATAACGTATTAGATATTCGATTTTTAAGTGTCCAATAACGCATTAATAAGTAATAGTAGTACCGTAAATAAAAAATTTTAAAAAGACTATACGTAATATCGAAAGAAATTTATTTAATTTAAACTTCATGTTATCTACTGTTGCTACCTTAACAATATAAAAAAAAGAAACATCAAGTACCAAACCCAATTTATTAACAAACACTGTGTTCGACAATAATGTCATTAAGATAAGAGCAGTGTAGGTAGGTATAGTAACTACATAATATCTACGACCAGATAATAATTTAAATAATATTGTAAAGAGGTTCCCAAAATGTTCATAAACAAAAACCGTTTTCGATGACCAATTGTAGTAACATATTTTGGTAATTTTAGTTTAGTTTAGTTTGGTTAAAATACGATTGTTGGAGAAGTTATAACTAAAACTTTATTACAAATTTAAATACATTATTTTAGTGTAATATTACAACATTTATTTTTTGTTCATTCCTTAAAAAAATAATTATTAAAATTGTTTACAACCTACAAACATTTCAATCGCGATCCACAGTTTGGGAACTTCTGATATGGTGTATTGTAAAATAAAATTATTATTGGCAGAAATTCGACTCAATTGTATAGATCATTATAATACCTACTCATTGTTGTATTCACTCTACTTGTTCAATTTAATAAATTTAAATAACTTATATTCATTAAACAAATACCAATAATATATTTTAATGTTTTATTTTTTAGGCGATTTGTTAATACACAACCATAATGTTTTAGTATAATAAAAATGTTTACTTTTATGAGAAAAAAATCATTATAAAAAACATTAAAAGAATAATATAATATTCTCATAATCATTATTTTTCTTGTTGAAAATATTTCGTTATTTATTTCGAATATTATATTATTCTCAGTATTTTAACACAAAATGTATTTTAATTGGGTAACGAAGAGAGATTTTCTTTGAAAACAATTACTTATGAACACAAAAGATGAATGATTTAAATTTTGTAGTGCATGGTATACAAATTCATATAATACCTATTGCGTAGCTGAAATATATATTTAGTTGACATTTTTCATATTAATTTATTTTTCTAATGTCCCTGAGGTAATTTCATAATATTATATTTATCACGTGAAAAATGTTTTCAGCGTTTTTATTCTTCTTTTATAAATCGTCTCTCGCAGACAAAACTTGTGTAGGAGTATAACGTGTTTAAATGAAAGGTAAGTTTGATAAAACATAAGAAATAAATAAATTACGTTAAAAAAATAATAATAATAAAGTGATGACAATGATGGGTGGACGTGTACACAAACGACATGATTCAAACCGCATATATAGTAGTCTACAGTATATAAACTATTTGATTATTTTACGACAATTGTTTTCCTTCTCTCTCCCTTTCGATTGATAATTAGTTGTTTGTATATACACGTCATTTTCGCTAAAATCCTCAATATTGTGACTTGGCGGAAATATTATTGCGTTGGCCACTGTAGTGTATAAAATTTAATCGTTATAAATTATAATATTATGCTGATGACACCGAAAATCTAAGCCGTTTAGATCAAGATATCGAACTTATTCAGGCGAGTGGATATATTATTTTTATTCATTATCATCACATGCGCACACACAAATACATAATAATATCGTATATAATAAACTGTGTGAATGTATAAATTTACACCTACTAAAAAAATATAAATAATAATATATAAAATTCGTTTCTTATGCAAATAAGAATAAGCAGTCTCTTCGGTGGAAACAGACAAAACATGACAGTCGCGAAACCAAATGCATCGACCATAAAATACAATTTGTCTAAATATTCCGATAAAGTGGAAAGAAAACATAATTAAAATGTACTAAGTTATTATTACATAATAAAAAATATATATATAAGAAAAAAGTCCAAAATACTCAATATAATTTGTAAAAAAATAATTATGGTGCGGATGATAAGTACAAGATATATTTACTGTTTGACTACGTATAATGTATATAACACAGACGCGAGTTGGTATATTAATCAGAAATCGCATTGCAAACTCGCAAACACGATCAATTATTTTGGACATGACATTATTTTGATACCTACTCGTTAGACTGGTAACGTTGTTACTCGATTAAATCTCGTAAAAAACACATTTCAACCAAATTATAATAAACATAATAATCGTTTATAATATTTTAAAGAATATAATATATTGCTTCATTTAAACGAATATCACTTTTTATGTTACCTACTGTTTTAATATATTATACAATTTATGATGAATATTTATATTAAATATATACATTTTGTATCATGTATCGGTACGTATAAGGAATATTTTATACTTTTATAAATAATATCGAATATAATTAATGTAAAATACATTAGTGTAAGAAAATTATTAACTAAAAACAAAATAGATAGTGAATATTTTTGTATAACTTAAATATATTTATGGTACTTATTGAAAACATATATATATTCATTGGGTAAATAAACCGTAGGAAAAATAAAATTAAAAATCATGTAATTTCATGAGTAAATCACTTGTGGCTTTAATGAAATAAACACTTGAACTATGCTGCAGTATGTATAAAAAGACCTGACACTTCAGTCAAATAATTCAAGATTTTGATTAAATTCAATTTTCTGGTGAAATAACTAAGGGAAAGAATATAAGAAAATGGAGTTGAATAATTTAATTCTTAAGGAGTAGCTAGGTAGATACTAGAAAATCTTGTTTTCTAGCATAACCAACAAACGAGTTGAACGAGTATGTTTGGAATTATTATTCAATAAAACTAAAATGATATAAGTTTTATGATAAAACTATTAAACCCTATTATTCTAATCAATATTCATAAACAACATAATAAAATATAAACAAATATTTCCAAATAATAAGTTAATAAATTAATAATTTAAGTCATTATAATAATTAATGTTATTACAAAATGTTATAAATGCACATACAAATTTGTACTTTTTCGATTAAAATAAGTTTATAAGTAGTTACATTCTGAAATTCTAAGAGTCGACAGTAACAGATTCTTACTATTATTTTGAAATGGTTACAGATTTTGTGGATTGAAATACTTTTACTTTTTGGAATTTTATACCATGAAGACGTGAATATAAATCCGAAATATATATATATATTAAATTCAATTTTTTGTAAATTAATTTTAACGATAATATTAATCGTCGAACATAAATATTTTAATTGCGTCGGTATATTATGTTACGTTGTAAACATTTTTCTTTTTTTTTGTGTATATAATGAGAATAACAGCTAAAAAAATAACGAGAAAATTATTTGATGAGTAACTATTAAAATATAATTTGGTGTATATACTAACATAAATATACCTCTAAATAGAGGTGAAAATATAGGTTAAACCGTAAAAAAATGACAGTTTAAAAAGAACGTCCGTACGTCGTGTTACAAAAATAATGGAGACAAATAATATTGAAAACACATTTTTTTCTGCTTTTTGTAACACGAATTTATTCCGATCGCTCTGTATATATAATTATATATTGTACGTGACAAATTAAGTAATTTTGTGGGTTCTCTATTTTTTCGAGGGAAAAATATCGTTTCTATCGCGAGACTTCATTTATCAAAACACTGCTTGGCCCGCGGTGGTTTTGTGCAGCGTATAGAAGTCGTAGTTAGACGGTGAGGTGTACTCATCACAGTGTTCAATTAAAATATATTGTAGACGTAGTTGCTTTCGTCATTTCGGGGTGAAGGTTAATTAGGATCCGCGAGGTAGCAAGCTATTACTATTATACGACTGTAATATTAATATTAATATGGTATATTTATTATAATAAATGAGTTCTCCATCAATTATTATCATTGTATTTTATTGTGTATTTCTGTGTAGGTACTAGTAAAATATTTTTAGTTTTTATTAAAACCAACTTTTTTCACTGCGGGATCAAGAGACAAACAAGGGATCTCAACAAATCTACATTTCACTCGGTAATTGTATTAGTCCAGTCTGCGAGAACGTAAATTACCCGAATAGCTAAAAATTCGACAATAGTAAGCCCAACACTATCATAGTTCGTTATATTATAGTAATATTATAATATTATTCATAAAGATCTGGATCGTCAATAATAAAAATATGGAATATTATCATCACGATCGTTTCAGTCTTGCCGGTACATCAGACAATATCCTTTCTAAAAAGTCATTACTACGTTTCGACATTCCAATATAACAAGCTGTACAATATTGAATTGTTAATGTTTTCATTTTCACTGTATAATTACAAAACTATCTGGACTAAAAAGCACGTCGTGTTAAGTATTTTACTGTTAAGGTGTTTTAACTATATTTGTTTGTAAGTTTATTTTTCTCAACAACTAAGTATCAGTATTATAATTTCATAATTACTTCACAAGTCGTATTTTTTAAATTTTGCACAAAACGAAAATTCAATTTTAAATTTGAGAGTAGATGTAATATTTTAATTGTTTACTAATGTTATCAATAAACAGTTTTTATTTTATACATTGGTAAACTACATCTACATGTTATTATAAAAAATATTTTAAATTTATAGTAAATAACGAAATTAATAAAATTCAATACAGAACCTATTTAATATTTAAATTTATGATAAGGTTTATAAATAATTAAGTATATTAATAATTTTTTAGACTTTTAGAAAAAATTTACGTGTAAAACATAAAATCAATTTTCAACTATAATGCGAAAAATAATAAAAAACATCTTGTCTAGCTAAAATTGTATAATAAATATAGTGTGATATCCAATATCTCGTAGTACGAAAATGTAAATATGACTCATATGTCTTAAATAATAAATAGAAATTGCGTAAAGTAAAATAACAAGATAAAACTCGTCATCAAATTTCTTCATCTTTTAAAAGATTAAAGTACATAAAGGACATGTCATTAAAACATCGTCTGGAAACTTTGGCACGAGTGTCACAATATCACAACTGGAACAAAAATGTTTTTTGATTTGACAAGATAATTGAGTTATCATATGATCAAATATTTTTATATTATTCAATGTTAAATATGAATAAAAAATTAAAAAAGACGTGTTACAGACTTAAAGTTGAATGAAAAAAAAAATAATAATAATAATTTTGTTTAATATATATATATAACTATGAAATATAACAAATGTATCGAAGAAAGTTTATAATATAATTAAAATACCTAATTATACTAATCATGATTGTTTATATAGATATAACTACTTGTACATGTACCCATTTGGTCAACATAGTATAGGTAACTTTAATCTCAATGCGTCTTGCACATATATACAATTTTATATGATTTAAACATTGAATAATCGAAAGATACATCGTGACTTTATTTAATCTACATACTACATTTTATTAATTGATAAATTAATTAGAATCTATAAAATTAGATTGAACAAGAAGATTAAATAAAAACATGTATGCAGAAATTATTTCAAAATGATTAAATCTTATAGTCATCTAAATAAACTATTATTGTTAAACCCATAAAACATTATCGAATTAAAATCAGATCATTCTACATATTATTATTAATGTAATATTCAGTATCGAGATTAATCGAAAAACTATATATTATTATTGTGCAAATTAAAAACCAACGTTGAAATTCATTTAGAGAATAAAGTAGTGTAGTATTACCTTTCCAAAGTTTAAACATTCGGATATACAAGTAACAATCACGTAAAATTTTAAATCGACTTTAAAACATGAATAACTTTTAAACAATTTGCATTATGTTAATTATTAAGGTTTACCTATAATAAGCTATTTTATTGTATAGTTGGTTCAATATGAAGACTTTAAATAAATGTACAATAGAACACATACTTTTTACTATATATTCTTATATATTAGTACACTGTGAAGGTTTAAGCAAAAATTACCTATGTATAGGTATTCGCACATGATTTCCATGAGGTTAGGTTACCCAAACAGTATAATATTTTTACATATTTCACGCAGAATGAAGAGTAAAGTTTAAGTTCTAACTCCTACAATAATAATGTCTCTAAGAAAATAAAACCATTTTCTGTAATAATAAATAATATATATGTATGTAGATACTTATTTTTGGTAAACCAATATTAATATACGTATATTATGTTAGTTTTTCTTACATTTGACAATAATTAACTCCTAAGAATCTCAAACAGCTGAAGGAAGTATGGTTTAGGGATGCACATTATAATACTCGTAGGTACGACGTTTATCATCGCTAACGTTCGTCTCGTTCAGTTCTTAATGAAGAGACTGGCGCCAAGTTTTCGGTTAATTATATAGGATCAGTGTAATGTTTTGCGTAGTAAAAATAAAATTTAATTTCCAACCAAAACTATTTCGTATGCTGAAGATTCGTTTTTCTAATTTAGCGGGTAGATATATGATGAGAATAGGTAGAGGTAGACGAACACCATACTGCGAGTGGTCGTGAATATTTAACACCTAATTAAAAACAAAATAGGAATTCGTAACAATGTTTAAGTATTATTGTTATTCTAATAATAACAATTTGTTCGGTGTAGGTATAAGTTGCAACGAGGCTATGCATAAACTATGAGTGAATGGGTATTCAGCTATTATAGGTATACTGCAGTATAAAATATATAATATGATTATGTTGGCGTAATATTAGGTGCGTATTAGATCCTGGCACCTCCACCTTAAATTTGACCCAAAAATTGTCTTATATTATAGAATTTATAATGTAACAATTTGTAATTGAAAAAAATATTTCACAACCATAGTCGTTATTGAAAAATTTGATTTTTCTATTCATAAAGTTGCCCTGACACCCACAAAAAAAAAATCGGTTACAACGATAATTATGAATTTTTTTTTCGATCACATATTGTTACATAATAAATTACATAATATGAGACAATTATGAAGTCTAATTCAGGTGGAGGGGCCAGGATAATGCACCTCATAATATTGTATACATTATTATTAAAAATAATTATTGACTTGACTCGCATTGATAATATTCAACTTGGCGGAATCGACAGGAAACTATAATGATCGGATAAAATTATTATTATTACACTCGTTATAATACTACCGTTTAATGCAAGTTTTCATGGTCAAGTATCTATTATTAGTCTAACACAGCGCGAGTTTATGATAGGTTAAACCAATTATTATGGACCTGTAATGGTTTGTTATGAAATTAAATACCCAATGTTTATGCTACAGTGAAATGATGAATCATGATTTTTAAAAAAGAAAACCTATATTATCCTTTTGTATAGCAAAAACTACGAAGTTTTCATACTATTCTATAAAATAATTACAATATTATCGTGTACCTAAATAAAATATTGTATAGATTGACAAAATATTATATTAAATTGCAATTTTTGAATCCATTTTCGATTCGTTTTCAAATTTGGGACGCATGGTAGGTATTGTAAATCATACGAAAACTACTTTGTTACTATACACATTATAATGAATTTATTTAAAAATTTTAAATTAAACAAAAAAAATGCTCTACAAACAGACTATGCTACTGCGTTCTCACGTCACTATAACATTTATATAATGTAGTTTCTTGTTGGTACAATGGCTGCAGTCGCGGTATACTCACTTATTTCCGATTTTTATCTGAAAAATTGTGAAAAAACGTTGTTTTGCAGCACACGATTCGAATAGTCAAAACCCGTTGTCGTAGTCCAACTTAAAAAGTCTCGAGATCGTGAGTCATGGCACGTTTTAAAATATTATTATTATGGGTGCGTCGGATAAATCGGGCGCTATCGTAGGACGAAAACTGCCCGTTATGTCCAATGTACTATTTCAGACCGGACATCAACGAAATATTCGTCGAGTACGTTTTTAATGTTTTTATTGGCCTAGCTATTTATATAATAGAGACACGATGTTTTTCGACGGTCGTAAAGATTTGTGCGTGATACGCACCTACGCGTATTAGCATATTTTGGCGAACGGTTTAAATAATGTTTCCTCGAAGGACCAAATACCTAACATAATAAACGTTAAGTTCTGACAGTTAAGTCTCTTTGAGAGTCGGACTAGGTTTGATTAAAAACTAAATTATCTATATTGAACACAAGTCGGATCAGTTTGGAGGACTATTCTTGGAAACACATTTGTATTATTGCAAAGTGCTATCTCCCATTAGAAATTAGTAATATTACTGTTTGCGTCAATATGCTACGAGTTTATGACGGTAGATTAATAAAAAAATAATATTATTTTTCCGTCTTCGGTCCGATTGTTAAAATATTATTAAAAAAAAAAAAAAAAAAAACAGCTCGACCGATTCCCCTTACACTATGTACCTTACCTAATTGGCTACGATTGTTTACACAATCGGGTCTAATTTCGGATCTCGTTTAGCCAATGAGACAATGAAGAGCTAATGTGCACTTATATGCCCGCCGACAAATGTTTTCGGTTCACGACAGATGTTGTGTGCGCGCGCATATACGTAGATATTATATAACCTTATAATATACGAAAAATACCGTTTCCTCTTAGCAAATAAAATAATAATATACATTGTGTTATTAGTATATTTTGTTTGTTGACGAGTATTTTTTTTTTCTGCGTCCCTCTTTTTTTCGCCCTTTCGATTTTCGAACATATGCTATTTAGAGTTTGGACACCCGGACGAGAGACAAGACGATAAAACAAAACCAAACCATCAATATATACATACATCTATATAATATTAAGGGTGTCCTATTAAGAACGTCGGTTTTAGTATATGTATGTTATTTTTTTTTTTTTATTATTTCAATGGAAATCTACGTTTTACCAAAGATCCTAATTTCGTAGTTACGTACGTCGACTTATAAAAAACAGTTTTTACAAAGAAGTTAAAGAAAAAAACACATATTGGATAATTATGTGTGCGTATAAAAAAGTCGTCTATAACCTTTGACGTTATTACTTGACCTTTGGGACCACCGATGCGAGGTTATAGTACCTATACGCATATAGAAACTTGCGGGCAATTTTCGTTTTCTTACCATAAGTTAACATAAATATACTACAACACGGTTAATAAAACATGGTTATACACGACTTTCAACCGTTTCGATCGCAGAGCGATGCGTGTTCTGCACATAATGTCGATTATCATTCATATGGTTGCAGACGGAGACGACGATTCGTTGTCCGACATATTCGCTGACGAAACGTACGCGTACCGCAGCCATATAATAATCCTATCGAAATAAATAATTGTATGTAAAACAGCGTATAGTATAATAACAATAATAATATAATATAAAGGATAAGTATGGTGATTTTGTGCACGATCAAAAGAATGAAAATGTATATTATTATACAGTTTACCTACCTAACATATTATAGTACCTATAATCTCACGGGCACGCGGGGAGACTGCGGAGATGTCCTCTCGGCCTCGTCGTGGACGAGTAGAGAGCGAACAGTTTCATGACAGGAATATATTAAGACGTCTTATGGGTCTTTGGAGGCCTGTCATTAGCTCTATATATACACAATAATATTGTGATAATATATACGCTGCTACTTACATGATAATATATTATAATATGCACAAAAGCGGATGCTCTGCCAATTATAAAATATGTAAGAATGGGTCTGTGTTTTTTAATTTTTTTTTTTCTAATTCTTCCCTCTCCTGCCACTATATGCGACCAATGCGAGCATACATTATTATACAAACGCGCCATGTTTGTGTTCATTAAACATTTTTAATTTTTTTTTTTTTTTTTTACTTTCTTAATATTTAATTAACGCTGTCGCGGATGAGCACTCGTGTGTATCCACCTCGCGTGTGCTGTTGTCGGTCCGACGACGACCATTCCGCACAATCTATATTATAACAAGAAACGACCATAATATTATGTAGACCTGCCCTCACTCGGTATACATATCTAATATACTATATCGTATTTTTAGACATGTCTACTAAAAAATGTATTATCGGTGTTTTTACCTGTTTTCATCTCGTATTCTATGCAGTAAAATAGTCAAATATATAATACCGCCATGTATATATCGTAACCTGAATTTGGTTAAAACGCACATTTAACATGATAACATAACATGGCTTCATAAAATGCAAAAAATATTTTATTGTCGACTTTTCATGAAAGAAACATTGAATTTAACCGTAATATATTATAATCGATATATTATATATATTTATAAACATATGTTTTATTGTAGAATTTATGAATTGATATCATCTACCAAAATTGTATCTTAGATTTTATTAGTATTTCCTTATTGCGTGATCCCTTAAACAGATCCATGTTAATCCACATAAAGTGTTATTTTTAATATATTATAAAAAATTATTATAATATTATATATTTATAATAAAGTACACACTATTAGATTTATTTTATTTTTGTACAAATAAACGTTTTTTCATAATTATGTACATTTTAATATTGTAACGTCTTCATGTTTTTTTGTTACACGAAGAAAAATAATTATAAATACTTTTAAAAATTGGTCTAATAAACTATAAACGTTAAAAAAACGCTCATGTATAAAAGTTATTAAAAATTATGTACCTACTATTTTTTTATAGAAGTGAAATAATAAACATAATAAACACTATACAGTATTATATTACACAATTTATTTATCACCCCAAATCAATAAGTTTTCTTGATTTTAATGTAATTAATTACAATAAAAGTTTTCAGTATTTTCAATAGTATGCATTGAATTTTTTATTCATAAATTGTATTACAGTGAAATTAATTATGCCAATAAGAAAATGCAATGTTCATTTCATAAAGCTTTGACCATTTACTAAAAAGTATGGTTTTTATTTCATGAAATAATCGTATTCATGAAATATATAGGAAATATATTATAATTTATAATCTACTCAATACCATATTATTATATACCTAATATAATATACTGAATTTATAATCAATGGTAATAAGTATGAAAAAACGTTAATGTTGTATTTAAAATATTAAATAGTGGTATATTCACGATTATACAATTATTATCTTGTATATAATTTTCTTGCAATAATTATTAGTCCTGAATAGGTATAAAGTAGATAGGTATATCATTATACCTGAAAAGCATATTAGTTTAACAACAAACAATAGAATATCGTTAATATATATATTTAAATAAACAATAAGTGAACATGGTGATGATTTATTCATAATTTCGTTTTAAAATTTATCGTCGTTTAATAATAATAACGATAAAACGATCAAAAACAATATTATTGAAAGTTTCTACATAATAATATTGTTATTATATTGTTCACAATGAGATGTTTGTTGATTTATTTACAAGACAAAAGATTTTCAGTGTACAATATTATGTATATGTATATATATTTGTATAATATACATACATAATATAGTATGATATAATATATATTCGAGCCCATAGAAACGAACCACGATGGATGTTTTATTGTTAAACCGAGTTGTGTTTGTCATGATTATAATTATTATTATTACCGTTCGGTGGAAAAAATTAATTATTAATGAATATAATATAGTAGGTAGTAAGTTGTATTATGTAAACGTTGATTTTAGATGCAACGAGAAAACAGTGTACAGAATTTAAACAAAATATTACAATATATGCCTATTGTTCATTAAATTTCTATATAAACACAAACAATATTTATTATAAATTATAATTATACTATGTACAAACACTATATACAAACAACACATTATTTTGACCTTTTAAATCAATACGCATATCTCGGTTGAACGAAAACAGCTTATGGGTATCCTCCTCGAGTTTATTATATTATATTATTATCTTGTCGAATCTTCACGAAGTCGTTATTTGAAACAATATAATATATATATATATATATATATAAGTGTGTGTATGTGTATGTGTGTATTATTAAAATATCGTTATACTAATATACGTCATATTTTAAGTTATTAAACAAATTACGAATATTTTAAAGCGACAAAAGGATATAGTAATTCTTGTGTATATTATTTACGAAAAATCGTAATAAAACAAATGTAAATAAATTATAATATTATTGTTTGTTAATAAGAAATAATATAAGCATTATTTTGGGAGTAAAAACAATTAGTTCAATTAATAATATATACCTATACGTTTGAGCTTTGAGGTAAACTATAAAAAGTTCTCTCTACATTATTGACTATTAAAGTAATCATTTTAAGTTGCATATAATTATCAAAAAGTTCAATAATATACCTAAAATATTAGTTTTTAACAATATTTAAAGAATGCTATGTTATAAAACTGAAGATGGGTAATTCGGTAAGTATTATATTTGATTAATTAAAAAAAAAAACAATAAATTATAATAGAATAGTTATAAAATAATATTCTAAAACCAATTTGTACATTTTTTATTATCTTCTTATTCTTCTTCTTCCTCAGCTTATCGACCCATTTAGGACCATCGCTGCCATCACAAAACCTTTCCATTCTTCTCTCATATTCGTCGTCAAAAGATGACTCATATTTTCTGTTTTTTACATCTTGAGCTATAACGTCCACCCATCGGATCCTTGGTCTTCCTAATGGAATTTATTTATTTTGCTAACTAAAACTTCTTTTATTACTTGTCTATCTTCTCTCCAAACCATTTTAGTCGTTTACTTTTTATATAATGATATAATATTTGGCCTATTATATAACTCCTGCAGTTCTTGATTTTTCCTTCTTTCATAAGTTTGTGATTCCGCATTGAAATTCGGACTGTACATATTTCTCAGCACTTTTCTTTCGAAGGTTAGGTTAGGTTAGGTTTGCTGTCAGTGACCATGTTTCACTCGCGTATGTGATTATTGGTTGAAGATAGCTATGATACAGTAGTGTCTTTGAGTTATGTGACAGTATAGTTTTGATTTAAGAAGTCAAAACACGAATAGTAGCATTGATTGTCACATGCTATTCGATCGTTGATTTCTTCATGCATATCGTTGTTGCTATTTATGTTAACACCTAGGACCTAGGTACTTAAATACTTCCACTTCCTTGAAACTATAGTCATCTACTATTATGTGGTCTATGTTTGAGTTTCTTCTTGCTACCATTAAGTATTTCGTCTTTTCCTCATTTACACACAGCCCTATGGTTTTACTTACTTTCAAGAGTTTGGACGCAGTATTCATGACTTCATTTCTAGTCTCTCCCATTACTACAATGTTATCTGCATATGCCAATATCACTCGTTCCCCACATATTTCCATTTTTCGACCGTCCCATACTTCTTTCATTGCTTTTTCTAATGATAGATTAAACAAGGTAGGTGATACAGCATCACTTTATCTAAGGCCTGATTTTACATCAAAGGATTCGGACATTTCTTGCAGGAAACGAACTCTGCACACAGTTCATGTTAAATTTGTTTGTTATAGTATTCATATTGTATATTATATATTATATTATTGTATAGTATCAAGATTAAACAAATAACTTATTAACCAATTAAACATATGTTGGCATGAATTTTAAGAAAATATGTTGTGGAAGGATCAACTAATCATACGTATATATCAAATCTCTATGATCTTTGATACCTGTGGTGAAAAATGTTTTTATTGAATAGCGTTGAAGACTGTTGCAAAAAAGTTGCGAAATTTTGACACAGATTTGAAGTTGATACAACAAAGACGGTGTGCTACATGCAATTGACACCTGAGAATCCTAAATCTATGATCATCGATACCTGGAAAAAAATAAATATGCAAAATTTTAATTAACGTTGCTAATTGTTGCAAAATTTTGATTATAAGTTTGAAGTCTATGCGACAAAGTCGGGGTGCCAACTTCGTGCATATGAAAAAATCGACGTAGTTACGATGTTTACATATAAGAAAAATATAATTAGCTATATCAGATCCGGTATAAGTCTTTTGGGAGCCCTAGAAATTTTCTCCACGTACATTTTATGCCTGAAGGATGCTGAAAGGCAGTAGATGAAAATTTCCCAAGATGTTTAAGAATTGTATGCCTCTTTAGAGCGTACACAGAGTAAGATAAGTATTTGTTTGACTTTAACCTTTACTATTTCGGTTTTAGATCATATAATAATGGTATACCTATATTACAACAAGATATTTTATTGAATACCTTGGAAGATAATATTATATGAAAGGTCGTAAGACAATGCATATTGACCCATAACGTAGTATAATGACGTAGTATTCTTCGTCGGGCAAACGTGCGGGCGAAATATATTTCATGTCGTCGGAAACAACACAATAATGGGTATATCGACGACAAGTCTGGTGGGGTCGATGCAGCGGTCTCTCTATCTCCAGGAGTCTGTGCCTATAATATTTATAATATTATTGTTATTGCGTATGAACGGTTGATGCGGTTATAGTATGGTCATTTTTATTACGGTATAACGCGGTCACTATCTCCTGCCGACCGGTTTGTCGATATTATGCGACTGATTCGCGCAGAATCGCCATAAAACACTCGTGTTTTTTAATAACTTTCGATTTTTTTTCTCATCTGTACGCGGTTTTATACGGCCTAAATACTCAAAGACAATAATAATAATGTCGTGAACGCACACGAGATCTCGTCCGGCGACACGCGAAATATATATATATATATATATAAATAAATCGAAACGGCAAACGTCGTACCTAAGATAATATAAGTAATAATATTAATAATATGCTCTGCTCATGTTGGGTGTGCGGCTATAATATTATAGAGATCATATTATTGTCTTTATATTATACGATAATATTGTATTATATAACACGAGATAATATGACATATAATCGCGTATTGTTGTACCGAAAACTCGTGTCTAGACATTATTATTATTATTATTATTGTTGTTGTCATAGTCGAGACAATACGGCGAACGTATTCTATCGGTATACGCTCATCGTTTGATTTAAGACCGAGCGATTAGGAGGAGAAAAAGATTAAAAAGTATGTAAAAAGAACCCCATACATCGCTGTTTTTTTCCTAAACCGATCATATTATTATTATTATGCAACACGTGCACGTAAATCACGAAATCTATTTGAACGTCTTCATCGTTGTCATCGTCAGGGTTCTTTACCGTATACAAATATAAAATAATAAATATATTATTATAAATAAAATTAGCAAAAATAATATCATATAAATGTATTTATTTTTGTTGAATATTACATTGTATATTTCACGAATAAATAACTACTTGAATTAATTTCCTTTGATACCATAGATTTTTGTTTATTCTATTATCCGCGAGAACACAATTTTCGATCTGTGTCTGATCAACCAAAGTTGAAGAATTCGACAAAATGCTTTTACAGTGAGTTTTCTTTAAAATCGATAAAAAATGAAAACTGTGAATATATAATAATATTTATATATAAGTGTTGTAGTTTATAGATATTATGTTGGATAGAGATAAATAATATTATTAATATTTATTTAATTATTTAATCAACTTTTTAGCAATACTATAATATTAAAAAATATATAAAAACTTGATTAAATAAACATTAAAAATTACGAAACTTTGATTTGTAATAAACTCTTTCTATATGGACTGTATATTATGCTTTAATTAGGCTAAGATATAATATACCTATTATATATAAGATTTACAAAAAAAAAAAGTGGTAGTCTTGTAGTAAGGAATATCTAAATGTTAGTTACCAAACATAAATTGCTTTATATTTTTAATTGTGAGTTGTGAGTGTTATTATTAGTACTATTATATTAAATTCAGTACCTATATATAATATACCAAAAGTGATTTGGTATAATAATATGAATTTTCGGCTCAATTGTTTCGTAAACGTTAATAATTATTATACTACATCTTTCATAATGTTACAAACCGGTAAAAAACTAAAAACAATAATAATGTATACTTTACCTAATCTATGTGTTTATTAATTACATTATTATAAATATTATGTATATTTTAAACTATTATTGTATTGTTGATAATAATATATATAACTTAATTTTTACATTGAATATATTATACTACACAATATGTATTTGCCGTTTTCAAAATAAAGATAAGAATAAAATATAATAAACACGTTGTTTTAACTGATGTTAGAATTTATAACATAATATTAATAATATTATATATAACAATTTACAAGTCGTTACACGATCTGTTAATTACAAATGTTACCGGTAATTAAATTTTAACTATTTCTAATTTCTATGGATGTGTAAAAAAAAAGATAAACATGTTTTTCCGGATATCTTATAATGTTTTTAATATTTACAAAAAAAAAATATTTTAAAAAATACAGTTAATCTCGTTAACAAAATCAGTATAAATTATTATACTGAAATGTATACATTATATAAAATATGAAACTAGAATCGTTGAACATGCATTCATTTTTTTTTAATAACACGTAGGTATATATTTTTATTTGGAGGTTACAATATTATTAAAACGTTGTATAAAAGTCAAATTAATTTATACGGTAGCATGTTTAAGCCGTACCTTTATGTTACGAAAATTACGAAAATACTGCGCAGTACGAGTAAGTTGTGTTGTTGTTGATATTAGACCAGAGCTTAGAACTTGTAGCTCTATAACATTGATTTGTTAGTCATGTGTAGTAATTCTCGAAAACTGGCGTTATTCATATTCAAAATACCAAATAAAATAGCAATATTATACCTACTTATTGTATTAAATAATTTTTTATTTAAACAACATTAAAAATTATAAAATTTTATTGTAATTAATAATTATATTTAAATGATTATATTATATATTATAGTATTTTTTATGAAAAAACAAAATATGAAACAAGTAAAACTAACACTATTTCTTAAAATTATGATAGGACTCGTGTGTAAAAAAAAAAATCAATGAACACTGAAAATCAATTAAATACCTTATAGAAACTTAAAATAAGTGAAATATTAAAACGATTATATACTACTTCACGCACACGTAGCGTGAAGTGATTATTGCTGTGAAATTACGTGATATTATAAAATTAATTATTATAATTATCGGCATTTTTTATGACAATATTGTAATCGATTTATGAGAGTAAGGCCACGTTAAATTAGAGAAATAATAATGAAATTAAAATTTAAAAAACGAAAAAACAAACGAACGAACCCAGAAACGCGATTCAATCGTGTCATACGCAATTAAAAATCTGTCCCTATCGGCGACACGCGGAGTATACTAACTCATAAAAAAAAAAATTGGTCTCGTGTGGGCGGATGGATTAATAATATATTTTCGTACGCATTTTTCTTTCCCCCTTGTTCAATTAATATGAACAATATAGAAATTAAAAATTAAAAAACACACGCGTCTTATATATATACCTACCTAAATATACTTCATTAAAATAATTTATATTATTATATATACGTAGGTACGTTTTTCGTATCCGCTCATTTCCATCTTATATACTAAAATAATATAATATGCTTAATTGATTTTATTTATTTAATTATTTTTTTTTTTTTACCAACCATTTACGTATTACATACGCGGTGTACGAGATTACTATATTCAAATATATAACATGGCCGTTCGTTTTTTATTTTCTGTGTCGACTGGTACAACGTTTTTTTTCTCTCTCTCTCCTCTTGTATTGCGTTGAATATTATACTAATCGAGAATTAAATACTTTTAAAAAAATTAAACACACTGACATAGGTGTAACTTATATTCTTATCTTTTACGTATCACGTTGGTCACCACCTCTTATTCGAACAAGGCGCCATTACGCGTCGTACGTTTAGACAAAAACAAAACCGATAATTTTATAAAATTTATAATTTATATTATATAATATTTTTATACCTATTGATGACATACAGTAGTATGCAGAAACTTGGAAAAATCAAAAAATGGTAAAAAAAAATATATTATATTACAATATTATAATCCAATAATGTTATAATATCGTATCAAAAATTAAACAATCGCAATCGATGTCATTATAAACGATTCGTTTTTAGAAAAACCAAAAATCCTACATTCAAATTGAATTTCTCATTATACAAATATAATACCATCGTAAACGATACACATTTAGTAGGTATACGATGACAATAAAATAATGTCATAACTCATAAGCATATTGACATTTTTCTTCATAAATAACATTTATGTAAACAAGAGTATACTTTTTTTCAATGAAATACCATTACAAAGACGATGCAAAAATGAAAATAAAATTTCAGAAAATGTATTATTTTTTATTATATACATTTATAATACTATACAATAACGTTAGATATAGGTACCTATGGTCTATGGTTTATTTTCCACGGTATACGTGGTTATAGAAATTATACCAGTTTTTATAGGTATATGTATTATACAGTTTATCCCAGATATATTTACTAATTGCACTATCTCCACGAAAAATTAAAATTTTGAATTTAGTTTTTGTAAATAATTATTTAGGCAATGGTCAAAAATATTAATTGTACTATTTATGTTTATTCTAAATGTGTTTAAAAAAATAATATTTTTTTAAATTTATTTATTAAATGATGTGAAAATATATATTCAAATAAAAAGATATATTTAAATTTTTTTTTATGTGAAATTGTTTTTAAAATAAAGTATTGAAAGTAATAAGGTGATAATAAGTAATTTTATAAGGTAATATTATTATAGTATTTAGCTCAATTAATAATTTTAAAAAAAAAAACTGAATTCTAAAATTTAAATTTTTCACCGAGATATTACAATTACTAAATAGATCTGGGATTCCCTGTAAAGGTAATAATATTACTGTAGGTATATACCATACAGATATTGTAAATAACTGTTATAATAACAATGAATTAAACCACTAGGATAAAAAAATATTTAATATTTGGTCCTTTACTTATATAAACATTATTTTCATTTACATTAACATTATAAAAATATATACTGTCTTTCATTGTTAAAAGTTTATAATAATATAATATAATACTATTAATAATATTTCAAAAAATAAAATTAATTTTACTAAAATATAAAGCAAATATAAAAAATGTCCGCGTTATTTCGACTCGTCGTACGCGTATTATACCAGTTTTCTGTCTTGTCGGTCTCTCTTCTTAGATTAAATTCCTTATTACATAATAAGTGTCTTACGATTCGATTGTTTTTTGCACCTCGTTGCAAATTCCAATTTCAACGGCTTTAAATGGATTTAAATAATGCCGAAATTCCATCATATATTATAAACCTATCGATTTGTTGATCGAGATGGCTATTGCAATTTTTTATTATTATGGTACGATAACGTTAATAAGCTTGATTGTAGAATAATATAGTTGGTGAAAATTAAACGCAAGCAATTACATATGGTAAATTTACTACAACAACAAAAAATGCACAAAACTTAAAATAATGAATTTATAAAAAAAATAAAACATCATGTCATTAAGTCACCTTTCGAGTCGTGTATAACCTTTGAATATCGTAGTTTCTCCATTGTGATGACAATACCAAAATCCGCATCGGTGGTCTATACCCGGGAGCAACCGGTTGAAGAATCTTCATGTCTGGACACTGTTTAAAATAAAATAAATAAAAATAAAAAATGATTGTACTAAGTAGTCGTGACCGGTAAAATATAATCGTGAATTCCTTGCATACGATTTTTACGAGAAAACGAAGAGTTAAACTACAGCGCATGGGGAAGACGCGACATTGAGAATGTTTAATTAAATAATACATAAATATATTTATATTAAGTTCCTTTTATTTAATTATTAATACTTACACCAGAAGGCAAGAGTAGAATAGAAAATGTATAACGATGAAAGAGAGAAGTTTGATGCTATTTCATTATGGTACACACTAATATATTGATGACGCAAAGTGCGTTGTACTCTGTTCAGTATAATTATTTAATAATTATATTTGTTCAACCAAAAAAAATAAAAAAAATAAATAAAAAATGTTTATAACAGACTTGAGACTTGATATTTTTAATATAAATAATGTGTAAATAATGTAATGAATTATACTTCTCCGGAAGTTTCATAAAACTTTTGAAAACTATCAGGAATGTCGAGAGAACTTCTATATAATAATGTTTTGCCTTTCATGGATCAAATAAAAAATAATAAAAAAAAAAATTTAAAAATGTGTAACCTATATTTCAGAAGCATCTGGTAGTCGTTTCGTTTATTTAAATTACTACTTTCAATAAGCGTCAGAAAAAAAAGTTAATGGTGTAAAAAGGGTTGAAAATGAAATAAAAAACTTTGACCAAATAAGCGTTAGTATGGGAAGACATTCGCGCCCAACAAATAATTTACTATTTTTTTAGCCTCCTGACCCGTTATTCAAAATAAATTACTATTTTCGAACGTCTGAAATTATAATAAGATATGTATTTTAACCCTTGCCGTCTTTGTAGGTGGTGATTAGTAACAAACAACCGTTAACACCTTATACCGCGAACAAAAGATATCCCGGTCATGTGCTGTGAACTATATATTTTATAACTTTTTTTTTCCATAACGAGTTACAAATTAATATTATATTATATTAGTTATTGTATTGAATACTACAATATTTTTTTTAAAATATTTTTTTAACGTCGCACTAATTTCAATTCAACCCTGCCGTGAATATAAAATATACCCTGAACAGATTACAGCGTACAATCGTAAGTATTTCGACATGTGCGTGTTTTATTTATATCGGTAAAAAGTAAAAACGCGTTTGTTTCATTGTATAATGTAATATTTTGAATAATATATTGTTTCAATGAATTTTGTAAGGAATTATGACTTTTTAAAAGTTTTTGCTCAGATAAATTATAATAATCAATTAAATAAGTCGTTCAAAAATTGTATATATAGAAAACCTTAACTATAACGCATATCTAATTACGAGTAGTATCACTACTACACTATTATATAGCAGTATCGTGACTCAAAATAAATAAATCTTATCCAATTTATTATTTTTTTATTTATAAATATGATCATAAATAAAACATAATCATTGAATAATTAAATTACAATTATTTCATAAATTTATATGTAATATGAGCATGAACATAATTGTCATTATAAACAAAATAATAGGTGTAATAAACTAATAACGTACTGAAAATAATTGATTGATTATTAGAACAAAAATACAGTAGCCTGCAGAGATGATATGAATCTTGAATATTATGATCACAGTATTATTGATTCAGGCATGAGGTATGTTCTTTTAGTAAACGACTTGTAAATATTGATATAATCTCTTTTGAAAACTATTTTTTTGTTTTCAAAACGTTACTGAAAACTCTATTATACGCATTATTTATAATTCTTAATTAAAAGTGCATTTTGGTATATAAGTTAAAAATGAATATATTTATTAAATAAAATCATTTTGAAAATTAACCTTTTTTTTAATAACATATACGATAATATGTAGCTAGGTATAATATGAATATTTTATTAAATATATATTGTTAAACTGATATTATACACGTATTATGTTTTAGTATTTTCAATATTATAAATACTGTATACATGTTAAAAATTAATCGAATTGCGTATTAATTATTTTCAACAGATATAAATAAAAGATAAGGCGTTTGACATTATAATATAGTATATAATAAATAACCAATTGTGTTCAGATGCACATACGCATAATTACATAAAAATATATAATGTCTGTGCGTGAAAATAAAAACTTACATATTATACTTATAAATGTAACAGGATACGTATCGCTTGTTGTTATTATCATTATTTTTTTTGATAATTAATTAAGAATTAATGTAAATTATCGAGTTGTCGCAGTAGCGAGTGTGAAAAAGTATTATACACTTTGTGGAAGGAAACGTTTTCAAGTGAAATTTTTAACGAGCTACGTTTTCAACGAATATAAATAGTAATATAATAATATAATATGTATTAAATAATTTATGTATATGTATGCGTTTCCTCGAGTTTAAGTCTCCGCCATCGTCATGTTTACCGGTAATTGGCTAGGAAAACATTTTATTAAACGGAAAACTTAGAGAATTCGTTTGTATTTCGTATTTTTTTTTCTCTATAATATATACAAATACATATAAATTATTATCGTTATGCGTTACTGTTACCTATTATATGTATGTGTACAGGAAAATTGCATACATTTTCAAATGATATAACCATTATTTTTATAACATTATTATATTCTGATCGCCCTGTAAAAATATAGGTACATAAGTGGCGAAATTATGGGTGAGGAGGAACAGACGGATTCAAACATACTCCATCAAAAATTTAAGAGTTTCTGTTCTCTTAATTTATTAATATGAATAATGAACCTATAATAATACATTAGACGTAATACTTTTGTTTTATAATGTTTATTATTATATCATTCCAGAATAATAATATGATTGTGTGACGTGTGAATGATCATTTTCAGCTAAGCGACGGATAAAAAATTGGTTATGCACATCTATGTCACAATCAAGATTTTCGAGTCTAGCTGTCTAGCTATTTTAAATATTGAAAAAGACATAACTAATACAATAGACATTTATGATATTATTAGTAAATTTGCATTGATAAATAAAAAAGTACCACTGCAAGTATTATATGAAAATAAATAAATAAAAAGTAGCATTTATAATAACAATAAATGTTGATTGTATTTATTAAATTAAAAAAAAAAAACTAGCAGATAGGTATATACAGCTATGACCACAATAGAACCACACTCTTTGACGAACACGATGAGATTCTGTACTTAATATTTAATATTGGATGATACCTATATACGTCTATAATATCATGGGTTTCATCCCAGCCCCTACAATTTAGACTCTATTTACGTCACTGAGGTACGTATGCTCTATTCTCGAATGTAAAAAAATAAATATGCAGACGAAATTTTATTTTGATATTATATTTTATACCGAAGACAGTGATTTTCGTGACACTCCGTAAACAGTACTTAAATTGTATTGTTATTAGTAATTACCATAGTCATTGGTTTCTCGTTTAATTTTTTTCTTCTTTAATCTGCGCCTAATAAAATACGATCGTATAATATTTACGCGGGGCACCTGCTGGTCGTAATCGCGGTATAATATTATAACGTGTACCAAACCTAATGTCGTGATGATGTATTGTAATTATTATAATAATCGACCGACGACGTTTGTTTTTACTTGTGCAAACACACGCTGCCGGCGCCGTCTGCGCCCTTTATATAATAATAATTATAAACATGCAACTCTTCTTCCCTCTGGGTATATTTTTATATATATTTTTTTTTCGTTAATATTTATACACAAATATTATACCTAAATACACGAGGTAAATCGTACGGAAAACAAATAACTAGGTATAATGATAATAAAAATTATAAAATAGGTATAGCTAGGTAAGTAAAAGGTGAATAAAACGTTATGAAATATTTTTTTTTTCCCCTCGCGCACGTGTGTACCGACGAAACAATATTATTATTGTCTTTGAGTAAAAGGACAAAGAAGAATATTACTATTTTACTGAACGCCGCGCACCGAATTCCAACCCGAAAAACGGCTGGCGTGGAATTGAAATCGATAAAAATTCTAACAAATAATATTTCCGAGTTAATTAAAACGCTTAATAAACGGAGAAAAATAAATATTATGAACAAATCTCCGACGAAGACCGTCGAAAACGAGTGGACGGTTTTTATTGCCTATACCGGACGGAGAAAATTATTATATTCGTTCGTCCGTTCATCTTTCGAGACACGTTTTCGGCTGACGCGAAGGCACCCGCTGAGAACGGTCGACAGACGTCTTACGAACGTAACTTTACATAAAATATAATAATAATACACTGGGCGACGGTGGTCGTTAAACGTTGATTAAAAAAAATTAATCGTGGAGTGAAAATAAATAAAAAATGACCGCGTGACGCTATCGTCAAAGTAAATGCGGCATTAGTCCCACATAAGTTTGACGACAACCATTTTATTATTATTATTTTTTATTATTAAAAAGACGATAAGAAAATCAGACGTTTTATTATTATTATATTTTTTTGGCTGGAAATTTATTGCGTTTCGTCGCAGTAATTATGTGTCCAAAAGAATATTATAATGCACTAATAAAGTAATAACTACACGTCGAATACCACCCGGTGCCCATACAGATCGGCAGCCGTCGTTTGTTTTAATTATTATTATTATTATCGTCGTTATTCATAAAATCATAAAAATAATAATAATAATATCATTATAATAATAAAGATACATGATACCATCAGATGATCGTTTAACTTTTAAGACAGTGTCAACCGACCGGCGAGAATAAATGCATACCTACTCGTTGATCAATGATTCTCAATTTTATGAGAAAAAAAGATAAGGGAATTTTTTATTAAATCTTCTATATTATTATTTTGTTGTAAATTTTAACAAAATTCAAAATATTTTATCGTAAATATGCGGTTGGTAAATTAGTAACCAATAAAATTTTAAAAATAAATTAAGAACTTGATATAAGTAGTAGTATTATATTATTATATCTACTAATTTATATAACTTGTAATTGACAAACGAATTTTAAAAAAAATTACAATCTGATCAACTGTCCATTTCTTGAAGCTACAACATCCTTTTTAATTTCATTTCCCATCTCATTCCACCAAGTCTACCAAATAGTTATTTCTCTATATTGGATGTTTCAGCACGGTCTGCAGGAACAACTTTTGACATTCATTTCTAAATTATCGTAATCTTTCTTTCTTGATAATTTACAAAAATATCTATAATAGTCTGTATATTATATTCAACATTGTTTCTTTTCGTCTCCACACATTGTTATTTATATTGAACAAATAATATTTCATAAATTGTTTAACTTATGTAATAATAATTTATTTTCATCATATCTTCTTAATTGTCAAGTTCCAAATCCGTACTAGTCATTTATCTTAACAGTGATTATGAACCCTAAATTTGTTTTCTATATAGAAGTGATTATTTTATATCGCATTAATTCTTTATCACCTAAATTATTTTGGCTACAGTTTTTATTTACACCTTTTTTTTAAAAATTATTATCTTATCTAATATCTAAATATAAATATTGTTTTACTTTATTAGATTCATATTAATCCTTTTTTATGACAATTTTCGTCTTTTTATATTATTGAGGTATATAGTCCAAGTATTAATCAATTTATATATTATATAATTATGCACAGTTAAATCTACTGAAAACCGATTCCAATTTAGCCTGAGATTCTTGCATTGTATGTAGGTACCTATAATAATTAAGTTTTGAATCGATAAATTGTTAATAAATTTAAATATTTTTTTGTGAAGTGCAAATAGAAAGAATTATTAACTTAGTTATAGTATTACTATAACTCTGTAGTTGTTATGAAATTATTTTAAATTTGATATGCATAATATTATACATTTTAAATCAAAGGTCTCGTCAAATCTACAGTGAAAACACAATTCTTTTGTGGCGAAGTGAATGTGATCAAGCAAAAATTTAATCTAGAGTTTGCTGATATATTATAATAATAGTAAAGACTTGTTTATTTTTTCAATTTAAAAGAAACCTCTCTCACCGTGTCACACGTGTCAAACAAATAAACCTATAACCGGAATCCTAATACCACGAAAATACCACGCGCGCGTTTATCGACGCCTAAAATCCTTATTCCCTTTATTCTGCCCCGGCAGACTCTCAGCAATCTATTTAATGCATTCGGACCGAAAACTTTCACACCAAACTATACGAAGACTGCGAGCGTTCAATCAAACTGAATGGTTCGTAAAAGACAAACCTCTGTACAGCACACAATAGAAATACGAGGGCACATCAGACACATAATATATTAGAGATGAAAATGCAAATATCCCCCTGAAAATTATTTTTAAAAGATAGACGTATGCCTACATTTTGTTCGTTTTAAACAAATATGTATCTGAATTCAATATACGCAATGATATTAATATGCTTATAAATAAACTCTTCGATCGTTGGGGAAGAAAAAAAAATTGTTTTGGACCTGAACAATGCGCGTATTATTATTATTTAAATATATTTGGTGGCCTTGGAATTTTCGTCGAAGTAACACGTCACAAAATATACTCGTACATAATATATACGCGTCGATTGAAACTATCGATGCGAGATACTCGACGATGACGCGCAGATCCAACATGACGCGCGTCTATACGGTGGACATCTCGTCGTATTCAATAGGTATATATATATATATATATATATATACTTAAGTATTATAATATATATATACATATTATATTGTTATGACTAGGACATTATAACGAGAAAATTAATATTCCATATCGCGTGAACCGGTATATCGAAACGAGAGAAGAAACAAAATACGTATCAGATTATTATTATAATATTATATTTAATACGGATAAGGTAGGCATGTCCATAAACAACGTTTCAATTAATTTTTTTTTTCGGCAATTTTTTACGCGTGCACGCGTTTATAGTGATATGATTATGTTGTACGCGCATATAACATCGGGCCTCGGTGGCCTGTCGTTTACTTGTCCGAATTTAATCATATATAATAATGTATGCACGAAACAAATTAAATATAAAAATCCAATTTAGTTTTCGTCGCGGTAATAACCGCGTAGCAACCGTGGTAACCATGACGAATCGTACTTACGGTCTATATCTACTACATACAAAAACAATTGCCGTCATTAGCATCACACGAAGTTGCACTTTCTGCGGAAAATGAAAAACTGAATGTTTTGTATAACGTATTTACACTAATGAGCAACAAGGGACGAACGACAAAATGACTAGATATTATTATTACGATTATTGTCAATCACTGCTATATAATTTTTTTTTTTTTTAACTTGTTTTCAATCACTAGATTATAATGGTCTTAAATTATTTCTACTCGTTCATTCAATTGATGTATTCTATTTTAAAACCGTTATTATATTTAAACGTGTTTTCTACATTATACTTTCTAGTCGTAGTACAAATATTACCAGCCAAACGATTACAAAATCAAGCTTATTCTATTATAACTCATTTCATATAATCATACGACAACGACAATGATAATAATATATTCAATATTGTATAAAAGAAAAACATATACCTACATATTATATTATATTGTACGACCGAGATAACACATCGTAAAATAAAAATATGAATATATTATTATTATTTACATGCGCGTGCGTATCTAAATCTGAAGAGATTTAAACATAATTTAATAATAGTATAGGTGTGTTTTTTAAAACCTATACGTAAATCAAATCAATCGGTCTACAACAATATTATCGTCAGAAATGGGAGTAGGTTAGGTTAAGTAGGTAGATATAGATAGATAGGTATATAATACAATATAATATTGAAGTCATCCCGTGTGAAGGTCAACGATAAATATAAAATATGATTTATATGTATTATGCGGCAAAATTGATGATTGTCTCGAGATAGGGAACGTTCAAAAATAATAAGACACGCTACTTAATACGTATTATAATACGTAATAACCGATTTTAAATCGTCTTCTGATAAACGTTCGAGTGCGCGTTTCAACGGGGTAAACATAATACACATAGGTACACGACAACCCATTAGTTAATAGGTTCTAGAGCCGTGTAACAAAATGGAAGCTGTATTATTATGTCGGATTAAATGATACGAATCAAGGGAACGATGTAGTAATCCGAGGAATTCCGAAACATCGGATTAAATACTGTTAAACGTTCAATTCGGTATTCATTTTGTTCGATGCCGGTATAAGATATTCACTGATGTAATATTATCACAAAGGTTCAAAATCCAAATGCCTAACGAAAAGCAATAATTTTGTGTATAATTATTATAACAGAATGTCTGGATGTAGTGTAGGAACATGTATAGATGTATAATGTTTTACTGGAATAAAATACAGAATATTTAATAAATAATTTTTCGTAGTATTATTCTATTCTATTATTTGGCGTTTTAAATCATAATAATATTATGGTTTTTATTTTATTATGGTTATTATTGTATTATATGTTATGAGATTCACAGTATAATATTAAAAAGAGAAATAAAGTTATAATTTAAAATTCTATTAACACCGTGAAAGATATAATCCACAATAATACTGAATATCGATTATTTACCTTTATTATTATTAATTGGGTTTGGGACTTTTTACGATTTGTAATGCTCTGTAGAATATTCTAGGTTATAATGAAATATAAAGTAACAAACTCAAGTATAATATTTTACCATGCATATTTTTACATATTTTGTTATATTTTTTAAAGACCAGATTTGTAAATGTATTATCATATTTGTGAATTGTTCACTTTTTTATATTATTATTAATATAATATTGTTGGTTTCGAGATAATGTTTGAAGATATAATGATTCAAATACATTTGCCAAAATAAATTTATTTTTTTTATTATTTTATATTCATTTTATGTATGATTTTACAAGTCTCTTACCTATATAAATTAATAATCGAAGGTCTTGTTATCGACAATATTGTCTAATGACTATATTTTTATTTAAAATATATTAAGAATTCCTATGCATTTAAATTCCTAAATATCATAAAATATTTTACGACCTTAGTGTAATGATTCAAAATAATAGTACACACCTATACTCGTATATGTAATATACAAAAATAGTGAAATCTTAATATACCTACATGTATTTTATTATTTTTTTCTAATAAATTAGAACTTAATCTTAATCAAACTAAATAATAAATTAAAAAAATTATGTAATATATATAAATGCATTTTTTATAAAACTTTGTTTTTAAATACATTTTAGTAATATTAACTGCATTTTATTTCGAACATTTTTAGTGCAACAAGTTCCGAAACCTGATTATTATACTAATATTTTATAATTAACCAATTGTGATTTTTGTGCTATTTGATACTCTATTATATGTTATCGATAATGCTTTAAGTGAAATATAAAATCACAAAAAACCATAATAACTATATGTTGTTATTGCTACCGTAGAACGTTAGATAACGAGTCTGCGACGGCATTATTATGATATTGAAAAATTGTTTCATAGTCAGTCACGATAACGTCGTTGTCGGTATAGCGTTAAGTGCGGTCATTACTGCAAGTAGGTATAATTTAATAACATATAGGTATATATATAAGAGGAAAAAATGATAAAAAATAAAAGCAAAGATCTAACGTGGTAACGATATTGGTGAGAAAAAATTGTCATCCTCCATTTCGCCCTCTCTCTCTCTCTCTTCGTTTCACTATAGTTAATATACGTTTTGATAATAATTGAACTGTTTGAACGATTCCTTTAGTGCAGGTTGCTTTTAATAAAATGTGCACCTATATGATATATTATATACGTCTCAGAGAAAAATCATCTGTTTTTCTTTTTACGAACCATCATCGGTTTGACGTTCTGGCTGCAGCAACAGGTTATTATTATTAATATTTTTTTATTTTAATAATGATAATAATAGAAAAAACAAACAATGTCCGTGTGGCACATTTGCGCCCGCCCCCTCCCGTATATACGTTCTACACAGGTAAGGTATTTATACGTCGAATCTGGCGGCGAAATGAAAATGGGCCGAGGAAAGTATATATAAAAAAAATATAATAATATACGAAATTAAAAAACTCGACGGACCGCCGTAGATATGATTAGGACTTCGCCGACAATCTTTCGGCATAAAATAAACACGAGACACGCCCTACTCGGGGCACCTGTCTCTCAACGACGTTATTTTTTAATATATATGTATATATGAAGTATATAAGTTATTTCACTTTAAAACAAACAACCTTTCCGCGCGTCTCTGCCGACATGTCCTGTAGGTCAATATCAGGTGTAAGTATATATTATATAGTTTCCAAAATTATTCTCTGCTCCGGCCCACAAAACGTAATATAAATTGGTTACAATATTAATATTATATTATTAGTTAGGTACCTTTATATATATATGTGTGTGTGTGTGTGTGTTTGTTAGTTTGTTCGCATTATATTATATACGGTTACCTATATATTTTGTTTTCGGTTTAATGTACTTTTGAGAATAATAATAATTATAACGATATTCGACTATGGAACGCATTACATCGCGACCATAAAGTGATATACAGTGCGATTCAAAAAAAAAAATTAGATTAAATTATGGTTATTTTGTAGTGTGACTTTAAGTGTACAATTATCCCGTGAAAATACAAAATTCGATAACTCTTTTCATTCCGGTATCTTAGTAATTTTATTTTACATTCTTCAGACTATATATTTATTATTATAGTCAGTATATTTAGCAAAGTAATATTTTTTTCTATTAATAAACGAATAAATTGTGAAAATTGTTTAAATATAAAATCATTACTTAATAGTTAAGAATAAATACTCCTTTTTTAAAACAGTTTGTACTTCAACTATACATAATAAAATTGCAATGTACGAGTATAATAACTGAAAAGTACAAATTACAATTTACAGTAAAATAATTTTTTTAGAAAAAGAGTATTATTACCTATTATAATACTGGTATACTATAATAATAAAATTCTCAATTTAAAATATAGTTATTTTTTGTCACTTTAATATAAGTACCTAGAACATAAAATCAATGTATATTTCGAGATTTATCTGTATCGAGCACTCATGTATTTTTTTAGTATTTTGTTAAAGGGTAAAACGCGGGATAATCATGTTTGGTGAATCACCCTGTAAACCGAACGTTACGTTATTACTTTGAGGAATCATTTGGTCAATCGTACCCGACAGCGATTAAATAGGTTTTGCAATCCGACGGAGACGGTCCGGGTCGGAGCTGCCCGTTTTCGTTTTGCCAAAAACCGACAGGCGCCATCATACACGGAATACGAAAAGGTCTCATTATTATGATTATTAAAGGTTTGTATCTACCACACGCGACGGCTTTATAATATTCCTATATAATTAATAATAATAATAACGATAATAATATATTGAAGTATTTCTTCATTCTCTAAATTTTCACCGCACGCGTAGTATTATTACGCTATAATCGTGATAAATATTCGTTTTCGTCAATAATAACGTTTGTAATTAGGTTTGTAATTATACTAATAATTAATTGTGATCGATAATAATATTTCAATCTTCAACTCTGTCAGATCCTGAACATCATTATTAGTGTTAATTGTTAATATATTCTGTTTGAAAACCGCAACGGCCTAAGCCGACGTTACAACAAAATGTTTTCGGAACTGTAATAATATAATTAATAACTATTCAGTATTATGTACCTGTCTGATGTCGCGTTGCAATCAGTATTTCGATTGATGACTTATACTATTGTCGTCATTCGACACAGTTCTTCTATATAATTATTATTAAAATAATTCCATTTAAAATATTATAATAAAGAGATTTGATCAGACTTAAATAGGAAATTAAATCACATTCGTCAAAATATGAAGTACGTCTACGACGATCAATTTTTTTTTTTTATTTATGCGAAAAATCATAAAAATCCGATGATATCAGCCAAATTTCTCTATAATATCATAATCGTAATGACATATGTGTTAATTAACTACCAATATTATATCATTCATAAGAAAACTAATCGGTAAATTTAAGAATAACGAGCCGTTTAATGCACAATCTGCATCGAAATTCTCGGCCGAGAACCATCGCAAGCCATATCATTGGACCACACATCTTTTGCCCGAAAATAACTTATACATATTAGCTTTACTCGGATTCTAAAATCAATTATTCCTATCCATTAGATTTCGTGAGTTATGATTTAAAATCATTAAAGGTTTTAGAGGCCTCTTTAGATTTTTCATAACAACTAAATATACAAAAACATTAACTATTCACCTCAAAGTTAAAATATAATATTTAAAATTAAAATAAATATATCAATGATAGAATATAAAATGAAGAATCAGCGACGAATTATCGCTGTTCACGTAATCAAATTGGTACATTCCAATGTACCACCTACTAATTAATTATTATAATAAGATAGTAATAGGACTTTAACAAACTTAAAAAACATCAAAATATGCATTTAAAAATGATTAAAAATGATAAATAAAAAAATAACGATCTGTGTCATTATAGAATTCCAAATGACCGTATATTTCATGAAAAAAATGGGAAATATATTCGAAAAAAATTTAATTTTATATTAAAAGTAAATTGTATAAAAACTATGTTAACTATAATATATTGTATTGAATACTATAAAGTTTAAAACAATCATATTTAAAGGTAAATGTATATTTTGATAATTAATACATTTAATTAAATTTTTTTCTATTTTTCAGTGTTTTTTTTTTTTTCAGGTATTTGCTGGAAGTTAAGTGCTTGAGAAAGACAATATTGATTATCGTTTTCTGTTTTCAAAATCTATAAGATTACCCGAACATAATAATATAATTATTATAAAATAATATAATATTATTATAATGTTGCACGCGATGACGTGGTTTAGTATCAAATAGGTAGTTACGAGCGGACGGACATGACCTTTCCGGGTGTTTGCTGTGCGCGTTTGTCTTGGGATAAATTGTTGCACGATTGTTCTCGCTGCGGCGGTAGTCGGATTCGATTCGAATATAATATTATGTTTAACAACATAAACATCGAAAAATTACCTCGGGACCCTTGTTAATTGTTTTTAATCAACGTGCACGATGATAATATGCGATATTCGATATTATTATACTATAGCGGTGGAACGCATACTAACCGCGCGGTTACACGGTCGGAGCTAATTAACCGATATTACGGTATACGAGTATACCTAGGTACTGTCGGACGCGCTTAATCACAGCGCAGTAGTTCCATTGCATGCGGTGAAATTAATTGCATTACGTGTGCGCAGACGGACGCCATTAAAAAATAAAAAAAATGCCCTCCGCGATAATCTTTAATTGGCTGAAATTAATTAATTTTACTTAGTAATCTATTTATGTAAAACGTGCGTTCGATATTTGAACGGCCTTTTTTTTTCATTCCGTAAGCGCATAAAATTATGAAAAAAACAACGGATTCACTGTTAATGGTAGGTATAATTATACAAGCTGATCCAATTTCTTTCGGTATAGAAAAACATAAAAACCTAATGTTTCCTATTTGATTTTTCAATATTTACCAACCCGATAATTCGCTTTAAAGACGTTTAAAAATATGAAACCTTCCAAATAGTTTTGGAATATAATATATTGAATAATTTTTTATTTCATATTTTTCATTTAGTTGTATTTCACTAAAATTAAAATTATCATGATATATTATATACTATTCTGTTTATTCAAATAGAAAGATAATTTGTACAAGACATTAGTATGACTAGTAATACTATGTATACTGTACGAAATATTTAAACAGTGAGCAAAATAATTGAACAAAGAATGAACGTTGTGGAGATGATAACACTAAGACGGATAGAATAATTAATTAATACATATTCATAAATGGTAGTAAACGAGTAGAAAATGAGAGAGAATTTGTAGAACTGTTTATGAGAGTTGTGTAGTAAATTAATGTAGAAAATTATATGAAAAGTTGTTGAATGTGAATGAGAGGTAGATGATCGAGTCTTATTATAGAGTATAAAACTAAAGCTGCTGACCTCATATTATATTTGAGAATGTAAAGCGAAGCACATCAATATTGTAACGAATAACATAATAATATTATATAACTCTTTATTTTTACAGTATTAAAATTTAATATCATTGTACGTTTAAACTATGGTATACACTTTGTATACCTCTTACTCATGTGAAAATCAATTTCTTGAACCTGTTGATAGGAAGTAATATTTGATAATGATGGCCATAAATGTCTATAATACGTATATTTATAATAAGCGCATACATTGCAGTTATGTAGGTATACACGCCGATGCGACCCGGTGAGCCGAAAATAATAATAATAATAATTGGTGTTTCGAATGTATTAAATTTTATTCATCGTCTCACCTACTACGACAGATAGTTATTTCTTAATTTGATGGGTCTCGAATAAATCTAAAAACACTGGAAGCTGCATACCGATATAAGGTTCAGTAAAAGTGATTGTTTTATGAATAGTATTTCTGTTAAATAATTTTTAGTAGACCAAAACTTATTTTGATATTAGCTAGGTATCGTTTTAAATTTTTAATATTTCAAAATAATCATGTAGATACTTATTTAAGTGTAATAAAAATGTAATTTTTTTTATCGAACGGCCAAATAAATTCAATCACTACTAACTGCGATAATAATCAGTCACTAATATAATAGTTTACTAAAATAAAATTTCGTCGATTATTTTTAATCGATTTAGTTGAATTTTTATATCTTATTGAAATATTAATCTTATACCTATAAAATTATATAATTTATGGAAGTCACATTAGTCAACATTTTTTTTCTAATTTACATAAATTTTTAAATTGAAAAACTCATATTATAATATGTAAATTTTCATATCATTTTTAAAGAAACCAATGTTAATTCATATTTATTTTCTCTCGTAGTTCGTGTAGATATTTTTTAAATTTATAAGTTCATATGGTACCTATACGTGTTTAAATATTATACTTTTATGTTGCCCTCAAAAGATATCTACCAGTAGATAGCTATCATTACCGAATCATTTACCTATATAATTTAAGTTCATGATCAACTAATAACATATTAATAATAATATATTAAGTACTAAATTCCAAGAGTCGAAAAAAATACTGTTTCCAATTGTTGATCTCAGACGCAATAATCATTAATCACGGGGGTAACACCGTCTAATGCATTTCACGAAAACTTATTATATTAAACTGCGTACCTACTGTAATAATATTATGTATGTACCTGCATAGTGCGTACATACGCAGACAGCCACCGCACAGATGTTTTTTTGTAATATACAATACCGCGTTTGTATATATTATTAAAATATATTATTCATCCGTAAACTTGGTGAAGTTATATTATTGCCTATTGGAAACAAAATATAATATACGATAATCGTATTATCACTTCTTAAATACTTTTATGCCCATCCGAAGAGAGTTGTTTTCTGGTCGGTCTATATAATATATTATTATTTTCTCAAATTTCAAACCTTCCGGCGTTCTTTAGATGGACGTCATCATCGCAGGGTTTAACAGAAATTGTGATTTTCGACGTTTTTAAATCTTTACACATTTGGATTAGTCATAAGCATAACTATATAAGATAAACAGTAACAATTATATTGTGTTTTAAAATCCAAAATGTATATATTTATTATATTATATTGTAGTCTTAGACTCTTAGATAAAATATATTATTGAGAAAATCCAGTAATATTATCAAAATATATGTTAATATAAATATTATATTGTACCTAAAAGACGTTGTTAAAATGTACGAATGTATGTATAAAACAATAATATTATTTAAAGACCAGTTTTTATATGAATTTCTACATTATCTGAAAAATGAAATTTTAACCTAAAAATGATGTGTACTTATTTACATATTTGTTTTTTTTTTATTAAGTACCTATAAGTTTACGAAAAAAAAACAAATTTTAATATGTTTGATTTAAATATCCGTTATTTGTTAATTTTCAATAATAATATGCTTTATTATGCTGATTACAATTTTAATTATCCTATTCTTAAATATTATTAAATTTAGAAAAATGGTCGTTAAGTAACAAAAGTTCCATACGTATTCCGATTGTATACTAAATAACATAAATTGCATTTATTAGTTACATAAACTTTTAAATAACGAAATTAGTTTATAAAAAAAATTAAATATTAGTCTACAAAGATTTAAAATACTGAACTATTACTGTTTGTAATCAACAAAATAATTAACGAGTTTAAAGTTTAATACGAATAAAGTTTTATCCCACGAGGCCGAGAAAGCTGTATCCGAGATAAGATTTTACTAGTGTAAAGGTAAAACAAATCTGCCATTAAAATATAACCAATTTAAACAAGAAGGAACGGTTAATCGCATCAAAACCACTATACATTTTCAACCGTTTTTCGTACGAAAGTTTTCCAGTTTATTTAATGACTCGTTCGTATTTTCAGAAACGTTAATTATATACATCGCCAGACGGTAATATTCAATGAGCCTACTTTGTTATAATGTAATTTAAATAATAAAAACACCATTATTTACCTACCTACTAAAACTTTCCCGGAGGTATAACTCGAAAATGACAGAACATAAAATTCAGTGATTACCTAGAGTAATATATTATTATGATTATACATTAATAATATTGATCTTTTTTTAAACTGAAATAATGTCCAGCAATCATTAATCTACTATCTATAATCTAAGAGCCAAGGAAACAAACTAATTAATTCGTAATAATAACCAAATATTTTCAATTTTTTTTTTTCAATATAGGTTTATAACATGCAAATTATAAATAATATTTTACTTATATTTATACAACTACAAGTTATGAGTAAATATATTTACATGGTAAACTAGTGAATGATAATATCAATTGATAAGAAGTGTTGAACTATATTGGTGAAGTGAGGAAATAGTTATGCACGGTGTGGGTATCTATCTATTTTGTCATTGCATAGACTATCAGTGATACTGCGGTATATATTTCATTAAAAAACAATTATATTAATATTATATTTTTTTAAATCGGACATGTCCATAACACATAACACAAGAAAGGTTATAAAATAAAATTATATATTTAAATTCGATCTTACATAAGTATTCATTTATTTCGATTTAATAATATGTTTCAATAATTTAATAACGATTATTTACATTAATGTATTAATTTAATGAAATTATATTAATATGGTTATAGGTTAATGTCAAAACCATCCTTATTTTACCTGCGTACGTATAACTAATATAAATACTAATATATTCATTAAATAACAATGATTTATCAACGATTTATCACATGCATTTTCTCTGGTTGTTATCAAAATGCAACGAGATGAAAGTAATTAATAAGTTATTAAGTATATTAGGTAATTGAACTAATCGAATTAATACTGTTGTGCGTAACCGTAATGTTATTAGAAAAAGATGACAATATTATAGTTTTCGGTTGTTCGTGTCGTTCACACGAGAAAAAACATTTCCTTTCTTTTCCTTTTATGATTATGATTTTTTTTTTTTTTATATAGAAAATACCTTATACAGGGGAATGGTGAATGATAAAAAATATTTGATGAAAAAATGCTACGCCCTTTTTTTAATATATTACGAAATTGTACTTATGCAGTTCTGTCAAATACTCGCACAAATGGAGCCTTGTTTACGACATGTGTGTGTGTGTGTGTGTGTGTGAGTGTTTTTCAAGACATTCCATTAAAAAGTTCAATTTCAAAGATTATACAAAAACGTCTAATACAATCATAATAAAGGAAATAAGTTCATCTAATAATAACGATGATAAAATAATAATATTATTGTTTCTACAAAGATACGGTTTCATAATCCAATATAGAATTAACTGTAATTCCATTATTGTCGGCCGTTGGAACTTATATAATAATAAAAACACAATCGTTTTTCGGCATACTTCAAAAGTATTATATTTTATAATATTATATTGTTAATTCTTCTTATTAGAATATTATTACTATTATTATTATTATTATTATTATTGTTAAAATCGCTGAAAACATTGGAAAACCATAGAATTCACTTAGGGGAACACGAGCTACCACCTGTGTAATAAACTGATAACAAATAAATATCTGTCTACCTGTACGGTTAAATCTATAATATTACAGTTGACCGTTTATACGGTATTATTATTATATATAATATACTGACCGTTTTCCGTGCACGCGAATCCTGAGAGAGATGAAAATCGAATTGCTCTAATTCCATTCAAAATGTGAACCCGATTACCGTCGCGAAATACGCTCAATTGTTTTATTGAACAACTCCCGCGCCTTAATATACCGAATTTATTGTTATTTGTATATCGTACATACGTACAGTTAATACCATATTATTGTTAGGTTATAGATTTAGAGCTGTTGTTCACTTGTTTGCGGTTGGTGCGTTGTTTTGTTAAACCGCATTTTTCGTGATCTGAAAAATTCCAGACGTATTTATTGGATTATCGTTGAAAATTAATAACAATCTGCGTTCGAGACTTGTATTGCATATACATATATATGTTTTTAAATACACAAAAATTTAGCAGAGTAATCCACAAGTGTATTACATATTGAAAATATTTCAATAATAAAACGTTTTTAATGCATATTTTTGCATATATCGGAGACTTTTAATATTTTAACATACCTATATTTAAACATATTTTCCTGTATAGTACTTTCATTTTGTAAATGTACCATATTTTAAGATAAATTTAATTATTTATTATTCATAGTAATTAACGTGTATAATTAAAGAAAATATGATCAAATAATGTATGATGTATCTACATGTAATTGATAACAGATAAAATATAAATATCTATTAAAATGTTTTACAGATAGTATAACTATGTCAAATAGGCATTATTTATTTTATAAAGATATAATGTATTATAATTATGATATCTCGTATAAAATTTTATCGAATAACGTTGAATACCTATTGTTAATAATAATACATTAGAAATAATATAAACAGTTTATATTTAGAAATTTTAATTACGACTTATATACAAAGAAAAAAAAAATCACTCGTTTAAAATTATATTAAGTATTTTGATAATATAATAAAAATTTGATATGAAATTCTTTCTAAAAGAAAATAAAAATACCAAAGCCAATGAAGAAAGCCGGAAAAAAGTTGCTTCAATTGTATAGTATAATATAATATTAGGTATGTAAATATGTATAATAGGAGATTGAATACTTATCACCTGTTGAAAGAAATAACGATGAAAAAAATTCAATCGAATTATTTCGATTTGTATAAATTGGAAAAGGCGCAACAGCTGTATAGTAAAGAGACGTTAATAAAGAATCCAAACATAAAACTACGTATATAATTATAAAAATTATTCAATATTATTCTTTTAATGTAAAATACTATACGGTTAACAATATTTATTAAATCGTTCCACCAAGAAGAACAATAATTAAAACATTATTATATTGAATAAACGTGCGCCCCAGTCCGGAAAGGGTTGAAAATACTCACGTTCAGTACAGTGATAAAGTCTCGGTTGCCCATACGAGAACCGATGTTATTCGCAGGCGGTCTTTGTTTTTACACGTTTTTAGTGTATTTTTAGTACTGTTTGTGTCGGTGTGTCGAACGTTAACATAATATTATAAGTCTGTCCGACTGCCGCCATTATTATTTGTTTTGGACGATTTCGGCGTCTAAAACGTCAAACGACCAGAACCGCGGTACAATATGGGTATTATTTTATGGTCCACGAACTGTATATGGGAATAGACGATAATAATAATAATAATAATAATAATAATTACGCGTGATACAGTCAACCGGCCTCTGAAAAAAAGGGCGTGAATCCGTCAATTCCGTGAGACGGACGGATGGTGGACCCCGTGGCGCGCTCGGAATTACGTCGGGCGCAACAGAAAAAGGGTGACACGTTTTAAAAACGAATTATTATTATTATTACGATTGTACCGCCGTCACTCGTCTGTGACTCGGTCAAACGACAGCAGAACGATGATCGGTTCGGAGGATTTTTCGACAAACCGTCTCGTTCTCCTTCGCTCTACACATTATATTTCATGTATTTAATCCGAAAACTCCCGCCGACGTCGTACCACCCGGCGAGTGCGTCTTCCCGCGCGATTTTCCAATTACGATTATAACCTGTACAGGCTTTATTGTTCGACAAATAATATTATATATTATTTTTAGGAATTATTTCACTGACAATACGATATTATCATATCATATATAAATACAAATTGTACAAATGGTCGTAATAACATCGTATATGTACCTATACTCATGTAACAATCATAATATTATATATTGCATGGATGAGCAAGATAACCGATTTTTTAACTCGTTTATTTATTCTAGAAATGTTTAACTTACAAAGTTTAATGAAAATAAAGATATTTAATAACAAATTATTAAAAATTTAAACACTTTTTTTTTTAAGTGTATAATAAAAAAAAATTTATTGAAAATTAACTTGGAATTTTAGAAATAATTACATTGGTTTAGTTCAATTAATACGTGAAAAATGTACTTAACTCGTAAAATCTTAATCAAAATTAACTTTAACTTTTTAATTCGTTATTGTTAGCCTTGAAATATTGTATAGATAATTTCAAATTATGATAACATTTTAAATTTTAAACATTTTACGACACGCACAAATCTAATGTAATAATTAATATTATCTGTTTTATCACCACATCGTGATCCGAATATAAGAATTATTATGTATTAAAATATATAACACAATGGTATATATTGTGTTTCAGTTTAGGCATAGAACTATAATTTACGTATAATCAAAATAGAACCTTCACAAATCTTAGTATTTATATGTTGAAATTTCGGGCTACTATACTCATATATTAAAACATTTTCTACATTTTTCGAGTGAATAAAACAGACAGTCGTACCTTCATTGTATATTACTGCAGTATATAATGTATAATATATTATCGTAACACAAATATATATAATATATATGACGTGTTTGGGCTTTTTTTTTATAACCTCTTTATATTTTATACAAGGGTTATTTTATAAAGAATTTGTTTGTTTTTAAACCAATGCTAGAATATCCGTTTACATTAAAAAAACATTTCGCGATTTGAAATCGTTAAAAAAACTAGAGATAAAAATTATAATATTTATCCAAAAAAAACATAATATATTTTTAACATTTCTCACAGGTTTCAGAAAAATTAAACGACATTTTAGTATAAGCTATTAATACTAACACGCGCTTTAAGAAAAATAGGGTCCAACGATTGAACCATAAACCATCGTATAAATATAATATCGTATGCCGTAATGCACTAATCAATCATCGTCTGCAGTCATGACAAATTTTCAAACCATTTTAAATGGATATAGAAACGTTCGATGGGGGTTTTAAAAGTTCTATAAACGCTAACAACGTCCGGAAAATAAACTAACCTTTAAGAATTGAGACAAACCTCCAGGGCTTTTACCGCGTAATGACGAAATATTGAACTGCAGTCACGTCACGTTTGGTAAAGTGCTGATAGTCCACCCTTTTTTTTTGGTTTTCTTTTTTCCATTCAAACACGCTTTTTCAACATTGAATTTTTGAATAAGCAACTGATACGTTTCACTTGAATAAGTGTTGTGACATTGTTGTAACATCTGTAAAACAAAATAAAAACATCAAAAAAAAATTATTTTCAAATACTAAAAACGCAAAACTATGTTTAGGTATTAACAATACAAATAAGCTTATCGTTTTCAAACAAAATATTGGTTGGTTTAGGTTTTAATGTTTAAATAATGACAATTAATATTTATCTCGAACTACATTATCAAATAATATTATAATATATTATTAAATAATACATATTATAATAAGATACGTGTTGAGTTATTTATGTAATTACTAACTTTACATTTCAATAGAAAAAAATTTGTAAATACTAAAAAACTAAAACAATTCGTTTAAGTAGGTACCTATAATAAAATTTAAATAAGTAATTATTAAGAATTGTGTATCAGCTATAAAACTTATGAACCATATTAAGTAAACACATAATTTCAATTAAGCCAAATATGTACGTCATTCTTTTTACAAAGTATTAAACTAACATAACATATATATTCAAATTAATTGGTTGATGTTTAATGGATTATATTTTATTATTTTAAAGTATTTTTTATTCAAATTTAATCATAGTAAACAATTTAAAATCTAACACTATAGTAGGGGTTAAACTTGTTTTGGTTAAGATCTAACTACTATCCATATATTTTTCTTTTTAGATCGACTGCTGCAAACAAATTATGAGTATTAATAATTAAATTCAACAGTGGATGATAATTATTGACTTGGCCCTAGATCAACTGTTTGGGCATCCTTTATATATAACCTGATATGTAGATTATATTATTCTAATATTTGTCAATATATGCATATTTCATATAACTTAAATTTATTTTAAAATGTTTTGCCACTTTTGAAAGAAAATTTTATCTTAACCTTCTCTGTGAGTGACATATAAAATTAGATTATGTTTGATTAACAAGTTATTTATTAGATATCAGATGGTATCAGTATAAGTAAAAGTCCCAAGTGGTTACTCTTTTAACAATATTCAATATGGTTTAACTTTAATATAAAGACTCTGATTAGGAAATTCATCATGCCACGTCATCGACTTTCTTATTCGGCATTAGTCAAAGGGGCTTTACGGCTATACCTAATTTTCCTTCATAACTTATATTGGGGTCGGATAGATTTTAAATAACGAGACACCGCCGTTCACTTCACCTCCTTTTTACAAAATTCAAATTACGTATAATTCATGGAACGTTCGTCTTCATACACTTTATTGATAATGAAACTTATTATTATTTTGTAATAACAAATGGAATAATGTTATTTAAATGATTATACAACTTAATATATTTAACTATTTATAAATAACGATATAATTGTATTATTTAACGTCTAAATAATATTGATTTTAAAACAAGACTTTGAACCCAAATTATTTATTTGAATTATGGATTCCGGATGTTGAAGATTTTCTTACTATGTTAAAATACCAAAATAAAAAAATGTTAGGGGACGTTTGAGTACATATTCATAAAGTAAAAACTGTTATTATTCAGGTCAATATTGGTTGATATGTAAATTATTAAATTGTCTAACTTTGATATTTAACTTAAAATTATACTACGTAAACTGATACCAAATTTGCATTCAGCATATAAGATATATACAAAATAACGTATCAGAATAATTTTAATTTGAAAAATGTATTCAGGTTATGGATTAATTCGGGTTTTTTTTTAAATAAACAAAATTCGGTTTCATAAACTTTTTAGGTATTTGAATTAGAGTTTTTAGTGGTGTTACGTGTTCAAGTTAATTCGGAAGTAAAGCCATATTTTAAAAACAATAAAAATTTCCGATGCATAAATATTTGGGGCGTAGTGTTTTCCCGAAACAAAACCAACGAAAAGCAAATAATGGTTTAAATTTTAAAATACTTAGAATATTATTAAATTGAAGGTTGAAACTTATAATTGTATTTGATTTTAATCCATCAACAATGGAGAATTCATTATAACACACTTTCGAATTTATGTTTGATGTTTCGTAATGATATGTAATTTTTCACATAAATTTTATTAGTGTTATCCTTATCACTAATATTATATTCTAACGCACTGTTAAATTGTTTATTGATGTTAAAGAAAATAATGTTATTACTATACGGTGTTATTATCAAATCGTCTTTAACATATTTCAATCAATTCATGATGAACTTAACCTATGTTAAGAACAATACTTGTACATTTGTATTAAATTGACAGTAATAAATAATTTTTTGACTGGAGTTATCATATATACATAAAAACCACACCGTGGAAGAAACATGTAAATGATAAAATTATTATTTAATTAATGATTGTTTGGAACTAATTCATTGAGTCAATAGAGAATAATAATCTGTAACATTTATTGGAAATAATATCTACTTTCTAAATCGCTATTATAAAACCACATAAGCATTTCGACAATTTTTAATAATATAATGTAGTATATAAGTATTTTTTTTTTAACAAAATATGTTTATTTCTTCCTATAATAGATATATTGTACTTCACATACTTATATTTTACATATATCTAATGATTACTTATTAATCTAAAGAATAACTTCGGGTCACTGATAACGGTTATCGTATGTCCTTAATTAAACCACTGCTGTCGATTAATTCGCAAATGTTTTAACCGTTTATTACCATATTAAACCTACAGCCAATCGCCCAATCGTGTCTACTTTGAAAACGGATGAAAGTAAGGTCTTTGATATTAATGAGGTACAGTGTTTATCAATCCAATCGCTGTTTATATCATTTATTCATTAATACTCAGATTTGCACGTTTGAAGCTCAAGTACATAAATAATAATAATATACAGGTATATATTATATAATAAATGAAGCCCATAAACGAACACTAGTTATATTCATAATACTATGTATGATAACTTGACCCAAACTGATTATCGGCTTGCAAGATACAAATGTGAGAAATATGTAAAATTAAATTAAAATCCTATTGTAAAAATAAATTGTTTAATTTCGTTATGTTACAATAAAAAACATTACGTTGAAAAGGTATTACAATCTTATTTTGGATTTATTCATATTATATTCATATAATATATTCTATATAATAATAATATGTAGAGATTGAACATTATAACGAATAAACTAGTTCATCAAATATAATGTATTAGTAAGTACTAAATAGTAATTATAAATTTATAAGTTAATGATAAAAATAACAACTTAAATGGTTTTTTAAGTATTATACTTCGACAAAACAGTTAAATTAACAGTAGATACTATCATTCTACCAAGCACGGATTGGCCTGGCGAGTTACCGAGAATATATCGGTGGGCCAGTAAATTAAAAATAATTGTATTGTTTTTATCAAACTAAATAAAAAATAAAAATGTTTATCCCCTGTCACTACGTAGCCTTCTGGTTTCTATTTTTTCCTGGATTTATATTTCTGATTTTCAATTATTATTAGCATTTGATTTGATATTGAAATTGTTTTCTTTTTTTTTTTTTTTTTATAAATTAATTTAAAATAAATAATATATTAAATATTATAATTAAACATTAAAATATGTTCTAATATAAACAAACCAAACTTTAATTAATCTAGAATTAAATAGATTTATAGTAATTGTGTCATAATGTTGACCGTTATTTTAATTATGCCAAGGACATACATCTATAAACATTTTGTATTTTAAAAATAATTTATTAGTTAACATTTAAATTAATTATAGTTAATAATATAATTTATATATATATTAAGTAAATTGAAAACTGCCTTTGAAATGATATGCTTGTTTTAATAAATCAATTCCTTTGATGTTCAAGAGACGTAAATACAAATAATATTGTTTCAATATTTGTTGAAATTGAAAGCCAATTTCCCTAGAATTTTGGATAATTTAATATTTACTGGTATTCAATTACTTAAATTTATAACACAAGCCATTCATTCACAATACCCGGAAAGTAATAAAGGCAAAACAACATGATTATACGTATATTATATACAAATATACTTTTTTTTAATTTATTCAGTTATACATATAAAGCCATAATTTAACAAAAGAAAAACACTGAGCCAATATTATATTTTTAAAATCAAATCAACTAATTATTATATTACCTTAATATAAATACTCTAAATGTTTACAAATATATGTCAAGGTTTATACTAGTAGTATATTATATTGTTTCATGTAACTGTCAGAACTATATTTTAATTGATTTTAATATTTATTTATAGCAAAAATGATAATTTCTTTAAAATAATTTATTGTTCATATTATAGTGTTATAAAATAATATAGCGTATTCCTAAGCCAATTATTAATTATTATAACTATAAAACAATTAGATGGATTGATGGAACGTGCATTTCAATTATTTACATTTTTTATTGAACTATCCATAATTTTATAAAGTTATAAATTATAACCGACATAATTAATTCCTATACGTGTATTTCTAATATATTACTACTTCAATAAGACAGTTAACACTTCTGGGCAATGGGAGATCACGACTTTACTCGTATTGCCTTTTTAGCAGCACGATTCCAATTATATATTTCATCGAGAGGTCAATGAATAAATTAAGAAAAATCAACACGATTTCGTTCATATTTTACTCATTGTTTTAGTTTCGACAAGTGCGTAATAATAATATGTAAATTATACCATACCATAATTTAAGACACAGATTTGTGTAAAAAATATTGTATACTTCTTATGTATAACAATAATAATCATAAGTTTATTGATATTTATTGTATCATTTCGAAATTTCAATAATCTCTTACTTTTGTGTAAAACTTGAGATATAATACGCATTTTTTCGTATATTATTTTTTGAAATGATATTTAACTTTTTAAGTAAAAAGCACCCAAGTATAAAAATAAATACATACGTAGTCGTAAGTGTATTTTTATTTGTTTTTGTATTACCACAGATTGCTATTGATAAAAGTTATAATTAAATCATACAGTTATTTTGCGAAAATTCAAATTAACAAAGTATAGTATTACTTCATAACTATCAAAAGAATCGAAAAAGACGAATGTTAAACGATAATTATTTTTAAAATATGGATCTCTATGTCAAACATAATATAAAAATATATTGGTCGAAAAATATTATAATTTTATGACAAAGTTTGAGCGGTTTATTTTGTCGAAACGGAGAAATGTATCGTAAAACGTATGTGCGGTGAACATGTGGAGTAGTATCGGATGTTTGGCTCAGTTTCCAGAATCGAATTATTCTGCGTACCGGATGAGTGGCGGGTGTAGTTGTACGACTGATGATATTACGGCGGGAACGTACGTGTTTAAAATGTTATTTTTCTCTTCCAAAATTCGTTTACGATTCTTGTACGAGGGTCCGAGTCGAGTTTACAAACGCCAGCTGTGTGTATAAGTATTAGATAGATTATAATATGATACTAAGATTATGAACAAATATAATTGAAATCGGGTGAAGCAATCGATCCATAAGCCATGCCTATCAAATAAACGAATTCCAAGTGAATAAAGCTATTTGGTGTCTATAGAATGGTGTCAAATCCAAACAATAAGGTTAGTGTCGTCACTTAATCATTAATTTGACCATATTAATCATATGTAAGTAAATATAAAATATCATTATTATGATAGAAAGTAACATTGATTCCTTATGGTCGGTGATAAAAGAAAAACAACCAAAATATGTAATTAAAATCACGTAATTAAAGGAGATAACGCATAAAACGTTTGTGATTTCCAACAATATTGTAACATGAAATTTCGATCAGCCTCTATGTACGAATATAACATTTTCGTTTTTATTAAAAATATCGCGTGCGATTTGGCGGTGTGATCGATGTGGTTTTCGCGATCGCGTAGTCTAGTCTACCCATGTTAGACGTGCGAGTAAATTGCAGTACTTTGCCGCGGCCGCAGATAGGGTGGAAATTTATCGGTCGAAGAGAGTACGAGAAAAAAGGAACGTAGTGTGGGAGATGGATAAATAACGAAAGAACGAGTGAGAGAGAAAGTAGAGGTTAATTATTAACGATCGGAAAGCGAACTGGTACAAATTGTTGAACCGGAGCCAAACTGATTTATATAAGCACAAGGGGAAAGAAACGGAGAGAGACTCTATCACGGTATTAACCGCACGCGTACGCACATGAGTCTCTTATAACCGCATCCGGAGAGAGATAGAGAGAGAAGTAAATATTGAAAAGTTGTAAGGCGGTATTGTCTTTTTTTTTTTTTTTTCGTCTGTGTGTATACCGCGGTATAATACGTGTTGCGGTATAATTCTCTCGTCGCGTATATATTTACACCTCACACGACCGAAGAGACGATTTATTTCGAAGAGATTCACCGACGATTACACGCCGACGACGACGTAAATCTCCGGCCGATCGATATTATTTGGTATGTGGCGGCGGCGGCGATGACAGCACTTTTTGCGAAGACGAGTTTCCAGCTCCGAGTGCCAAATCGTTATTGGCGATCGCGGACGATAAACGCAAACACTGCGAACGCCCGTCGTAAGAAATTGTTTGTTCGTTAAGACCGCGACTGTCGTAAATTTCCGCCGTACGAACGTCACGAACTCCCCTCGCCGCAACATCTCGACATCCGCCACCTAATAGTGTATACCACGGTCATAATATAATATATATACACCGAGATATACTATACAACGAAACACACTCGTATGGTTGAAATTGTGTTTTTTTTTTTTTTTTGTCTTCCCCCGGTACGTTAACCGAAACAACGTTCGCTACTGTGATCTAAACGCAGAATAAACTCAAAAAAAAAAAAAAAATAATAAAAAAATATGTATTCGATAAAAAATTGAATAGGTTAGGTTCATTTTAAGTAAACAGAAACCACGTTCGCGATGGCAAAATATGACGATAATATTACGCAAGTTTTTCAACGTCGAGACGCCGAATGATCGATGTACAAATCGTATAGACATATTAATAAATGGTCCACACTTAGAAATAGAAAACATGTCTTAGAATACGATAGCTGAGATTTTTTTTCCATTTGGAGGAATAAATATTATAAATTATTTTACTAGCTATGCAAAAATTGATTGATAACAGGTTTGCATAGATAAAATGACAACACTTCACATGGGTAGGTATGTCTATTTGCAGGATCTTAGGCCATAATTTTGTTATTATTAACCAATAATATTACTACGTTTATTATGTATTTATTACCTATTTACATTGTGTTTAGAGTATAATAACGTCTTATTTCAAAGTCTACTCTTTATAAAGAAAACATTTTGTCCTTTCAAATCAAATTGTAAATTATTTCTTTTAGTGTTATTATTATTATTTTGATCAATAATAAATGGATGATAAAAATTATTATATGAAATCATTTTAACTAATGAAACTTATATTAACGGAATAACAAATAATATTGACCAGTGGTGCTTACGTTGGTTATCAAGTACTGCAACTGCACTGGTACCGAACAAGTGATGGGGTATGTTTACAATACTTTTTAATATAAATTTTTATTTATAGTAGATGAAATTATTGACTGCACTGACTTACACTGGTATTGACATGTTTTCAAGAATATGATAGTAATTTATTCAAAATTTAAATAAATATAATTAATACTATTCGAAATATAAGTGTCAATAATTTAAAAATGTATTTGTTTATTTGTTTATTATAACCATTTTATTTATAGATTGTTATTTAATATTCATAATTAAAAATTTCAAAAACATAAAATATTAAAAAATTGTATAAATATAACAACGTTATACTTATACTAGCATTATAATTAGTTGATAGCCAAAAAAATGATAAATTGGTATTCTAACATCCTGCTTATGAACATACCTAGATTACATTAACAAGGAAACAATAACTTATATATAATTTATAATACCTAGTTATGAAATATTATTATATGTTATCAAAAACCATAAAAAATAATGCATTATTCTATATAGAGAATTTATATTCAAGTTCCTAATATTTCAAACTCGTAATTATATGAACCATAAGAAAATCCATTTTTCTTCCAGTTTTTTTGGTTCTTTTTGTCAAGATTCATGTAATAGATACTTACATGATACACTGTAGCTGATACCTTATCAGTAATATTTAGTATAAAATAGATATTAATCCATTTTTATAACTTTTCAGGATAACATTTTGTAAAAACTAATTTTATATGATTTTAGACAACTAGTCTAAAATCTAGTTGATTAATAATTTGTAAACTTTTTTTTCTACTTAAAATAGAATTATTTCCGTTATAGATAAATGTAATTGATCATATTAGGCATACGTTTTCTTTTATATTACATCCAAATGGGGTTGGAAGCTATTGCTGAAATATATTATAATATTATATATATTATTATAATATTCCTTTAACGGTATGCCAAGCGCGTGATGCGATTCCGTAGAACACCCGACCGGGATAAGGTGACATAGCCCTTTTCGTGAGTTTTTTACTTCTTTTCGGAAGGGTCCCAAGTTTTTTACCGTTTCCCCTGTGATACTTTTTTTTTTTTTGGTGACTTAATATTATATTATTATTATGCCATGGCGATGACTTTTGAATTCGATATACGGAGACACACACTTTTGTTTTTTCGTCACCCTTGGTATATATTACATATTACCGCTTATACCGTATACCATTATGCCGTTGCATATACTGCTATCGTAAAATATTATTATTATAAACTTGGTTTTTAAAAATTAAACTCTCCCATCTCTTTTACCGACATATATTTTAAATTTTTATATCGTATTTTAAACGCGGTTTATTATTTGTGCAATGCTGTTTATAACACTTATTATATACAAATGTTGCATGAGGCGACTCTATACTATACGGTCGGGACAAATTTATTTACAATACATAGACACACACACGTTGCTTATTCTATCACATCAACTCCCACGCTCTCTTTTTCCCAATTGAAAGCACGTCCGAATTTGCATAGGATAACGAGGTGAATATAATTATTATTGCTATTAATCTGGTTCCCGGTCCGGCCCCGCGGGGTAGTTGCGTACAGTGAATATAATAATAAATATGTTTAAACAGTATATTATTCACTGCTGCAGTTCCTATATAATATAATTTAACAATACTCGTACAACACTACGATAATAATATTATATACCACGGTAACGATGTCATCGGGATTTTTCACCGAGAAATTACGTTAAATGTTTATACCGAACAATAATATAATACAATTATATTATCCATATATTTATAGAAAAAATGAAATACAATTCTGTAACAATTCGGAGTTAATTTTAAAAAGTATGTATTAGTAGGAGAAAGTCGGATTGTTATTAGAACGCCACTAATAATGAAGTTTAAAATAAGAAATGTTGAAAGTAATTTATAATATGATAAGGAATACAGAAAGGAATGGAAAAATTAAGTGGGTGGTGCGAGAGCGGACAGCAATGAGGGAGAATCAATTGTTCTAGAAAAGAAATATGAATGGAAAGATATACTCGTGGCTTATATTCTATCACTCAAGCTACAAACGTTAAGAACCTTGGAAATGGTGGAAAAGTCTTGGGGCGGACAGAGGATGATAATCTAAAAAGAAACGTAATGAATTGTGGACACAATCAATCATAGAGCGTACACAGGCCTAAGATGAGTTCCAAAAAACAGAGTTTTGCTGTAATACTATGAGTATATTTTGAAATTTAAAATTTTAAGAGATTTACAGTATACCTCGACAATGTGCTTAGTAGTATAGAGTGTATGAGTTAAGGTAAACTATAAATATACACATAGTTATATAAATATAAATTCGCCACATAGGTTTTTTAACCATTTTAACCAACGACGGTTTTGAGTCGATATTATACCTATATATTATTATTTTCAGCAGTTTTAAGCTAAAGAATGCAAAACAAAAGTCCATTCATTATCCTCTGTCCTGAGCTACTTCATTAGAATGATCTATCCCTAGTTTAATTACTTCTTGCTTTTATTAATCCATCTTTGTTTTAGTCGTCCTATCGGTATTTTCTTCCTGGGAGTCCAATTCCATCATTTACTATTATTGATTCGGCCCTTATTAAGTGACTGAGCCAACTTAGTCACTGGTGTTGGATTTCAGAAATTCTATATTATTTTCCAAATCATCTTATTTCATGTTTATGTTTGAGTGTCCTTGTTATATTATAATATTAACTACTACGAATATATGAAATGACTATTACTTTGGAAAGTTCGATAATTCAAGTATTAAGCACACCTCACAGTGTTTTTTCTTAAATAATAATTAGGTGTGTACCTACTTGAACGAAATGTCAAAATACATAATCATAAAGTATAGCTTCATCAATATCACATAATCACTCTAATAAATATAGAAAAATACATAATAAAGAGAGTTTATCTAATCAGCATTTTAAAGTATTCATTAGAAAATAATTGAGTTCCCACAATTATCTATATTTTATATCACATCTCTTCTGAACATCATAACCAACTGTTTATTTTATTTTAAGCAATTCTTTGAATTCCAGAAAAGATGATTTTTCATATTTCCGTCGATAAGAAAATATTATTATTATTGTTATCAATCAAATCGATATGATATTCAAAAACAAGTAAATAAATAAGCGACATTGTCGACAGTAGCTTGCATTGGGTGGACATATGCGTCTCTTTTGTAAAAAGTATCTTAACCGTTCAAACAAAATGAGAAAAGCCCTTCCGGCAGCGTCGACCTTTGTTCGCCATTAACTGCCAGCGTTTCGGTGAGCACCTTTATAGATTAGCTACATAAAGTACACGCGTTTTATAAAAATAATTCCGATATAATTGGTTGAAATCGGATATTATATAATTGGATCGCCCGCAGTGATGACGCTACCAGAAAGATCGTCTCCAAAAATTGTTATAACAAGCAAGCGTCACTATTCGAATACAAAAATATTATAATAATAAGTATTGCGGAGAAGGAAAAGAGTCGACCGAAACAAGTTATGCGAATCTGATAAAATAAAGTAAAATATTTAAGCGCATATGGAATAATAATATGTCGTATGATTATTTTTCTTAGAATATGAACAAAGAAATACGGATGATAAATATATACGTTATACTATACAGAGTGTTTACTCACAGTGTTATGTTAGAGAAATTATATTTTACGGCATACCTGCAAGTATTAACAGAATTCCCCATTCGATAATATAGTTTTTGATTACATTTGATACGAATTTTGTTTTTTAATCATAATACGGAAAAATGTCTGCAACACGAGATAATTTCCTGTATAATAATAGGTATTATATGACGAGAAGATATCTAACGACATCCAAACGGTTTTTAAATGTTGAATAATTTGCACCAAGATAAGGTAATTTAAAAAACTTATACCTGATGTATTAATTATAATTTACAGAGTGATCGGAATTTTACAATGTTATTCAGACCGTTCTGTATGTGAAAATAAAATATCATACCGGCCTTGGTGGGCAGAGTGCGCGGACACGAAAACTTTCGAACGTCACGTAGTCGTAGGACCAAAAATAACATAATAATAATAATAATATATAACGCGCATGTGAAATATACGTCTTCATTATAATCGTGTTATCCTATTACACGATATTATATATTATTATTATATTAGCTTGTGGCAGCAACGACTGCTGCAACAATGATATTATTCAAAACTTGAGTATATTATAACGACGCTGTAGTTGTACATAATAATAATAATAATAATAATACGATTATTATAAGTATTACGTTATGGAACTGGTTGTGCCTTGTTTATAGATTCATATTCGCGATAAAATAAAAATTCTATTTTTTTATATGCCTGTGACAGCGGCGTCGGTGGACGGATAAAAAATAATAATAGTGAAAACAACTTCTGCCGCGAATGATGTAACGTATATAATATATATATATAGGATGTCCCAGATCTATTTACTAATTGCAATATCTCCATGAAAAATTAAAACTTTTTACTGCAATTTTATTCAAATTATTATTTAGGCAACGGACTATAATATTACCTTTAATCGAAATCTTGATTAAATTAAGAGATCAACACGTCAAATTTTACATAAATTAAAAAATGAAGAGTTTATTTTTTATTTTATTATGAGTCGTCTTTTTTTAAACAAGTAAGGAAGGTAATAAATAATCAATTGCCAAAAACTGTATTCAAAAATTTTAATTTTTCACGGAGATATTCCAACCATCATGCATAAATATAACATAATTTAGAATTTTAGATTATCGAAAATGAGACAGAAAGAGAAAGAGAGAGCCATGAAAAATATAGTAAGTATGATTATAAAATAACTAATACAATATTATATATTTGTATAGTAGTCTGGTTCTTATTATATACTCCTAACAAATAAATTGTTATGTACTTTAAACAATTATTGTACAGTACTGTATACTGTCCGCTGACCGTGTAATTATTTAAAATAAATATAAGTTTAACAAATTTTAAATATTTGCTTCTAAGTAAGAAAACGAATATCACTGAGCTCGGATTTTATCTTTAAAAAAATGATTTGATCGTTTAATTGTATACAATGCTCATATAACCTATATGTATCATTGAATATGAAATACACGTGACACATATATTTATAAAACATTTTACATTTAATATTTATAAAGTATCATATATAGTGCACTGATAAAAACAATTGCATTATTTATTTTACGATGAGAAATAAAAATAAAGATGTCTACTTGAAAAGGACATTATGAAAACAAAAGAACAATTTAGTTCCATAAAATAAATCTTTTGATGTTTTATCCTTTCTTTAACAACGCAAATTGCATGCCCGAGTAAAAGCTATAATTTTAGATTGCAGGTTATAAAAGTGTCCAGACTTTGTAGTTTTGTACATTATAATAACATTATTATAGTATAATATAGGACAATAATATCATAATTAATATGACTAATAAAACACTTATAATATTTTGAGTATTCACATTGTAAAATCTAAAATTCGTATTTTTAGATATAATAGATTATTCAAAATTGATGAAAATATACACATACATGTGTATAAATTATATATACAGCGTGACTGAAGTATCATATACATGACACGAATATAGTAGGAAATTAGCAAATGTTTTCTCCAACTATTTTCGTAACACGAATTTCTGATTTCTTCCTGTGTGTTGCTTTGAGCCATTATTTGTATTATTATAATGCGCGTTTTAGATCACGCAAGTCATTTACCAGTACAAAATCTGGATGAACTTGAGAGAAGATCCGTGAGGGGATATACGATTTTGGTAGTCAGACAAACCTACCCTGTTTGTCAAATATGTATTGTTATACAACATTGAGATCGACGATAAAATATCAGCTATACAAATTTCGATATGAAAGTTTACAGTAAACACACACATACATTAAGAGAATACACAAAAAAGACGTCATTTCAGTCACACTTGTGTACACAGATAAGTCGTCACTCGTCAACAGACTTCCGGTAGGGTGATCGGTTCTATATATGATTTAATAGGGTGGTCGATGGTATCAAAATACACGTGGGTCGATGTGTCACACTTTAAATAAATCGTAGAGCGATGGTCGAAAAACGATTTCTATACGTTTCAGAGCAATCTAACTTTAGTCTAATATTAGTATTTTAACTTAACGCTGTATAGATAACCTATGAAATAAAAATCACCGAGGGTTTTATACATCTTGTAATTAATATTTAAACAATTCATTTTTGTTTCGTTTGTACAAACATAATTTTTACAAATTTTTACGACCAAACAAAATGTCAATCACTATGGTTTGGGAACTTTTAAATTAGGATAATACATGATCGTGTTTAAACTATAAAACTATATACGCATAATGGCATAATTTAATACGCATTATAAAATTTTGTTAATTCAATTTCCAATTGCAGTGAAGATAGATAATTAGTATTTAAATTTAAAATTTGATCAATTTCATTGCTTTTATTTATTATTATAATTTTATATTTTATTACTTAAAATGTTTTAATAAATACAACGTTTAAGTAATATATACAAAATAATCATGGAAAATACACGTTTGTTTTTTTCAATCACTAACGGTTTAAACTACTGTTTTCTTAAATGACGCTTAAGAAATTTTTTTTTCTGATAAATAGAAAATTACATATACATATATTATACATTATATTACAGTATTATCAATATAGTGTATTAACAATAAATGTTATTAATTTAAATTTCATAATATTTATTCATCATTATACATACAATTGTTTTAAGTATTATCCTTATAGTATTTTTTTAAGAATATTGAGAAAATGTTAGGTCATTTTTTAACTTTATATAAATAGGAAACAATAGTAATTATCGAACATAATACAGTTTATTATTATTTTTTTTTTAAAACACGAGCTTTTGACGAATCGCAATATCACCGACCGAGCTCAAAATGAAAAATTTCGATACCCCTAATGGACGTAATGACAATGACGTCATCGTGTTCCATCGCATATTGTTTGTTCAGAGTATTATATTGTATTACAATAAATATACGTGATCTGAATGCGAATCGCGTGAATTATTTCGCAACCGTACGATTAATTGAAGTCTGGTCTTTTAGTATTTTGTTTTTGTTTTTTTTTTTCAACGAATAGTATTATAATTAAAAATACCAATATTATACGATACCGCACGACGTGACGAATTTCCAATTCCACCAACGACGGAAACGCGTGTCAGCTGGAGACAAATTTCTGATATATACGACAACTTACCGTATACCTACGAGTACATAATGTGTAATAATAATAGCTACCACGACGACCGCGGAAAGACCACCCTGCCGGCCAACGCGACCGTATTCCAGCTTCCGGCTTCTGTCGCGCGTGACACAATACTGACTTAGCTTCTACATGACGTCTAAAAACACGATATTGTTTCAACTTAGAATCATAGACCACGTGCACAACTGCACCTGTACTTTATTTATAAATAAAGGTCGAAAACATTTTATTAACAGTTTATAAAACACTTGTGGATAAAATAAAAACGCAATTGGTATTTTTTAAATATACATACTATTATTTCATTAATTACAACGGATCATGTTACATTTTTACAGAAATTATTATTATCTTTAGAATTACTTTATTGGAATAACTAATATATTTGATACGCCGGAAATATGAGTGAAAACTGCATAGATAATATTTTCTTGAAAGAAATATAATATTTCGTTATAATTTTTCATATTCAATTTTGAATTTTTTTTTTATTAGCAATATTAAGATTTAATAATTAAATAATTAAATATATTGCATTGTAACTTATATAAAAAAATATATTTTTCTTTGCAAAAGTGTTGTATCAGGCAAAAACCTGAGCTTTATTGAAAAACCCAATTCGGTTGTTTTTTTTCCAATAAAACCCCAAAAAACCCAAAATCCCAATGGGCTTAATCAATGTTGTGTAACTGGGCGGTTTTATTGGGGTTTTCGAGAAAAAAAACTGAGTTTTTCCTAAAAAAAAATATCTGAAATAATTTTTTTGTATTTTGGTTGCACTTTTTTCACTTTATCAGTAATGAAATAACAAACTATTGAACCATTTTAATAGTTTAATCAGTTAAATGTATTCATGATTTTGAATTCGTGTTATTGTTAAGTTTTATATTTGTTTATGTATTGAATTTTTGCCTAACTTAAGCGCTGTTTATTAAATTTGTATCATACCAGTATGTCACCTGTTAGCACCTATTTTACCTACTTATAAAAAAAATAAGGCTGACATTTCTAAAATACATCTCATACCAAAATAAGAATAAAAAATTATATGTGGATTCTACTCATGATAAAGATGGGTTTTTTAAGTGGGTTTTTAAAAATTTTAGTGGGTTTAACCAAGAAAAGCAGACCGGGTTTTTTCGGGTTGGGCTTTTTCGTGCCAACCCTGTGTTGTATGCACACCATTATGGAATAACATAACAAATTATTCAAATATCGTCTATACAGAGTGATAAGAATATTGTTTTCTGAAACTAAAAAATTTAAAACATATGATGTTGTTCTCGCTATACTTTGTAACACGAAATTACAATCACTCTGTATATGAATGTACTTTGTTATTATTAATAATAATTACACGTATCACAATAATAAAATACTTAGTTTAATATTTTGTAACACTAAAATATTAATTATTATTATGTTTCTGGTGAACAATAATTTAATCTAAAACATTCTAAAACCGTAAAATAATATTCGAAGTTTTTAGCCCATTAATGCGTTGTAATAACGTTTAATAACCGTTGGTTATTTTTATTTGAAATTAGATTGGTCATAAATTATAAATTATGCAAATATTTATATTTTAGTATATTATTGTAAGATCTGTTTTATTTTTGTCATAATAAATCAAGAAATAGGTAAAATTGTTAGAAACAATATTTTGCAACAATTTTAAAATGCACCAAAAATTTCATAATATGCTATAACAAAAAAAAAAAAAAAACACCAAAAAATTCACTATTAAAATAATGAGTTCTTAAAACAATTTATATGGAACATGCATCGTGCAAAGCATTTAAAAAAAAAGATGCAAATATATTAAAATCCTAGACCAAGTCATAATTTACACTATATATTTTTGGCAATAATAATAATCAATATATTGTGTTAACACCGTTAACTATTTATATGAATCGTTCAATAGCAACGGCATTATATTTCCAAAAAGTACCTACCTAAAAAATATTTTAATGTTCTCAGCAGAGTAAAAAATAAAAATAAAAAACAAAACTTCTTATATTTTATATTACATTTGTATAATTGAATAGTATTGATAATGTTATGATTAAACCGTACGATAAAATGCAACTAGGTGGGCGTCAGTATAATATTTTATTGTACCTGTACGTTAGGTCCGCAGATCGTATTAATTGGATCTGCCGCGGTGTATTTGCAAACAGGTGTTCATAAACATTATATTATTTAGAAACTCACATATTATTATTGTAAATACGATTTACAATTCACCAACTGTACGATTGTTTTGGACTTGGCTTTAGGCCATTCGTATATTATAACGTGTACATCTAATTATAATGAAATACTACGAGAAATAACAATCGTTATATGGGTAAATAGCGATTAAAAAAAAAAAAAAAAAAAAAAAAAAAATTAATAAAATATATATCGCGTCGTCAGATGGAAATTAAATTAATTTGATTGCAATTATTATCATGGAGAAACGACTATTTATCTATCTACCGTATTATAATAAACACTAAATTATCATTTTTGTTTCGTTCATTTAAATGAAAGTTATAATACTCGTTAGTATTATACCTACCTGTTTTTAGTATCTAGGTACGATAGTATCTAGGTATAATAATATATCCAGTTTTTCAATAATAATATAGTACTATATTTCTCTTCGCTACTTTATTTTTCAATATCGAAAATCAAATGTTCGTAAACGTGTCGACTGTAATGTTAAAAATATCAACTGTAAATAAACAGTACCTATTCATATATATTTTCTTCGTAGACTACGTGTATTATATAGTGAAATAGGTTTGTGTAAGTCGCGCAATATTTAGCTTATATTGTATTTATATGAAGAGAAAAAAAAAATGTACCATAAAAAAATAATAATTTACCTTGAGAATACAAGTCACACGTCTCTATAATATTCACAATTCTCATAAAAATTCCAAGCGGCCATTTTCGAGAAATCGTGTGCACAGAATTTTCCGAGTCAAGGACAAAACAAACAAAGAACGAGTTACTAGTAGAGGTGCAGAATCAACAGTCTGATAATCTTTGATAAACGATCTCCGAAATATATAATACTATATACTTACATTATAAAAAAAAAAACCGTTAAAATTATCAATTTTCTACCATAGGTATAAATCGTGGGCTTGATAATTAACGTATTTATCGTTGTGAAACTTATTAATATATTAATCTTTATTAGACTGAAATAATTCTAAATTTTGTGCGTGTATTTTTAACACAATAATTAAATTATCAGATTATAAAATATGTCGCAAACCTATATCTAACACAAATTGAACATTTTATATATTTTCTCCGTTAACTTATGACTTTTGTTTTTTTATTTTTCTTACCTATTTTTTTAATTTAACGGGTAATATAATAAATTAATGTATAACAATTTATGTTGTTTATTTCTTTTTGATTGATTAGATTTCAAAAGAAAAAACCTCAACCAGTTTAAAACAAGACGTTTATTCAATTGAATTTAAAGTTAAGTTGTTTATGTACAACCTTGTAACAGAAATGTTAAATATAAAATCTTCATTTTTTTTAACAATATTTATGTATATATTTTTAAATAGAAGCATACATCATGTTTGCAAAAAAAAAAAAAATGCAACGTTTACTATCGTTTTGTCAACAGACTATATTATTATTCTGAGTCTGACAAGTGTGCGCTAAATATATCTCATTTTACAAATGCGATGACGGATTGTCTTTATTTAACGTACTTTTTCTAAGCGTCTAACAATATATATGAGCGTAATAAAACATCTTGCTTCGTTAATCCTGTAAAAAGTAAATAAAACAAAAAAACAGACGAATTTTAATTTTAACTTCAACGGTTTTCCGACGATATTATATATTGTATATGCCACCCTTAAGTATATATATAAAAAATTAATCCTTCCAATTAAAAAATAAATATTTAATTTCGGTGATTGAATAATGTTTTATTTAATTAATTATCATCGGCTTTATTATCAACACGATTCCGGAAAACCATCTTTAAAATATTATTATTATGCGGTATCTAGTTTACGATTATCATAAGATAATATAAATACTATATACCATTGTATAATACGGTATACCGCCTGTCCGGTATAATATAACTGATTAAGCCGGTTTAATGCATTTAGGTATAATATTTTAAAATCCTAATTAATTTTTCTTTTCTAAAACAACACACACACACGAGCGACTATCTGTATATAACGTCGAGTCGAATTCCTCGAGTTAGTTATGTGTCAAAGTGCTCTTAAAAATACATATTTAAAAAGCCATTTGTGGACAGCTGCTGCTGTTGGTGTACCGCCTACTTATAATGTACTCGGACAGTAATAGGCCCGACAGAGTAAAAAATATATATTATTTAATATACATATTATAGGAATAGATCACTAAGAAGGATTATGGGCCGTCCACTGATGCGACGTTACACCTGTTTTTTAAGCCATCGCCGACTACTAATTCAAATAGAAAGAGATGAAAAAAAAAAACAATAATAATAACAACAACAAAATTAAATCGAAACATACTTTCCGGTATAATGAATTCACTTATTTCGACCGGGTCGTATATTATTAATATTTATCGTTCGCCATGTCGCGTTATCTTAAATGGTAATGTCTCGTTTAGTTTGGTAGACGATTATTTTTCATTTAAACACCTGTAAGTGTAGTTATTAAACCACCCGTAAACTATATTTTTAAATTGATACCAAGCTGCAGTCAATAATACTCAATATATAATAACTTATAAAAAAGTACCAATAATTCTCTCTTTAAAAAGTAAATTTATGAACAGTATCTATACCTAAAGAAAAATCACATAAAATCTCAAAAAATGTATTTTCAGTTTAAATATTTTGAAATTTCACATATTAGTCTTATAATAATGTTTAAAATTTTTATAAAACTCAATATAAAAAAATATAAAAAAGTTAAAATTTAAAAATATAAAATATACTTGAGAGAGTGTATTAGATGTGTGATTTGAAGAAAACAAAACGCAAGTCATCTATCACTTATAATAATATAACTAAACGCATATAACGGCATATATAATTCCAGAAATATTGTTCAAGGTATAAAACAATATAATATTATAAAAAAAACTTTATGCGATCGCGTAAATTAAAGAAATGTAAAAAAAAAAATACATTTTCTTATAATTATTTTACACGTCATATACACAAAATGGCCGACACGGAAATTATTAAGTTTTTTTTTTCACTCCGCCTTAATGACGACGACTTGGGCATTAATCTATCTTTAATAATTGTCTGGCATTGTTTTCATAGTCCAGCGAAGATGCATGCGTATACATACAGAGTGATCGAGGATTAGCGTTACAATAATAATGGTGAGATGGCATCAAACACAATAACATATTATGTAGAATTAATATGTGCGTTTTTGTTAACGAAATTCGGATCACTCTGTATGAAAGGACTATGTATATATCGTATATGTAATTACGATATAGCAGTGTCGGCGATCTACACAGAGGTAAATATTCGCAGGCGATGTATTATTATGTTGTTTGTTTAGAAAATAAAATGCAAATTTTTAGACGCGCAGGTGGTCAATAATTATTATTACGTTTTCTCGTTAATGGTCTATTGCTAAATTATTATTATTATTATATACAGTTATATAGGTAGGTATATATCGTATACCTACAGCCGTTTAGAAGTTTGTAAATATATTTTCGGCACATTATAATTATTATGTTAATATAATATAATAATATTGTTATATTCGGTATTAGTATTATACCCATTTATTATATTTTCCTCTCTATATATAAGAACACACACACACACACACACACACGTCATCACAGCTAGGTAAATAATATGTTTAAAAAATTATAATAGCTATATGATAATATATTATAATAGTAGGTATACCGAAGTACGAGTTTATATTGTTGTTGGTCTATACCGCGAAACGGTAATTTCTTGTTGTCCGGATGATAAAGTACTAGATTATTCTCTATAGACTATTTGAATCCCGTCGATAAGTCATTTCATTATAAAATTATTATGAAAAAAATAATTGTTTAAAATCGACGAATAGTTTGAATTCTATTGGATAATCATTTTTTTTTTTTTTTCATATAATAATATTATACATAAAATACGTACCTATTGAACATCTCGCACACCGATAAATTAAAACGAAAAAGTTACCGTAAACCTTTAATACCTATAATAATACGTCGATTATTCTACACATGTGTATTTCGGGTATTTTGTTATAGCGTTTATATAAATTATGACATATTTATAATTATTATTATAATGTTTGTCTCGTTGATGTATGATTAAAATGTCATACAAAGTTAGAAGTCTTGATATGCAGAATTTGTGTTTGAATAAGATTATTTTAGAGCAAAACTTCCCAAACTAGGGGTCACGAACTTGGGTGCAGACATATAGACAGATAAATAAATTTTTTAAAAGAATGAAAAGAATATGAAATAGTATACACAATAACAATTTATACATTTCTTCAAGTCTGATGAATATTATGTATGCAGAGACAATAAAAATGGCTTTTCAATATAGCATCACGTCTATTTATATTTAGTCATTATAAATATTCTTATTTATATTAATTATGGAAGGTAGTGACTGTAATTATCATCATCATATTATAATAATTATAGTCATTGAATATTTCGTTACGAGATTTCTGGCAGGTTTATTCTCTCGTTCGTTTGAAGGTATACGATTTCGTCATAATAATAGTAATAATTTTTATTATTGGGGCACGTCATGATATTATAGCGTGGTATAAATTTATCGTGACTTATCGAAATGTAATTATATTATAAAAAGGGCGACTTTTTTAAACAATTTTTCATCACCGTACTCGTTGGTTTTGTAATATACTCGCGAGTGTGCAGCAACATAACGGATTCGTATAACAAATTATAAATAAGATGAAAAAAAACTCAATTTCATCGTCAGAAAAGTCGAATTTTAAAGCAGAGTATAAATCGCTATTAAATAATATTATATTGTCGAGGAAATTGGTCACGTCGTTATTTTCTTTGTGTAGTGCACCAACGGAGACGACCAACGATGGAAAAGCCCTTAAAACTTCTCATTATATAGGTACCACCTATATATTAGAAAGAATTACAGTTGAAAAACTATTCACCTTTGACTTTTGTGCAGAATATTTCTGAGATGGTACTCAAATTAAATAATTGCGGTAAAGTCATTAAAAAAAAAAATCAGAAAATTTGATAGTATATGATATTAGAAAATAAGTATAATGTAGATATTATTCTATGTATATTGTCTAGATAACTATTAATATTTTAATACATATTTAAATTGTTTACTTGTGTAAACTTTTTATAATTAAACAGTTATAAACAGTAAAATAATCTTGTCGGAATATAATCAATTTCCATATATTATAACGCTTAAATTAAATTGAAAAAAATGGGAAGGTTGATTGTGGACGTTCCTCCTTAGTCCCTTCGGTCATCGGAGAAATATGTGGTTTATTATAATAAAGATTTGAATGCAATGATATTGCATTAGAAAATACGATTTTGAACGAAATTCAATATCTTTGGAACTTTGAAAAATGAGTCAAGTAAAGTACCAAGGAGATGCAATTTTCTATCGAAAGCATACCTCTTTATGGTAATCCGATCATTATTTATATCCAAAAGGATATGTTTTCATACACTTATAAAAAAAAAAAAAACTTTGTAAAACTAATACATTACTCGCTTTGCTCAGAATCTAAAACTATATAATAGAAGTGAAATCCGCGTCATCGACCATCGTCGCCATCAGTTCAAACTTAGGAAAATAATAAACCGACCCGAGCACAATATTATAATATTATTGTAATTATTACCATATATAAATGACGCGTGTAATTATTTTCAGTCGGTCAGTCATTCGTTTGCAGTGTTAGGAACAGATAACAAAAAAAATCATCTGGATAAAGATAAAGATAACAACACTAAATTTTATCTAAGATACAGATATAAGATAAACTAATCAAATTCATCTACTAAAAAGATAAAAATAAAATATAAAAATATTTATATAGAAATTAAAATTAAAATAACTATTTTAAATATATATATATATATATACCGTCGTGTAAGTAAATGCCTATATAATATGTTTATTTTTTCATTGTTTACTTTAAAAATAATATTTCCAGAAATACACCCTAAAATAATACACACACAAGAGAACTCATGGCTGTTCTATGGTGGGGGTCACCAGTCACTTTTCGTGTCGTGGACTATAAAATTATTAATTAACAACATTGAAATGATATTTACGAGTATTGTGTATTTGTGTATAAACGAAATAATGTTTATTATTATTATATGTCATGTGCATATTAAAATCGGTTTATAGATAGTTACTAAATATAAAATTCGAAATAGATTAATAGCATCTCACGAATTTGCTTATCAGACTTATAAATTGTCATGAATATCTGGATATTATGTCAATATGAATTATATATTATTTATATTAATTTTAGATGATCGTATTGTGAATAGGGAAATAATTAACGACTGGATTAAGATTAAATATAATTTGAGAAATTTCTCAATAAATAAATAACAATATTATATTCTACGGAATTTTGTTTGGTGGACGGCAGTGATTATAACTTGTCTGTTTCTATTATTATTCGTATTTTAATTATAATTTACAAATATTTATTAAGTTCTGGGAAATAACATCAGTCGCAACAGCGATATACTAATATAGGCTATTTATATAAAGTAATTAGTGTATTTTATATATATTCATAACCGAACACAGAATATTTACTACTAATAAGTAATAAGTATTTAACAGGATTAATGTTTAGTCTTTTCAGAATAACGTCATATATTTTTAACCCGGGACGTCATGTTACGTACAAGTTGTGCGTGAAAGAATGAGAATAAAATGTAACATTTTTGAAAAAATCAAGCTAATTTTTACAAAAAAAAAATTATTCTATGAATTGATCTAGATAAGTGAAATATTTAAATTAAATTAAATATAAATACTTAGATAACTTATATTTATTTATCTAAATAAGATAAAAGATAAAAAATAATTATCTAGATAAGCCCCAATACTGTTCGTTTGTATCTATTATATCATTATATAATTTCACTTTTCGTCATTATTTTTATAACTGTTTTTAAATATTTAAAGCTGTTATCGGATATTTTATTATCCATGCCTTTCTCCCGTATATTATATTATACGCGTGTATGAAGTAACGGCGACGTTTAAGTCTCGCCAATGTCCCCGTTTTCAAAATTATTATTTCCTCGCATACATAATATAAATAAATACGAATTTGTCGTTTTGCCTGCACGCTCGACACCACCCCTGCAGAGAAATAATACTATATTTTATGAACTTCGTCGTCTTTGTCATCATTATCAGTGAAAAGTGCATTTAAATGCGGTACATTATACATAAGAATTATAAGAATTTAGAATATTATGATGATAATGCACACGAACTGTCGTCCTCGAAACCATAAAATATTATACACAGGGTGATCATATGTTATCGTATTAAAATAATAAGGGAAATATAACATTGAATAGGTGTAAGTATAAAATGATCGTACCGTTACTATCCAATTACAATTGTCTCATGAAATTCCGATCACTCTGTATACATAAAATGCAACTCGCACATCCGTCCGTCTTGAATTAATTCAACATTCGTAATGTACTGGATGATAAGAATTATTTCGTGTGACAAAAGTATTTAGACATCATTTATGTAATTCTCACCAATTTATAGTAACATGATATTCTATCACCCTGTATAGTGGTATTATATAATATTTATACAGTTATTTCAAAACATTATATGCGATTATCATAATATTTTGTAAAATATGTAGTATCTTGGTGGAATAGATTATTTCTGCATGCTGCAGAGATCCTAAGTTAATCCAATTTGCGGTTTGTCAGCTGATGATACGCGACAACACGCTCTTAACGACTCATTTATAATACTTAGTATGAAATGTAACCACGAAATAAAATACCATCATCATAAGTACATTAACTCGTGCATAATATAATAGGTACCTATATTATAATTTTAAAAACAATTTCCATTTGAATTACGCAGTCAATAATTATTATGTTGTTCCCGGGACTACTGAGGTACTTTAATCATGAGGTATCTAAATCGCATGTCCAACATTTTTTAAACGCGATTCTTGTGGCCTGCGGGAGTGTAGGTCAAGTTGACCTATAACATTTATAAGTATAACATATTATAATATAACTTTAATAGATACATAACTATATCATTTTATTATGACGACTATATTATAGTCTATATAGTGTAATAATCATATATATAACTACTATACAGTCAAAAGTTTTAATGAAAGTTACGCATAAATAAATTTAGATTTCATATGATAATTATTCAAAACCAACTTCCTCCGCTAATATTACCTATATTCGTTGTAAAATCATGATATTTTTGTGATTTTAATTATAAAATATTCTAAACTTTACTGCATTATTCGTTCGTTAATTTCTTAACTGTATTTCTCAATGTTTTTTGCGCGCGAGCAAATGGTATAATTAAGAGCATATAATGTTTAGTTTTAGTAAGTCAAAAAATATATAATTAATTAATTTATATACTAACCATACGTATGCAATAATTACTATTAAAATACGAAACACATTAATTATAATATTAGACGGGTTTAAACTGCAAACGCTGAAGCACGACCGGATATAATATATTATATATAGATACTATAATATATTCAAATAATAATAATAAAAGATATTATGCTTCTATATAGAAGTTTACAAAGGCTTTAAACTCGATCTAAGAAAAACAGTATAAAATGTGTCGTTTTTCTATATAAAATATTTCTTGGAATATTATATAATATTTATAATATTTAATAATTTTATATACAAACTCGCCTAGAGCAAATAATGTGACTTTAAAACTCGAATAATTCTCTCGAATAAATTCATACCTTTATCGTATAATTGCATTTACATGTACAAAAACGATTAGTTAGACTGAGTTCATCATAGTATAAAAATAATTTATACTCATATCATAATATGTTGTAATTTTTACTACTGTCTAAATCGAAGACAATTTGATATTATGACCTAATATAATTGCAATAATATATTAACGTAATTTAATGTGATTCAAATTTATAGATTATCTAGCAATTTTATTCTTATCATCGAGCGAAAATATGCCAATGTATGAAATTTCCACTATATAATTAAACTTATATCGTATTATAATTTATGTGGATAGATAATATGATAATTTTATATAATTTCGGGTTTTTATTTCTTTCTGCTATAAAAAAAAAAAAATACCTACATATTATTATTATTATAACATAAACACGGTTGTTATAGTGCGTTATAGCCTTATAGGTATACCTACGTAACTACGTTATTAACAATGTAATATGGTAACCATATTATACCAGTCATTTAACATTATGACCTATAGCACCCGAGTTACAAACACGTCCAAGAAGACGCGGGTACAGTAAATAATAATTTTCACCAAAGACTAAAATTGTTATTGCCAACCACGATAATATTATTATTATTATCATGATAATATATTATTATTTATTATGAATGTAGGTAATAACTTAAACCATGCAGCAAACTATAATAATATAATGTCATAACTATTTGTGAGCCTTTTATGCGGGCTACAATGCGTAGAACAAAGAAAAAACTTATATGAATTCGTTTATTTAATTTTGGTTCGGTAGCCGATAGGCATAAAATATTGATATCATAGTATTTTCAAGTCATATTTTACCGTATCCAATTTTGTTTTAAGTTAAAAAGGTACTAATAACAAAATTTCAAACAACAGTTACATTGCTGTGCATCGTGTACACGCAAATAATGAAACTTACTAAAGTAAGACAGCTAAATGGCCGATTATTATAAAAATATAAAATATACGACGCAGTCGAGTCCCGTTTTGATTTATATGTTATTGTGCGAAAAAAACAATGATAATGTTAAAGATACCCGACCAATTTACAGTAAAAAAACAAAAAACTAATAAATAATAATGTTAAAAAATATTCATATACGTTCGAGACTATCCTATATTATTATAAATAATTTTTAACATTCTTCAATAAAAAAAAATTACAACGTCAAAATATTTCGATATACATGCTTGTGTGTTTTAATACGTTTTAAGCATATTATCAATTTATATAATGTATGAGTATAGTAGAAAATATAAATACGGGAATTTATATACGATTATTGGTATTTTTTTCGAGCTGATTAATTCGGAAGTTCGATCAGTTTTTGGACATATTTAAAATAAATTCTTAGACAATTAAATAACACAGATATAGACAAAACATAATTCAAGAAATTCACGGTTTACACAATATAATATTATGCTTTTACAATTACGAATAAGCTTAAAATATTTCAATATTCATTGTTGCATACTGTTATTGCACATCCGTTTATTGATAATGCAAATATATAAATAATTTGAAATTAAATTTTATCTCAATCCGTTCGAATAACCGGAATAACATATTTATTTGACTATTATTATTACAGTGCAAAAATAATAGTGATTATTATATTACAATGTTGAAAAGACGTTAAAACGGTTGTTTGTAAACTTTTAAAATGAAACAATTTGCTACAAAACTTATTAAAATTCGTTCACGCGATAAACGGTTTTATATTATTATGTTATATGCATAGAACTTCTTGATCCGTGTCAATGATTAAAATATTCCTAAAACATCTTAATTATAAAAGCAGAGTAATTGTAATAAAAAATAATAATAATAATAATAAAAGCTGAATTTTAAGAACTAATTAATTGAATCTAATATCGATTAAACATATTTATTTTACATTTTTGTAATACGAATCGAGTAATAATTTTGTCGTTCGTGTTTTTTAGTATATTATTTGATGCGCATGGTAAGAATTATATAAAATCTGAGGCCTATTACTATCTAAACATTAAATAGTATACTAGGTGTGTTGGAAAACTACGTTTTATTGAAAAATATACAAAAAAATTCATAAGTTCTGGAAATCATAATCTGCTTTAAATTATAAACATTGACTTGAGATATGACAAACGTTTTCAAGTCATATATGCTATTATTGTTGAAAGTACCTCTGAAATTTCTCTTTGGCAAATAAAATTTAGCTGTGCCGTCGTATTATTCATTGTATCCTCGTGTGATTTAAACATGATGCATTAAAATAATAATTTTGGTTTAGAGAACAACTAAAATAATCACGAGGAGCCATGTTACAGGATTAAGTTAAACGTAAAAAAAAAGTTAATTCGTAAAAACGAAAAAAGACGTAATAAGAAGAAGAATGTCACAATAAAATTAGGTTATTAGGTTAACTTTAAGATGTATAACATCATGAAATCAATGATGTATTTCTAAAATCTAAATGTTACAATTAGGTAATGTTTTGATCACTCCGTAAACAGAAAATTTTCGATTATTATTTGATTTTTTGGAATTAATTATAAATTTAGGATATCAACTTTTTAAACACATCTCGTACACTCACGCACCTCTTATATTTTATATGTGTGTATGCATATTTATATATAGTTATATACAGTTACGTTGACGGTATTTTGCAAAATTGTACGATTTGTATACAATTATAGATCGATTTGCAAGTTACATTTCCACGCACAGAACTACATGTTGATCTATGGTATTTATTATGTAAGTATATCTATTTAAAGTGGATACACTGAACATATTTTGAAATAATATGCTTATAAATTAACATAATTGCCTCAGTTTTCTCATTTTCTGTAATTTAGTTGAACACTTATTATGTTTTATGTGAATGATTTCCTATAAGTATAAGTACCTATATAATATAATGTCAACGATACGCGTATCGTATTCACTCGGTAAATTATTTACAAGTATTTTAGCAATTTTCTATTAAAAACGATTCAGTTGAAGACATTAATGGGGCCATTCTGGACGTACGCCAATCGTATATATTTATAAAAATCAACACGGCTAGAAGAAAACAATCTTCCGGAGTCGTCGTCGTCATTCATTATACGAGTATGAAAAAAATTATATTAAAAAATAAACATATAAAAAAAATATTGGCTTATTCTATTGGGATCAAGCGTAAATCAGTACGAAAGCTATATATTGTATTATTCATCTACTACCTAGTAATTTTATTATATTCCTATTTTATTCGTATGCTATACTAATCCGTTTTTTAATATGTTCAAATAATTATATCACTGTAACAATCGTAGGTTTTGTGATACAATTATAATATAATTATTATATTATTACCTATCTTTATTATGAATATAAATTAAAAAATTAAATAATCAAAACATATAATATATTCATTCATCTTTTGTGATTGTCAACAGCTGAAGTCGACAAAGTGAATAATAGAAGGCTATTGCCCATCAGCTATTATAATTAAGTAGATAACAAAATAGTGATGGCGGATGATAAACGCATTTATGTTTTTTTTTAATTAAATTACTAAAATAAATTACCATCAGAATAACCCTAGAATGAAGAAGTTAACTAATAATTTTATCTGGACAAATTATGTTATAACAGAAACGTTTAAGTTAAATTAAAACTTAAAAGTCACTTTTTATTTTAGTCAACATAAAAAAGTTAATAGTTAAACGAAAATAAGTAACAAACGTTACCTATTTTTTAATGTATAAAAAAAGGTTAATAGGTATATTAATAATCAAAAATAAATATATTATATAATTTAGGAAAAACATATATTTATTTTAATTTTACTTTTAAATTTTAAATTTTTATCATTTTTTTATGCACCTGCCTGTATTATATTGTCTATAACTAATTGATGTTGATAAATTTAAACATATTTAAATATAATACCGTAGTTGTTACAAGTTAAATTAAATATAAAAACATTTTATTTTCTATAAAAGTATGTCATTATAAATTAATTTCATAAAAAAACTGAGTATTTTAAAAATAAAGTATAAATAACTCTTTAAATTATAAGTTACTTTTAATACTTAAACTAAAGTAACTCGTTAGTTAGCTTTAACTTTATAACTCGATCATGGGAAACCTTGGAATAACCAAGATATTTATAGGTACATATTATATTTTTCAGACCAGTTAGTAAAGATACATTATTATTATTTTTTAAAGTTATAGTGTTTATAATCCCAAGAAAATTATTCATCGCCATTTTATGCGTTGTAACTTGTTTACGTTTTATGCGTACAATACACGTCGTCATTTTAGTATATAAGACTTATATGGTGGAAAATAAGGTCAATTTAATAACGAAAACAAAAACTTTACCACCAAGTTACTATATTATACGGTCAATTTTTTCCGAATTAGACATAATCGCGGCGGACGTATAATATAATATATTTGTGCGGAAAAAAATATTATGTTCTCTTCGCGAAAATCGATAACGCGATTCCGACAAGTTCGACGTATTATTTTGCCAAAAACGGGACCGGCCGGGTGTTTTATAAGGGAATAAAAATAATAACCCGACAGGAATGAGTTATCGAGACTGACGAGTTTGACAATCCGATGCGACAATAACATTTTTACTATTCGAATATACGTATATATCTCAACGGTGTACGACGTATCATGTTATACGAGATTAATCAGAAACTGTGAGTCGACAATCCAAAACGTTACTATATTGCCATTTTGTACTTTTTTCACAAAAAACTATTTCCAACTGTGAATACAATTTTAAAGCTAAGGAATAAGCTGGTCTTCGATAAAATGTATATTATTAGGTACAATTATAGTACTTAAACGTGCTAAGCGTATCGACAATTTTTTTTAATAGCAATAATAAATATAGACATATTTATGCACGTTATTATGATCTAATCAGATTATTTAAAAACAGTTTTTATTTTGGAAAATAGTACATCTTTGTTCAATTTGATTATTTCGATCGAATCCCCGCCATTTTGTTTCTATATATTTTTATGTGAATTTCTAGTTTCTAACATATTTCCTATAATATTACGTTTTGAAATATCGCCATACAATTATTATTTTACAAAAATGTTATACAAATTGCATGTGATTTTCATCGTTTCTCTAAACTCTAATCCGAAGTAAATTATAATTTATAACACCCTGTATATAATATACCAGTATATAATTAAATTTGTCGTCACCAACTCACCAACTACGAATTATACACGAGTTTTCTGGAGAAACGTGCGCTTTATATTATATATTAAATTCGACGACGACGATGACAAACATCATTCTATTTGTACGCTCGTTTCATATATAGAGCATTCGGCAAGTAAGAGACATTTCTCGTTCTACGTATAACGAAAACACCCGACTTTTGCACTGAATTTAAATTGACGAGGTTCTCAACGCGGCTCCAATTTCAATACAGAGTATTCACACCTTTCCTTCTTAAATTTACAAGTCCTAAACAATATATTTGTTACATTCATAATGAAACAGTTATCATTGTTATTCGTTTCACAGAAAGTTTGTATAATATACTTGAAATACACGTATGACGTATCTACTTAAAATTAACGAAGTACGATGTCCTCGAAGATTTTGTATTTTACACAAGTACCTAAGTTATTATATTTTTTGATATGAAAAAAACCACTGTTATCCACAAGGGTACACATACAATGCGAATCATATAGTGCTTCGATTAAAATCGAATTAACAATAATTTTTAGATAAACGCATTGTACTATTATGACGTATACAGTAGGTACCTTCACTAATTTTTCGTATTTTTTGAACACATTGTAAATGATTATTATTATTCCACATTTTGACGCATTGCGAAATATGGTAAGTATTATGTAGAGGTAGATACGAGTTTATACATCATTTTCCCCATATGCAGAAGTTGATTGTGTACATCATAATATATTGTATGCACGCATATTATTTGTGTGTTTGTATACGTATAAAATATTATAAAGTCTGTATACGCACTAAGGTATATTCCGAATAATATAATAATATAAACATCGTACTTCATTGGTAAATTCAATTTTAGTCTTTGTCGAAACCATAAAAATTATAATATATTATGTTAACTCGTATTATAAGTATACCAACTGAATATTGCTCGAGAAAAAAAATCTATAATTTTTCACTCATTTTATAGTCCTGTTCTTGTTTTATGTACTATTCGAAGCGTCTTTGCTAAAGGAAAAGTGAACCGATATTAGACATCTAAAAAAGATGGGTGATTGAGCTCAAAGTTTTTATGCAGATATTAATTCGACTATATACAAACATACTAAGACGAAAAAACAAACAAATTCTAAAAAAGTTATTTTAGAAACTTATTCATATTATGTATATACTATTATAATAGATAGGTACTAGGTAATATATAATCAATGATATTACTATTAACATTGATCATAAATATTATACTATCTATAATAAATGTTATTATAGGTATAACTGTAATTTAGTCACGATAGGTACAATATTATCTATGGCATAAATAAATGTGGTTTTACTAGAGCGAATAATATATGTTTTTGAACACACGATAAATATGTTTCTTCAATTAATTTTAAAAATAACTTAACAATATTTAAAAAAAATTATATTGTTTAAATATAGTTTTATTATGTTTTATGGACAATATTTCTTAGCAAATGTACTACTAATCAGGTCAACACTGAAATTTTAGGCAAAAGTATCAGATGCTTCGATGCTTCGTATAGTATTGAATGCTTCAATCAATCAACGACACGAATGATGTCATCAGAATCTAGAAAGAGAGAAAGTTGTGTCAAAGCGATTGGTGTAATGGAAATCGACGAATTTTCCAATTGTTTTCGTAACGATGACCAATAAACGTATTGTGTGATCTTTATAATTGCAAGAAGATCCATTTAAAGAGTACCTATGTAAACACAATATGTTATAATTGCAATCTGGGTTCAGTCATTTTTTTTATTATAAATAAAATAAGTATATTAAGTGCCACCATTAATATTAGAAACTTTAATGAGTTAAATAAATCATTTATAATGTAAACCTTACACGCCGATCTTGTTTTGTATAGGTTTTTATCAGAGTTAAGATTATTATAACAATAATGTGAAATATAGAATGATTAGTAAAACTATCTTTAGTATGATATAGACTCAAGAGTTTCTAGTCCAATATTCATGATACAACCAATCTACTATGATGTAATTATAGTATTTTTATTTTTATTTAGGGAGTGTTAATGAAAAAATCATCAATTTTATCCTAGACTCTATTTTGTCAATGAATGTGAGAGATTAGGTTCTTCAGCAGACTCTCTGGCTATCGGTCGTACGTGTGAGACTTTGTTTTCACTATTCACCGAACATAATATAACTATTGATATATGCGTATCGTATAATATATATCGAAAATGTTATTAATTACAAAATGTATTATTAGACCATCGAACGCTTCGAGCTCTCGAGGACATCGTTCTGCTGCTGCACAAGACACAATGTCCGCCTGAGAATTTATTCGACAAATAATGTCAGTCAAACAACAATAAAAAAATATATCGTATATAATAACGATATCGTATTATTATAAATATAGGTGCACGGTAATCAGAATCTCAAAAAACGTATGTGTGATTCCCAATATTTTCATAACACGATATTTATCCTGTAAAACTCAAATAATAATAATAATAACCAAATCGAATTTAAAGTACGCATACCTACCACGGAAAACACGGTCACCTTGGTTGATCTTAGTTCAGATGTCGTTTGTGTGATATCGTTATCACAACCAGAAAATAAAAAATAAAAATAAATACCAAGAAATAAAAGACAAGGAAAATATTCATGTTAAAAAGCCTTGGAATAAGGTACCTACTCATGGCGAGAAAATGTTCATACGGCCGCAGGGATCACCACACGTGGGATTATCCGATATTACTTTAAACCGTTAAAACCTTTTTACCATCTTTGAATAAGCGGCTTATGGTTCGGATGATTTTTATTTTACTCAAAAAGGCTTTCAGTCTTTGAGTATAAATGCTGCAAAAATATTAAGCTTCGGTTCAGATACAAATTCAATAAAAAAATTTCACGATATTATATTATAATACGTAGATATATCCGAATTATGCGGTATGTTTCGATGTATTATTATGCGTATTTTTTCAACCATATTTAGGTTTAAGTTACAATAGTTATTATAGTAAAAATTATATAAATATTATATTCGTGTATTTTAAAATTGTAAATTTCACTGTTTTTCATTATTTAATAAAAATAAATGAATAAAAAAAATAATAATCCTATGGGTGTTCTATATTAATTGATTTATTGAATAAATATTTTTTAAATTTATATCTAAAATCAATTGAAAATCATTTAAGATGACAGATAAACTAGTACCTATATAACAAATATCCCTTATTTTTAAGTAATACAATTTGATCTATGTTGTTAATATTTATAATTATTAGTATTCAAATATGTTATTTAACCAATAGCGAGTTAAAAAATTGAGTCAATATTAGCATTTTTTATTTGAATATTTAGTTTACTTTTACTTTTTACTAGTCAAACTTAGTAGTAACTTTTAAAATTTGATTTTACTTATTTTAGTATGTATTAACTTTATAAATAACTTAGTATATAGTATAATAGACAATAGTTTTTATCCAAATTCCAGTCAATTAAATATATTTTTTACTATATAAATTTAAAGTATAATAACTGAATTTTTAAAACATAACAAATAATAAAATTCAGTTGATATTTATAACTAAAAATAATTTTATTTATGTAACAATTTTTACCTCTTTATGTGGTTTATAGAATTTTTTTAATCCTTTGGAAGTATAGACAATACATTTGCTTGAGACTTAAAAATAGTTTTATGTCAATAACTATTATTATTATATATTATACCACAGAAATACAATTTCTATTTTGGTTAAAAATTAATATTCATAATTAGATATTTGTAATATATTTTTTCATTATAATTATTACTTTTTTATTATAATACAATTCGTGATTTTTATAAACAAAAAATAAAATAAAAACTAATAACTTAACTAACCTAACAGAGTTAATGAGTTAATTTTATTAATTATTATATTTTATAAACTTTTACACGTTTTGTCAATTAACTGAACATAACCGAGTTAAAAAATGCAAAACGTATAATAGGTAAGTAGTTCGTATAATGAGTACAAACAACAAGTCAATATTAATACATATTTCAAGCTTTGTATATTATAATAATATACTGAAATTGTATTCCGTATAGTTTTTTTTCTTCTATAATAACCTATATAGATTTATAATAATAACAATCCACTCACGATCGTTACGCATACACAATATAATTCATTATGTAAAGTATATAAAATATAAATCAAATGTCATATAAAGTGTAATTATCACAGCACGTGTTTTCGAAAATCAAAGACACATATTTTATTTTGAATTTATTATACATGACCCCGAGCATTATATTTTATAATAATATAATTATACCGATGACTATTCGTAGTTATACCAGAGATCTGGACACTGTCCGTTATTTCTTATAACCAGACCAATAAAGTGAAATTAGGATCAAGACCTGATCGTGTTTAATACAAATTAAACACAATATATAAACTAAAATTGTTTTAAACTAATTTAAAGGAACTTAATGAACGATAAGGTATAAAAATAAAACATATTCTTATCCAATATAATAACATTTTATGGCTAAAACCGGAACGAAAATTAATGTATATGAATCTGGACCACACCTAACCATGCAGAAAACTGGTAAACGACGATCATTGTCGTGGCGAGTTTTCGCGAAACTCATCGAGTTGACCGCTGTTTGAGTGCGTACTGTAATAATTACGTATTATTATCGACTATACATGTGGATAATAATATACTTATATTTATATAAATTGTATTCTTCCCGTCCTCCTGTCATTTTTACACCGAGTCCGCCCATCTGGATGTAGCGAAGTTATTTACAATATTATATTATTATTGTTATTATTATGCGTGCCTATGGAGTATAGGTTTGTAATGTAAAAAAAAAAAAAAAAACGGCTTCGCGGCGAAGATATGGACGTCGAAAGCCTGTGCAAAGATAGATACAAAAATGCAGCAGAAGGAGACGCGGAGACCGCGACTAATAATAATAAAAGTAATGTTAAAAAAATCATTTCCGATGGCGCTGCCAGGTATATTATAAGATGCGGGATAAAAAATAAATAAATAAAACGTATTTAGATCCAACGCCGGTGATAAGTGGTTTTCTCGGCTAGACTCTTATTATTATTATTTTTTATTTTATTTTTTAAAACCTCTTCGTCTGCTCCGCGTTATATTATTATTATTATTATTATATACTCGTTCGTCTATCGCGGCCGACGAGAACTCGTACACGAACAATGGTATGAACGTTGTGTATATATAGGTACACACGTGTACTCGTGGCCTCGGGGAACAGGAGACAGAGAAAGAAACAACGCGAATAAATAATCCGACGAAAGGTGCAATTTCAATTAACCCGCCGCCGCTGCGATGGGAGTTTTCGCTGACAGTACACTGACCGAATGTATGAGTGGGTACTGGTTTTTAAGTATATATGTTTCTGCCGATTTTTTTTTTAGATTTTTTTTATCCCCTCTCCTGTGTATACGTGTTGTGTTTTTTAACATTTCTAATTGTTTGCGAATCGTATCATCGCTCGTTCGTTATAATGATAACGTGCTTTTTCAGGTAATTGTTACTCTAGAGTTCAAATACCACCACAAAGACCGTGGCTACCCGGCAGTCATACCTCTTATCGTATGTCAAAACATATTGTGTTTAGACACATTTTTTCAGCCACTTCCTACTTCTTATAACTTAAAATCTATAATACGGCTCTTTATAAAATTTTACTTGTCTTAATTTGTTTTGTTTGATTCGTTGCACAAAGACTGCTTCTCGATAAACTGCGAAAAACGTATAGAGATTCACTTTAGATTTTCAAACGTTAAACTCTCTCCGAAATCCTTGGAAAAAAGGCGCTCAAAAATATTAAAACATTTAAACCTTAAAATCCTTTAATATTTATTTTTTTCATATTACTTATGTGCTTGTCTTTATTTCGAATAGTGAGTGAGAAAATTATTTATGAAGATTTGATTTCCCTGCATGGTATAAGTATTTTCGGGTTTTCGATCCGAAATTCGCTATAACTTATGTCAATAGCAGAGTTATTCGGATACGGACGCTATAAAATTGTAATTTACTATTATTATTATTATATGTTCAATTCCTGTATATTATCATCAGCTCGCATCTTGTTATAATAGTTTACTGTAATTACAAAGTCCGTACGGTGATCCAAAAACGTTGGAATCATTATCATAATTTTTTTGTTTTCCTGAGCCAACAACTCCAGTTCACTCGGCTGTGCTAACAAAAGCGAAATATAATTATACTCCCTCGCCACCATTATCGCCGTGGGGAGGGGTGATGTACACGAAAAAAATAATAATAATCATAAATAAATTATAGAGTACCTAAATTATAATTATAATTTATAATTATTAAGTTCGGGAATCAAACGAATATGTTTATCGGTGTGACGAAATTGCATCCTAACCCAAATGGACGATAATAGTTCACCGTTCATCGTTCGTTTTGAAAATGAGGGCGTTAACCGCTGTAAAATAATCAAAATAATAATAATTTCGATTATAATGTATCGATTTTTATCGTATTTACCTATATTGTTCTTTGTCAGACGATTGATATACGTACAACGTAAGTATGTAAAATGTAGTCTGAAAGATATAATATAATGTGGTACGAAAACAATTGAAAACCAAATCGTTATATTGACCGTTATTATTATTATTATTATGATATACACAACATAATTATATCCAGACATTGACCGCAATTATTAAAAAAATGTTTTATAATTCCGTTGCAATTTTATAAAACATATGATAAGATACCCGAGTTTATATGTATTTACAGATAAATCAATTGATCTTTCCTTTAAAATTGCCTTTATACAAATAATAATAATGTAAAGTCTTCATATAACTATTAATCTAGGTCTGTTATCTAAATAAGTGACTACAAATAGGTGTTCTACGTACTTCCAGGGGTACGCGGGTCAATGGTCAATGGGGATTCGTAGTTATTTATGAAAATATCAAGCTTACCGCTTGGGCGAGATAATGAACAAAAACTAAAGGTTTTACTCATCTCATAAAATTTGAAAATCAATGAAATAACTAATTTAAGTAAACTGTAATTAAATTTTAATAGTTTTAATATATTATACATATAAATAGATTGTATAAAATAATAATATTAACAGTAAAATAAATCTCTACGATGTAAATAAGGTAAACTCTTTTGTTGTTTATTATATATTAGTATTATTAATGTTGAGAAAATGTGTGTGTCGATATTAGTAGAAAAAGATATGTAAATTTAAAAGAAATTATAAAAAGAATAATTAAAGACTGTGGCTAAATGCTAATTTGGAACTACTGGTCAATTTGAATTTCTCATTTATTCGATACACTGAAACGTATATAATTCATAATAGAAAAAAAATTACACCAAATATGCATTTTAATACTTTAAAACTTTTTTTTTTTAATTTTAGATATTTTTGATAAAATACAAAAACCCGCTACTATTTTATTTTAAATCAAGTATGTTTCTCGGAAAATAAAATAATAATTTTCATAAATACCTACTTTAAATATTTGAAAATTAATCTAATATAATATTGTTATTTCACGACGACGACGACGTAAATATAATTTTCTCTTGAAAATATTCTTACATAAATATATAACACATAATATTATATATTGTATTTATATACGTATATTATGAAATAATTAAAATTCTATTGTCGGTCCTCGGCTTTTTAGGCTTTAAGACTCGCGCACACTGAAATACACTGTACAGGGTGATCGGAATAATTTTACGATACAAAATTAAATATAGATTGCCATTGTTTTTGTAACGTGACGTTCCGATTACTCTGTATGATTGTACAATAATAATATTATCGTTCAAGCCTACGCGACGACGATTTGGAAACATCAAAAGTGTTATGATCAAAAGTCCTACATAATATTACTATTATCATTATTATTATAACGTCGACATACGTTCGCTTTAACAGCATACAGCTAAAAACAAATATGTTTTTGTTAGTTTTACGTAATAATATCTTTATCGCCAGTACAGCAGAATCCAATCATATTAACAGGTATGTGCCCCTGGGGACGTCGGTCCGCGCATTCCGTAGATGCCTCTCCACCACCCCGTTTCGTACATCGTAAGTATATAATCCGTGTGCGTAAAACACTGCAATAGTCATTATTATATTATGTTTATTTACTATTTTTTCTAATGAAAAATTAAATCCATAAACGAACACAAATAATTGATATAATTCGATTATTAACAAAATTGAGTATGATAATTGGTGTTACTTCTTCGATAATAAATCGGGTATACAATTTTTCAAACGAATTCATAGTTGCATTCGTAAATCTGATTCTACTCGTTATTTTTTATATAATATTTTGAATATTATGTAAATGAAAAAGCGCCGTTGGTATAATGGCTAAGACAGCTTGAGAGAATTCAATCGAAATGTTTACGATTTGCGAGCTTTTTACTAAAAATTTGTTGTGAGCAACATGATTATACACCGTTTCAACATCAATTAACTTGTCGTCTTTGACTGAGCGTAGACGTATTGTAAGTATTAGATTTCTCACTAGGTTATTAAATAATAAAGTTGATTCGCCCGTTTTTCTCTCACTCTTATGTTTTAAGTTTCCACTGCGATCCTCTAGACCTAATACTCAGTTTTATCACTCTCATACCCTTATCAGCTATCTTGTAAATGAAGCATTCAGGCATTTAATGTCGATTTCCAACAAACATCCTACCCTCAATTTTTAGTTATAGCGAAGTAGTAATTATATATTTAAGTAAATATATTTTAAAACTTATATATTATACATATGTTTTAAATTAACATACAATAAAATAATAATACAAATTACATTTTACATTAAAAAATTTTAAATATCAATATATTATTTTCCCTTTCAATTTTTAATATAACAATGTTTAGCCGATATTGACTTATAAAGTTTCTAAAATAAGTTTTATTTTTGAAAAATGCTGCTTAGCACCATCTACATTTATGGGTATAAAAATAAAATTTATACACGCACTTAAAATATCTGTCTTAATTGTCGATACATAATTTTTGACACCTAACATAAATAATCAAGTCTCTTATTATTTTAGTTTTAAGTTTATTCATGTTATTATTAGAGATACATTTAAAACGTACAATTTATGTTAAAATCTTGAAATCATTACTCTATTTCATTGCAAATTCATATGATGACTTAATGATAATAACTATATTATAGTACGATAATAAGATTGTACACTAAATACCTACATATTATAATATTTAGAAATAACTATTTTAAAATTTTAATAACTAACTATTTAATGTGTTATTACTATCTTGGCAAATATTTTATTACTGGTAATTCTAAGATAAAATATTTTTTTCTTATTAATTATATTTGAATATTTAATTGTATGCAATATTACTACTTGAAACAATTCAGACACAAAATTTGAGGCCCGCTGAATTTCACTCCTTGTACCCCCAATAAATCCGATAAATAAATAAAAACGATAAGACATCAATTTAATATTATATTATGTGCAAAAGAGCAAAATGTTTAAACTAACAACATATAATATTAATATGAAAGTTAAAAAGTTTCAAAATAAATTAATATCCATAAACAGTATAGTAAGTAATTAGTTTATATTTTTAAAGACTATAATAAAATACAATTATTACAACTATTACACGGAAAAAAATGTTAGCTAATCGTTAAAAAGAATTATAAAAGATATTAATATGAATGTAATTTCATATGAATTACGAAAAATGGTATAAAATAAAACTGTTTAAAATTATCAAAATTAATATAAATTCATAGATTTATTATTTTACATTTAATATGTCTAATACCTAATATATAATATATACACGTTATTCAAATTATTATTTTTTTAATGTTACAGGAATTAATGATAGATTTATTTTTCTTGGAATTACTTTTTCTGATATCATATAAAAAAGTAGGTTTTATTATTAATGTTATTTATATATTCATTATTTCGGTCAATTGTTAGAATATTATAATATATAAAATGTGTATATTATAATTGCATATCAAACAGATTGCCATGTATAAAATAATATGATAGATGAGAGTGTAATGATTTATGTGATTTCGTGTCCGACTTATATTCAAATATTTTTATTATTAAACATAATATGCATATAATATTATGATGTATAATATAATCTATGATTTGATTATCTATGAAAATGTATTAATAATATATAGGTTAATAGTACGTATAAATCGATATAAATAATAAATGATAGAAACGATTTGTGTCTAATTTAGTTTAAAATTAAGTTTATTATTACTATTACTGTACAATCGTATTATTACAAGTTATATTTTATTGATTATTCTGTTGAAGTAAAAAAAAATCGCATATTTTGTTATACTCTCAAACAATGGTAAAATTTTCGAACACATTGTTTGAATTTTTCAACAGCTTTCTTTAGCGAAAGGAAAGAGTTATCTGAAAAATTAAGAAAAACGGCAAAATTAATTTTCTTTTTACTTGTTTTTTAATCCGTCTAAACATAAACCGTTATATTATGCAAAATAATTATCTAAATATATGAATACTAATTTAAAAGGAATTGTTAATCGTAACCGAAGATAATGAAAACTTGTTAAAATCAGTACTTCATGAACAGAACAACGGTAAACTTTTGGGCTGAAATGTGTTTATTTTAACGTCGTATAATATACAATTGTTTAATAATAATATATAATGCCATAATATATTATTATCTATCATATAGATTATAAAAACTATAATTTAGCAAAAAAATTAGCCTAAACAATACATTGATTTGTCGCGTGTGATATGCACAACGCGAACGTGAGTAATATTAGCGAGTGGACATATTACTCGACATTGGAATATATCTATTATAATATTGTCGTATTTCTAACGTTCGCCTATAACTTAGATATAAGTATTATAGTAAGAATAATATATCGGAATGTGTAGAATATCTAAACGGACTTGAAAGGAACTATTAACAACAAAATAATGTATATATGTATTCTATTCTGTGTATCGTAAAGTTATACCACCGATAAATCGTAAATTTTTATTATTATTATACGATGCAAATATATCGATGTTGTATACTATTATACTAATACATTATTAACGAATCCAAATAATTCATCATTAGTTTTTATGTTCATTCTGATTTCACAGTAGAGAGTATAAATTCGTTATAATATTTTTGCTCTGTGGCGTAACTTCAAAATTTGGGTAGTGAAATTTTTCAAAAGCATTTGACACAATTGATCATAATATCCTAGGTGTCAAGTCACTATGTCTAAGTTTTCAAAACACTTCCCTTTCATGGTTTTCTTCTCTTTTATATCAATGTGTTGAATATAAAAACTTTATTCAAATTATTTTAATATGACTTTTGGTGTCCCTCGAGGATTTCATCTTGCACTACTCTTTTTTAATTAATTCATTACGACATTAAATTTTCAAATTAGTAAATGTTATTATATGCCGATGATCTTAAAATATTTTGTATTATTAAAACATCTGATAATGCCGTCAAAATTACTTCAACGATTTCTGTGTTTGGTATCGCTATCAAATATCTAAATATTTCCAAATGTAAAGTAATGACATTTTCGAAAAAATACCTGCAATATTTTTATAAATATTATTCAAATTATTTGGATTTCACTCGTGTTAACTAAAAAAAATATTTAGATATATTGTACAACACAATTATCTTTTAATATTTATTGCATAAATGTGTAAAACAAAACGTCATTATCTGTGTTAGGTTTTATAACTCAAAGCTTGAGGTTCAAGTTCAACACAAGCTATAGAATCAACATAAAAGCTTTTTTGAGAACAGTTGTATTTTTTAGTTGTAATGTTATAACATTACAACATACAAATAAATCTCTACATCATTTTTAAAAGTTTTAATGCAAGCATTTATTGTCCTAATATACTTGCCAAATTAAATCGTTATTTCTAGTCACAGCGTTAAACAACCAAATACTTTTTATATGCCATTTAGTCCACGAGCTATATAGTAAAAGTGCATCTGTGAATAGATGTATGATATTGGAAAATAAGTATAATGTTGATATTATTTTATGTATATTGTATAGGTAACTATTAATATTTTAATACATATTTAAATTGTTTACTTGTGTAAACTGTTTATAACTAAACAGTTATAAACAATAAAATAATATTGTCAGGATATAGTAAATTTACGTTTAAGTTAAATTGAAAAAAGTGGGAATGTCGATTATGGACGTTCCTCCTTCGTCCCTTTGGTCCCCGGAGAAATAAATGGTTTATTATAAATATTAAGATTTGAATGCAATGATATTGCATTAAAAATACAATTCTTAGCGTATCTCAATATATTACAATATATTATATTGATAATCCATTCTAAAATTTACCATGAATGTAAATTATATATGATAATATGCAAAATAAATTTCAAATCCCTAGGATTAAAACTTAATTAGTTATCACGAAATAAAAAATAAAAAATTACAGAAATCGTAATTTTGCTGATTTTTTTCCATTTATTGGTAGTTTTTCTTGTCCTAGGAAAAAACTATTGAGAAATTTGAAAAATGAGCTTAATAAAGTACCAATATGATACAATTTGCTACCGAAAGAATACCCTACTTAAGATAATCGGACAATTATTACTACCCAAAAAAATTTTTTCATACATAACAAAAAAAAAAAATATCTTTGTAGAAACAATACATTCTTCGCTCCGCTCAGAATCTAATATCTATAAATAATAGGTGGTTTTGAACTGTAGCGAAACAACGACTAGACTCTTGAGAAAGTAAACCAATTAAATTGAGTGAAGTATAATAAATTATCTCTATCTATATAAATAATATAAACAAGTAGTTTGAAAATTAACGGCGACTGTCCGAGAAATCGATAGAAAAGTTTTTCTGGAAATTCAAAACTATATAACTATTTTTACACGTAATACTAGAAATACGAAGCAGATAAGAAACTTTTACAACACATCATGGTTAGTTTTATTCTGTACCAAAGTTCATTTTATTCATTATTTTTTTACAAGCCAAGTGAATTATATTGTGCTTTAATAAGAAATAGAATGCATTAAATGGACGTTTTTATTTTGCAAAGTAAAATTCAACATTTCGCATTTGAAGATTTTTTTGAAATCGATAATATATTAAACAATAACTGTTTCGGGACGGGACAATAATGAGACTTCTAATAACAACGCAAAATTGTATCGAACTTCGAAATTGTGTATTTTCAAATTTACAAAAATTGATCGCTATCACCCAAAGAAGAGTTAAAAACTTTAAATTATGTCCACAAACTGTGTATATTTTTATTCTAAAGCTTTAAACAAATAACCTATTTTAGAATCCGAGATTATCCAGTAAAGATTTTTACTGGTACCTAAAAAACGGGACATACTGTACAAATCTTCCTTACTCAATTACATCTTCGTTTTATATTAAGACCACATAAAAACAAGACCTCACTGGCAATAGCTAGTCTGTAGTATAAGCGATTCTAACCCTGAAGCAGTGGCGCATTTAAGGGGGGGAAGCAAATAGGGCGAATTTCCCGAGCGGCAAACTTTTAGGGGCGATAAATATTTTATAGTATAAATATATTATTATATATTAAGCTTACAAGAGAGGGAGTTATATAATTTTGCCCCAGAGCGGGAAATTTCTAAATACACCACTGCCTTGAAGTTAATTGAAATAAGACCAAAATATTTAAAGTTTTTAGTATAATTATAATAACTATTTGTCTGTGTCACCATTCATTGTAGTTTTTTTCCGCATTGAGAATGGCACAGAGAATTTCCAATGGCATACATTCAGAACCGGATGATGAATAGGTTCGTGAAGTCTGGGCCTAGAGCGAAAAATAATTTTAAATTAAAAATTATATTACTTAATAACAATAATAATTATGATATTAATTTTATTTTTTTCTATTTAACATTTATATAGTTTTACAATTTTCATAATATACGGATGCACATAATATCATATTGTACATAGAAATAATTAGGATTTTTTAAAATAATAACTAATCATTGATTTTTCACATAATTATTAAAACTATAATAACATCAACACTGCTTTTGCTAGCTTTTGTTAGCTTTTGCTGCTTTTGCTACGAACTGTTTAGCAGAGTGTTTTTTTCAGCGTTAAAACAGCTAAAGACTTATATTCGATCAACTATGAATTCGTTAAACGATACAGCAATATTACATAATATTAAGTTTGAGAAGCTATGTATATGATCTATGATGATATAATTGCGACGATTTTGCATTAAACGAATTAGCCGCACGGTTAAGTTATATTATCTGTGTATTTATTGATATAAGTATGTAGGTACTTACATAATATATTGAAAGTTTTAATTAATACTTGATTATCTAAATTTTGTTTAAAATCATTAAAATAGTAAATTATAATATGTTTAATGAATAGTATATACATTATACATATAACTTTTTTTTTTTTTTGGAGAAGGATGGCCAGCACTTGCACTTGCACTAAATACGGACATACATACACTCATACCGCACTTGAAGTTTAATAATATGAGTATGTCGTCGAGTAGTATTAATACATGGAACCTCAATAACCTTAATGTTCAAAAGGACATAGAATCTTTTTGACTTGTTGAAATTACGAATTATAAAGAAAATATTCTATTATAAGATGTTATTACTATTATAAAAATGATGGAAATAATTAATTTTTACCCTATAATTTAAGCGTAATATAAAAAATATTAAATGTCTAAGCTATATTTAAATATACAATAAAAACCTTTCAAATTCATTTTTATATTGATTTTTTAAAAACACTAAGTCATTTTTGCTGCATTAAAATCTCAGCTCTAACTATAATATTATATTACATACCATGTTTTTCGATAATGTAAATTAATGATTTTTGCTAAAAGTCAAATGCCTATTGATATTATTATGGTATTTTATAATATATTTTGCATAAAAATAAATCTCTTAAAAAATAATTGTGTTTAATTTTTTACACTGACCACTGGAATACCATGTATGGAAAATGTGGGTAAAAATATTAAAAATGTATAGATTGTAGGAAATAACACTGTGCGGTTGGGTAGTACAAGATACCTTTTGACTGTATACTTGTGGAGATAGCTAAATAGAGAGAGAGAGAGAGAGAATTTGAAACAATGTTGACGATGTAATAATATGTAATGGTATTATGAAACAATGTAATACATAACGCCGAATTGCATAATTATACAAAGAAATATTTTGTGTTCGAACAGATATGTAGATTAAGAAAATAACACAAAATAATTATGCGACCTAATTCGACCTGGTTTGTGGTAGATAGATCGCAAAACGGACGAACCGATGGACGATGAAGACAAAAGTAAAATTGTTCCGTGAAACGAAAAGAAAACACTTTGGCGGAAAACGGTGTTTTAACGTAAGTGAGCGCACGAGAGATGAAACGAGGAAAATCTGCCGGCGGCAGTTGCATCGCACACACGGTGACCGTCGATGAAAACAAATCTTCACCGTTGAAAAGGCTCAGAGATTGGCCGAGACAAACAGTTATTTCAACAGTGACATCCTCGATAAAGCGCGTACTTGTGTGTATTTTAATGTTTTTTAAAACGTATTTTCTGTATCGTACAAACACTATTTTTTCGCATATTAAAATGAGAAAATGGACACGTATAAGATATAAAGGTATGTTTAAAACCACCTCCTCCACATACTTCACACGGGTCCGCCTCCACCTCCACCACCACCGAAAAGAATGCGGGCAGCCACTGCCGTTGCTGGAATAAACGCGTCCCGCTACCACCGCTAACCCAGCCATCATTTCATTGAAAATAATGTGGGTGGTCGAATTCTGTTGGAGGTGGAGGTGGAGTGAGCCCGTATGGAGTATGTGGAGGAGGTGGTTTTTGAACATACTTTTATATCCTATTCGTATAATATAAAATTATTTCAATCTATTTATATAGGTAATATAATGATTGAATTAGAATTCTGTTGTAGAACTGTCTCGTATCACAAGAAAATTTGCACCCACACATTAATATATTGTCGTTACGTATTGGATCGAAGTAAACAATAGACCATATCTCGTACACTGTCTGTATAAGTACGGGTTAACAAGGTTCCTATTTTTTAATTTTTTTTTATATCAGAAACAAGGGCACTCTGTCATGGGAATGGTGTGTAGGGGAGGGTGTAGCTCGTCTTATCTCGCTTGCTGGACTTGCGGGGGCTGCGGTTTAATTGGATAACAATTCTATCGCGCGCGTCACCAGCTCGTCGGTCGGGACGATGGACAGACAAACAAACGCGTCTCGTCCGGAGCCAATAAAATGTACTTACCATATTATACGACTTTATGGTGCTCGGGGCGTTAATTTATCGTCTGCCGCAATGTCTGTATATAATAACAATAATAATAATAATAATAATATATACAAGATAAAGAAGGTGAAAAAACAAAAATAAAAAATACCCGATGCGATCGTGTTGAAATGACAACAGTTATACGCCTATCTCTCTCTCCTCTCTCCACGTATACAGGATGATCCGAATACGGTGAGAAACAAATAACGGATTTAACATAATATAATATATTTAAAACGTGTGTAATTCCCACAATATTTT